>OX451736.1:46973324-47297633 GCA_948472305.1 Vicia faba
AATATGCTGAATGTTTGATAGCAAGGTTACACTACACTGAAAGACAGAAATCCTTATGATCTTCTTCTTCTTGTAAGAAACATCACTTGATAAGAGTTGTATCAAGATTCCCTGCAAAGTCACCGAACGATCCTCTGCTTCCACGACCTGTTTATTCAAAATCCTTCTGATTTCCAAACCCCTCGCTTCAGCTGAATCCGACTCGCGTGACCGTCACTGACAAAACCCTCAAGAACACACCCATTCTTGAAGGACAAACCCTCTGGTTTACTTCTTGAAGCTTCCTCTTCAACATTCAACTCAGCTAGACTTCTTCAATACTCAGCTGAACGTTATCTCAAACCGCTTGATTCAATTAAACAAGGATGTTTGATTTTATTTGTTGTTCTTGAATGTAAGATGGTTGAGAAGATGATGAAGATGAAGGAATCAAAAGCTTCTGGTTGCTCACAATTGTTTTTGCACACAATCTTCTACGTTGATGTGTTCTTTCTAAACAAAATGCTTGCTTATATTTATAACAGAAAATGGTTAGTCAAAAAAGAAATTGCATGAGTCGATGCATGTTGGTCATGTGTCGACTCATGTTAGTTACATATAACAGGATGAGTCGATGCATTATATTTTGAGTCGATACATGATATTATGTCGATACATATAAAACATAATGCGTCGACACATAATGTGTATGTGTCGATACATACTGATTGTAAATTTAAATTTTGAATTTAAAACATAGTATCCATCGACACATGATATTATGTATCGATACATATAAGTTTCAAAATGTTTTCCAGAATCATCAGAATGCTTTGTGTCGATACATAACGCGTATGTGTCGATACATACTAATTGTAAATTTAACTTTTGAAATTAAAAAATAGTATGAGTCGACACATGAAATTATGTATCGATACATATAAGTTTCAAAACGTTTTACAGGATCATAAGAATGTTTTGTGTCGATACATAAGGTTTTGTGTCGGTTCATACAAGTATTATAGGGGCACAAAATATTATGAGTCGATGCATGAAATTTATGTATCGATGCATGCAGTTTTTAGATTTACATTCCAGGATCATCAAAGATTTATGTATCGACTCATAAGCTTTTGTATCGATACATAATAGTTTTGAGATACAAGTCCAGGGACTTCAGAAAGCTTTGTATCGATACAAAATTTTATGTTTCGACACATAATGATGCATTATGAGATAAATGTAATTTTGGCTTATTCAAACATGTTATATTATATTTGCAATCATTCAAAATCAATCTATGAAGGGGTTTCTCACAAACTCCCCCTTTTTGATGATGGCAAATATTTGATGATGTGTCATGAATGAAAAAAGTTTGCTTCCCCCGAGTTTGTGTATCTTCTTCCTAATGCAAGCCCAATCTTCACTGACACACTCTTCTTCTCCCCCTTTGACCATATCAAAAAGAGAATAAGAAACATTTTTAAGAAACTCAGCACATAGGAAAATTTATATACAATTTCAGCGGTTAATGGACTTGGCATTCACACAGAATGTCAGGCATAAAGTTATCAATAAGTGAGTAAATAGCAGAGTAAACATAAAGTAATCACGTTAAAAGTAATGCATTGGTAGATAAAAAGTTAGATTATATAAGCACAATTTATGTAAAAGAGATATACGAAGACATTTTTAGTGAACATTTAGATCAACTTATAGGTGATTGAGGGTGAAGATAGGAAGGATATTACCTCATTTTATTTGATAAGAGAACATTCATACTAAAGCTGAAAAAGCACATCTTAACAGTATGGTGTGACATAGATATATTTCAATTACATATATGTTTAGGACATCACGTATGAGAGATCTAAAATCCCTAGCTCACGACGGATGTTGAAGAAGAGGTCCATTGCAAGTGGTTTTGTAAAGATGTCAGCAAGTTGATTTTTAGTATCAACATGCTCAAACGTAACATCCTCCTTTTCAACATGATCACGTATAAAGTGATGTCTAATTTCTATGTGTTTAGTGCGTGAGTGTAAAACAGGATTCTTAGTGAGGTTTATAGCACTTGTATTGTCACATTTGATTGGAATACGTTTTAATTGAATATCATAGTCTTGTAATTGTTTCTTCAGCCATAAGATCTGAGCACAACAGCTACCGGCTACAACGTATTCAGCTTTAGCAGTTGACAAAGCAACAAAAACTTGCTTTTTGCTATGCTAACTTATTAAAGAGTTTGAAAACAAGTGACATGTTCCACTAGTGCTTTTCCTATCTGATTTTCATCCAGCAAAATCAGAATCAGAGTAACCTACTAAACTGCAATCGCTTCCCTTGGAATACCATAGCCCATACTTAGGTGTATTATTGAGATACCTAAGTATACGCTTGACAGCTTTCAAGTGGGATTCCTTAGGATCCGATTGATATCGTGCACACATGCAAACACTAAACATGATGTCAGGCCTAGATGTTGTAAGATACAAGAGTGATCCGATCATACCTCTATATTTCTTGACATCGACACTTTTACCGTGTTCATCCTTGTCTAAATTTCCGTTGGTAGGCATGGGAGTATCAATTGGTTTAGAGTTGTTCATCCCAAATTGTTTAAGCAACTCTTGGCAATATTTTGTTTGACATATAATTGTGCCTTCATTGAGCTGCTTTATTTGGAGACCGAGAAAGTAGTTTAGCTCCCCCATGAGGCTTATCTCAAATTCACCCTGCATGATTTTGGAAAATTCCTCGACCAAGTGTAGATTAGTTGAACCAAAAATTATGTCATCTACGTACATTTGAACTAAAAGGATGTGCTTTCCTTTACGTTTAATGAAAAGAGTAGTGCCCACTTGACCTCTTGAATAGCCATGATCAAGTAGAAATTTACTAAGTCTTTCATACCAGACCCGAGGAGCCTGTTTAAGACCAAATAAAGCTCGTTTTAATTTAAATACATGATCTGGATATTCGTTATTTTCAAAACCGGGAGGTTGTGAGACATACACTTCTTCCTTTATGACTCTGTTAAGAAAGGCACTCTTTACATCCATTTGATAAAGCTTAAAATCTTTTGCACGCGCATAAGCGAGAAAAAGACGTATAGCCTCAAGGCGAGAAACTGGAGCATAAGTCTCCTCATAATCAATGCCCTCCTCTTGGTTATACCCTTGTGCTACCAAGCGTGCTTTATTTCGGGTTATCATTCCATTTTCATCAAGTTTATTTCTAAAAACCCATTTAGTGCCTATGATATGATGGTCTCGCGGACGAGGGACAAGTTCCTAAACGTCATTTCTTTTAAACTGATTTAGCTCATCTTGCATGGACATTAGCCAAAATTCATCAATCAAGGCCTCTTTAGCATTCTTAGGTTCTACTTGTGAAACAAAAGCAAAATGATAACAAAAATTACTTATCTTGGAGCGAATCATTACACCTTTTGAGATGTCTCCCAATATGTTATCAATGAGATGGTCTTTAGAGGACTTCCAAGCTAGTGGAAGATCATTTGCTTCCATTTTCTCTTCTTCCTCATCTTTTGAAGGGCTTGTATCTTTTTCTTCCTTATCATCAATTGTTTTGGATTGAACATTTTCTTCAATAGTTTCTTTGAGTATATTTTCAGTAGATACACCTGCACCATCAAGAGAAATACCTTTTCCAACATGTTTCAGATAAGATTCATCAAAAGAGACATGAACTAACTCCTCAACTGTAAGTAGACATTTATTGTATACCCTATATGTTTTTCTTGATTGAGAGTATCCGAGAAAGATACCTTTATCTGCTTTTGCATCAAATTTTCCAAGATTTTCTTTTCCATTATTTAAGACAAAACATTTGCAACCAAATACATGAAGATGTGACAAGTTTGGCTTTCTTCCTTTAAAGATTTCATAACGTGTTTTATCCAAAATTGGACGAATTAGTATTTTGTTTAAAACATAGTAGGTTGTGCTAATTGCATCAGCCCAGAAATATTTTGGCAAACCACCTTCATTGAGCATTGTACTTGCAAGCTCCTCTAAGACGCGATTTTTGCGCTCCACAACTCCATTCTGCTGTGGAGTTCGAGGTGCTGAAAAATTATGCTCAATACCATGCTTGTCACAGTATTTATCAAAGAGATGGTTTTGAAATTCACCTCCATGATCGCTTCGAATTGCAATTATTTTCAATTCCATTCTATTTTGAGATAGTTTTGCAAAACTCTTAAAAGCAAAAAAAGTTTCATTTTTTCTATGAAGGAATATAGTCCAAGTAAATCTAGAGTAGTCGTCAACAATAACAAAACCATAATAATTTCCTCCTAAACTTTTTGTTCTAGAGGGTCCAAAAAGGTACATATGGAGAAGCTCAAGGGGTCGTGAAGTGGAAATCATGTTTTTGGATTTAAAAGAGACCCTTGTTTGCTTTCCCATTTAGCACGCATCACATAGGTGATCCTTTGTAAATTTTATCTTTGGAAGACCTGCTACTAGATCCTTGGATATAACCTTATTAAGCAAATCAAGGTTAACATGCACTAAGCGTCTATGCCAAAGCCATGAATCATCATTCAAGGTGACTAGACACTTAGTGCTTGTTAAGGATACATCAAAAAGGTCAAGCATATAGATATTGTTTAGTCTAATGCCCTTAAACACAATATCTTTTTCAGTTTTTTCAATTATGCAGCAAGTATTTGTGAAGGTAACTTTATAACCTTTGTCACATGATTGACTAATACTGAGAAAATTGTGTTTAAGCCCGTCTACTAAATGGACATTAGAAATAGTAGTGATAGAGGGATTACCTACACTACCTTTACCGAGTATAGCTCCTTTGTTATTGTCTCCATAGGTAACAAATCCTTTCTTCTTTGCCTTGAAGTCAATGAAGAGCGATATGTCACCAGTCATATGCCTTGAACACCCGCTGTCTAAAAACCATCTTCCATCCATGGGTGTGAGGCATTTTTCCTGCAATATCAAAAGAGAGAGGTAGGTACCCAATTTTTATTGGGTTCATGTGGGTAAGTGGTAACATGGTTGCCTTTAGGCCTCCATTGGTAAATGCCTTTAGGAACAAGGAACCTCCTAAACTTGCATTTTTCAATGGTATGTCCAAAGTGACAACAATAATGGCATAAACTATGATGATGATGTATTGTTTTACTTCTGCTCATTGTATCCTTTGGTAATTTTTTAACAAAAGAGTATTTTGAATACGGTGGATTTAATGTTTTCTTAAAAATTTTAGGATCAATTGCAAAAGTAACTTTGGGCTGTAAAACTTTCTCTAATTTGGCATTAAGAGTCCTAACCTCTTGCTGCCAAATATGAGAAACTTCACATTCCCTTCTGGGAATACATCCTGTAACATCCTTATCTTTTGAACTTTTTGCAATACTAGCTTTTAGACTTTTTAAATCTTTTTCAGCTTTATAGACTTTACTCTCGAGAAATGAAAATATTTGTTTATCAGAGGATAATCTCTTAAAGGCATCTTCAGCTTTGTATTGCAGTTTTTCAAAAGATAACCTTAGTTCAGAAAAGGTCATAGAAGAAAAGTTGTTAGGATATGCTTGTCTTACTTGTTTGTTGTGGTATTCTTTCTTGTTGTAGAATTGACTTTTTATATGTGCCATCAGACATAAATTTGCACTTTCATCACTACAACTTGAACTGTCATCGTCTGATGAATCGCAGTCGCTTTCCCATGCAATATAAGCTCTTATTTGTTTGTTGAACTTCTTTGGTGGAGCTTTTTCCTTATCCTTTTTCATCTTTGAACAGTCTGGTTTGTAGTGTCCAACTTTACCACAATTGTAACAAGGTCCTTTACCTCTTTGCTTTTTATTTTCTTCTTGCCTTGGATCTTTGGATTGTTTTCGAAAGCTTATGAGATTCTTATTGGAGTGCTTGATTCCATTCTTTCGGATAAATCTATTGTATCTCCGAATAAAAAGTCCCATTTCTTCATCATCCGAATCTTCATCACTAGTTGACCCATTTTCATCTTGCTCTTTGGTTTAGGTCTTAGAGCTAGAATTCATTAGAGCTATTAACTTCTTCTCACCCTCCCTGTCTTTGTTCCTTTCTTTTTTACTCTTATTTTTGTATTTTTCAAGACTTTGCAATTCTTGTTGATGTTCTTCCAACTTTCCAAACAGAGTTGTAATGGTAAGCGTAGTGAGGTCATTTGCTTCCCTTATAACTGTTACTTTAGGTTGCCATTCCCTACTAAGACATCTCAGAATTTTATTAGTAGCAATTTCATTGGAAACAGGTTTTCCAAGTGCATTTAAACGACTCACAAGATGTACGAATCTCTTCTACATGTCAGAGACAGATTCTCCTTGCTTCATGCGAAAGAGCTCAAACTCTTGATTGAGTGTATTAATGCGAGATTGTTTTACTTCAGTTGTGCCTTCATGGGAAATTTCTAAAGTGTCCCACATTTCTTTAGCGGACGTGTAGTGAGACACCCTATAATACTCATCAGCACCAAGTGCTAAGATCATCATATTTCTGGCTCTCCAATCGCACGACCATTTCTTTTCATCCATTCCATTCCATTGATCCTCAGGTTTAGGTACTATTGCACCTGCATCATTCCTCATGGTGATTTGAAAAGGACCATTTTGAATGGCAGTCCATACATTCCTGTCAATGAAATTTATGTGTACACGCATGCAGTCTTTCCAGTAGCCATAGTTTTCACCATTGAAAACAGGAGCTCTATTATACGCCCCATTTGGTTCAAAGGCCATAGCGTTACGAGTAGATACAAAGCACCAGCTAACTGGTGCTCTGATACCACTTGTTAGACGGTGTGGCAAGTGATCGAGAGGGGGGTGAATAGATCACCTCTTGTTTTTCAAGGATTTTAAATTATTTTATCAAAGAGAGTTGAAAGCAGCGAAAATCAATGTCCTGAATCAATTCCGTCTACTTTGAACCGACTACTAGAAAGATTGACATGTGAAAACTTTGCAGGATTTTTATTAAATGGAATGGATGAATATACAACTCATAAATCTTGACGTTTCAATGCACTTATCATAAAACAATATTTCCAATGAATTTAGAAATATGATAGGAATTTTGTCAAACACTTGGCGTACCTTATATAATGATTTAATAGTGGTGGTTTGGTGAAAATGTTTGAGCCACTATGTTTATCATTAGACTGTAAAACTTAGCACGCCAATTGAATTGCAAAATTATAGAATATGTAAAATTGTAAAGAGAAAGAAAAGAGAGAACGATACACATGAAGTTTGGTAAGGAAGTTCTCCACTGTCGTCCTCGCGTGTGGGTACGTCTCCCTCTCAATTTCACAATCGAAACTGAGAACTTTTATATCAATATGCTGAATGTTTGATAGCAAGGTTACACTACACAGAAAGACATAAATCCCTATGATCTTCTTCTTCTTGTAAGAACCACCACTTGATAAGAGCTGTATCAAGATTCCCTGCAAAGTCACCAAACGATCCTCCGCTTCCACGACCTGTGTGTTCAAAATCCTTCTGATTTCCAAACCCCTCGCTACTGCTGAATCCGACTCGCGTGACCGTGACTGACAAAACCCTCAAGAACACACCTGTTCTTGAAGGACAAACCCTCTGGTTTATTTCTTGAAGCTTCCTCTTCAACCTTCAACTCAACTAGACTTCTTTAATACTCAGCTGAACATTATCTCAAACCGCTTGATTCAATTAAACAAGGATGTTTGATTTTCTTTGTTGTTCTTGAATGTAAGATGGTTGAGAAGATGATGAAGATGAAGGAATCAAAAGCTTCTGGTTGCTCACAATTGTTTTTGCACACAATCTTCTATGTTGCTGTGTTCTTTCTAAACAAAATGCTTGCTTATATTTATAACAGAAAACGGTTAGTCAAAAAAGAAAGTGCATGAGTCGATGCATGTTGGTCATGTGTCGACTCATGTTAGTTACATGTAACAGGATGAGTCGATGCATTATATTTTGAGTCGATACAAAAACCTGTTATAGCATTTTACAGAACCAACACTTTTATACCCGTCGACACATAATGCGTATGTGTCGATACATACTGATTGTAAATTTAAATTTTGAATTTAAAACATAGTATGCATCGACACATGATATTATGTACCGATACATATAACTTTCAAAACGTTTTTCAGAATCATCAGAATGTATTGTGTCGATACATAATGCGTATGTGTCGATACATACTGTTTGTAAATTTAACTTTTGAAATTAAAACATAGTATGAGTCGACACATGATATTATGTATCGATACATATAAGTTTCAAAACGTTTTCCAGGATCATAAGAATGTTTTGTGTCGACACATAAGGTTTTGTGTCGATTCATACAAGTATTACAGGGGCACAAAATATTATGTGTCGATGCATGAAATTTATGTATCGATGAATGTAGTTTTTAGATTTACATTCCAGGATCATCAAAGAGTTACGTATCGACTCATAAGCTTTTGTATCGATACATAATAGTTTTGAGATACAAGTCCAGGGACTTCATAAAGCTATGTATCGATACAAAACTTGATGTGTCGACACATAATGATGCATTATGAGAGAAATGTAATTTTGGCTTATTCAAACATGTTATATTATAATTGCAATCATTCAAAATCAATATATGAAGGGGTTTCTCACATAGGGTACCGTGAAGCTTGGATTTCGACCAAATAGCAGTTTACCTGGCCAATTACTAAGAAGCTCGGAATCGACCAGATATTAGTATGCCTTAAAATTCAAGTTGAAGCCAAGATGCGACCGGATAACAACTTAATTCCTTCTGAAGCCTGGAGCACGACCAAATAAGAAATGAGAAATTGTGAAGCCTGGACTACGACCAAATAGCAATTTTAATCTCATCCCCCCAGTAAGTCGATGTGAAGCCTAGAGCACGACCAGATAGCAGTCGGTCTTATTTTCCTCAACAAATCACTGTGAAGCCTGGAAATCGATCAGATAGCAGTTCATTGTCACCACCTCGATTAAGAATTGATTCCCCAATAGAGTAACAGACAACTGAAGTTCCTACAACTCTATTTCTCTCAAGACAGAGACCAACATTTCTCAACAGATTCCTCCTCAATGATAGGAACATGAATTCTCATCAAAGGAATATCTCTGGAAATTAACATCCTCTAGATGGCATCTTTAAGCCCATCTTCGACGATTCTCCGTCATATCTTTCGGATGGCATCTTTAAGCCCATCTTCGGTGACCTTCCATCATCACCTCCAAATGGCATCTATAAGCCCATTCCAGAAATTATCTACACAGTCCAGCACCATCTCAGGCGAGTGCAAATTTCTTGGCACTCTAGTGTTCAATCATCTTCCACCTTCAGATTACAAAAGGAAAACAACCAATCTACATCCTCAGGTTTAAGAAGATTGAACAGGGGCAACTGTTGTACCCCAAAATTTACCCTCTTTTCATACATGTATACTATTGGTTTTATGGTTATGGAATAAAGGTATATTTATCAAGCTTCGTCAGGTTACAAGTGACGTTTATTTCGCCAATGGATGTTCTCAAAGTATTTTCCGTGCTGAAGATCGGTTCGCCATTTTGCAACGATTTGGGGTTCAAAGATTCATAAGTCTAACCCGGTGCGTCATATTCAGGTGTTCTTTCGTCAAGATATCTCTGATAACGTATTCTCAATTTCAGGTTCGGCTCAAGAGTCAATTTTTTAAAGAAGGTCTCTGAATGTCTTAGTTTTCTCGAAAAAATATGGTGAAAAAGTGTGCTGAAAGTGCAGTTTTTACGCACAAAAAAATTTATAAATTGAAGATCGTGGCTTATTTTGAACCCGTTTCGGTGGTCAAAATTCCTTCTTGACGTCATTTACGTTTTCATCTCTCACGTATGGAAGCCAATTTTGATCAGAAGGTTCTCAAAAATGAGGATTTATCAAGTATTTTCGTACAACATTTGTGACAGAAGTTTATTTGCGTCATGTTCAGAAAATGATAACTTGGTCGATTTTCATCGTATCGAGCTGGTTCCGGTGCCAAAATTTCAAAAATTGAGTTGGCTAAGTTTTCACAGGAGGTATTAAGTTCGAACGGTATCCAAAAGGCCTTTGTTTTTTGCTCAGAATGCGGGTGACGCGCCAAAAATCCTGAATGCTGAATATTATTTCATCTGGGTCGAAACTTCAAAAATTCATAACCGATCAATTTTTATCAGATTGGGCCCATCTTTTTACACAAGGTCACTGACTCAGAGATCTACAAATTTTCCTCTAAAGTCGATACCATATTATGCTCCGATCAATACCAGTTTTTTATTGAAGAACGCGTCAGAGTCGACACTGGAGCCCAAAATAAGTTTGTTTGAGCTGAAACTTCAAAAATTCATAACTAATTCACCGTTTATCCGATTGAGTCCATTTTTGGACAGAAGTTAGTTCTTGATGTCGGCTAGATTTTGTTTTCACATTTTAACTTAAAAAATTGCACTTAAGCCCTTGCGATTTAGCCTGGAATGTGACAAACTCAAGTGAACATTGGAGGCCCAATTGCACATTCAAAGCCCATTTTCTTTGCTCTAATTTCCATTATATAATCTCATTATTTTCACACAAACAAAAGACGGAAAAAAACCTTTGCCACAACGCTGTCAGGATATCAAATTCTTTCAAGAACCCTAAAACCTTTAATCCTTATTACAAACCCTCATCTCACTACAAACAAGCCATCCTTATTACAAACTCACATCTCAATACTTCTCCAGTAAGGGTAAGGCTGGTTTGATCTCCATGATCAAAAGGGCATAGAAGTATTCATCTCACTACTTCTCTAGTAAGGGTAAGGCTGGTTTGATCTCCATGATCAAAAGGGTATAATCATTCATACATGTCATATCGGTTTTAACATTAAATTTTTTCTCTCATATATTTGCTTTATTCGTATTTTATGATATATAGTAATTTATTTAATGTGTTCATGAGATTCAACACTGCAGATTTAGACAGGGTCTCATGCAGTTTCATTAAAGAATGTTGAGGCCAAAACACTAATGGCCAAAATAGAACAACCAACCAATGCATGACAAGACAGACATCCTGAGGAGGTTAAGGGCGTGGGTTCAACACCCACCCCTATTGGTTTTGGTTTTCTTCCTTTATATTTATCCTTTTACCTATTTTCATTCTTTTGTTTAAAACTTTGTTTTCATAAAATTTAACATTTTTCACAAACCTTTGATTTTTCCTCCTAAACTCGAATAATTAATTTTAAGTATTTTTTTAATTTAATTTTAGGTTTTAATTTAATTTTAGGTTTTTAGTTAACCTTTTTTTTTCAAAACTAACCTTTCTTTTTAATTCAAAGCAATTAGGATTTAGGTATTTTAATTAACTTTTTTTCAAAATTAACATTTTTTACTAATTAAAATTAATTAAGTTTTTTAGGTTTATTTAATTAATTATCATAAATCACTTTTTCATAAAAAAATCACCAAAAACATTAACTTAGAATTTTAGGTTTTTATTTTTCTTTAATTTCTTTTTATTTATTCTTTTACATTTGAATTTCAAGAAAAATTGTATAGGTCGCATTATCAATGTAATAGCGTAGATTTATCTTTTCTCGCATTTTTTTCTAATTATGTAATTGCTTCCGGGATGTAATAGTAATTAGGGTTTTAAATTCTGCATCTTTATTTTCAGTCTAAGATAATTATGTATCTGCAAAAGCCTTGTAATAGCTAGGACTTTAAACTTTCTTGCTTTTAATTTCGCCATCTATAAACTGCTTAGATGTTTGTTAATAGGATTGTATGGAAAGACAAACTGAAAATTAAAACAGTAGATCACCTTAATTGTGCAAAGATTAAATAACTGAAATCAAACACATGCATATGGTCACTCTTAGGGTATGCCTCACTTGGTTGCCTCAGAAAACAATGGTCATGTCCCTCGAACGTAGGTGTGATCGGTGGATCTGGAACTGACTGTTTAACGCTGGTTCGCGAAATGTCGCGGAAGCAAGAGTCGCCACCGTCTTTTATTTTCTCCAAATGGAAAGGACAAAAGCACAGAAAAATTCCTTAAAGAGATTGCTCTCGGTTCGGGAGGTAGGTTATAGAAAGGGAAGGTGTTAGCACCCTTTCTATCCATGGTTATCCATGGGCTCTTAGATACTTGCTCATTTGTGTTTTCAAAATTGTTTGTTTGCTTATCAACTGTGGGTTTAAAAAAAGTCTCTTTGAAAATTCCAGTTCGACTCTTGTATCGGTCCTCAAGAGTGTTTGAAAAATTGCTTTCGAAAGCTTTTTGAAAAGGTGTCGGTGTGAAAAGTATTTTTGATTTATTTTGAAATTAGAGCAAGTATCTACGAGAACCTACCTACCCTAAGGAATCTGTCTGTGTAAGTGTCCTTAAAGTAGTGCCATCCCACCATTGAGAGGTAGGTAGCACCACCGTTGGAGGTGTTCGGGTCAATTCGAGGTTCGGGACATGGTGATCACCAGAGAAATGGGAAGACACCTTAGAAGCTACCCTCATGCAAGGTTCCCGGATCATGAGGACTTACTAAGACATCCTCTACTCGACGATCACCTTTCGAGGCAAGGCAACAGTGAGGCGTACCCTAGGGGTGGTGTGTGATTTGTGTGTCAAATTCAGATATTTTATCTTGTCATGTTATTGGTGATCTAGCGTTTGTTTTTATTTAATCATTCATTCTTGCATGCATTTATTTAACAGTTAAAATATTGCGAGAAATAAAAATTCTAAGCTATTACAAAAGGCGCGGGTCCACATCGCCAAAATTTCCAGGACCCGATTTGACAGAAAATAAAGAATTAAAATAAAAGTGCGAGGGATTATGAAATTACACGGCTTTGGGAGAGGTACATAAACATTATACGAAAAAGAAATAAATATGCGAATTGGAATAAAATTAGAAACGAGGGTGTTGGACCCCTTTTTAATTAAATTAAATTAAATTATTAAACCAATTAAAATTAAAAAGAAAAAGAAATTAGTTTTGGTATTTTTGTACTTTAAGATTTTTATGAGAAAGATTAATTAAAATAAAATGCTAACCCTAATTCTAGTTGTTTTTTAGTTTATTAAGAAAGAATTAAATTTTAACCTAAACTTAATCTAATTATTTACATGCAATTTAATTACAAAAATAAATAATAGGAAATATTTAATTATTATGAAAGAAAAGAAAAAGGGATAAAAATTATTATAAACCCTAATTCTACCAATTTTAGATTTTATTAAAAAAGTTAAGGTTAAAACCTAATTTAAAAACTAAGTTAATTAATGGACTTTATTTACAAAAAATACTAATTAAATAAATATATTTAATTTTTGTCTTTTTCTGATTTTTTTGGTGTTTTTTTTTATATATTATGAAAATAATAATTTAAAAGAAATTAATTAAAATAAAGAAAAGAAAAATATAAAAAAAGGTAAAAGAAACAAACTAGAGGGCGGTGCTGTCCCCAAGTGGAGGTGAAGTCCAGTAATTCTAAGCCCAATAAATTCTGGCCTGATTGACTTTCCAGGAAGTATGCATATGTGTTGACCAACATCCATCATGTTCTTCCAATTAGAACCCTGTGATTCATCTCAATAGGCACGTGGACGGATTGATGTTGAAGATGTATGATGCGTCTTCACGCTGAAACTGCACATAAGCATTAGATGAAAAATAATATGAAAGGGGGTGGGGACCTGGGATCGAACCCAGGTCCCAGGGGTTACCACTAAGCCTGCTTGCCACTGAGCCACTCTACACGCGCTGTATATTGAATAATAAATAATGAATATAAAATAAACCAAAGCGTTAATGATTTTTCCGCGCGAAAATTTGAATCAACCAGTCAGCGCCTTACACTTCATCATCTTCTTCATTGCTTTGTTTCTTCTTGAAAATGCAAAAGGGTTAGCGGGCGTTTTGAACCCCCCCAAAACAAGCTTATTTTTAAAATAGCGAATAGGCCGTGTGGGTATATAAATTAGGCGCGAGGGTCAATTTATTTTCGTCCAGGCACACTGAATTCGTTCATGGTATTGGCATGTCCCAATTTTTCCATATGCGCAAACGCCCAATTCAAGGTTCTGAAAAACCTAGATATCGTCCATGGTGGTTTCTTCAGTAGCGAGTAAAAATTCAATTCAGCTACATGGTTAGCTTCAGGAAGGTCCCATTAGTATAAATCAACCATAAAAATGCAATGAAAATGTCTAAATCTTAAAACACGATTATGAAAAAAATAAGCAAAAGTGTGAGTCCTATTCACCAATTCTGGGCGTTAGAGGTCGTGCTTTTGATCCAAATGCGTTGCTTGATGCCTCAGGAAGGTGGTAAGACAATTATTTGGCCTTGAATCGCCCTCTATCCCTGCTTTCAGTTTTCAATTTTTTAGCCAAAAACTCAAGTTTTGTTTTCTATGTATGGCGCAGCCTTGGGGTTCTTTAGCATTAGGGTTGCACTATATATGTATGCATCAATGATTTAGGTCAAAGAAATTGCACAAAAACCTTTGCATTCATGATTTGCAAGATTTGATTTTCAAAGATCTTTTCAAATATTTTTTCATGCCTATTTGGTACAAATCATGGCCAATTGACTTGATTCTTTCTATATTTGGTCTTGCACGAAATCATAAGCGTATTCCTTGCATAAAAAGATTTGAAACATTAGGTTTAGCATTTTTCACCTATTTAATTTAATTAAATGAATTATTAATAATTAAAAATTCAAATAAATAAATAAAAATGGTAAAAAACTTCCCTTTGGGCCAAATGGTCGTGCACATGCCTTGGATGATGAATTGTGGAAGAAAAAGAGGCCCATTAGCATTTTTAGGTCATTTGAATCAATGTTGACTTTTCAAAATATCCAAAAATTTCCCAACTTCCACAAGGCACATCTTGCTCAATTTTTAAGCTTTGCTCATGTTCTTGGACATTTTGGAAAGTTATTTGAGTCCTCTAACCAATGTCTTTGGCCCCATGTCATTTTGATTTACCAATCTAAAGTTATGGCCTTTGACTTAAAGTCCCTTTTTGTTGACTTTTGAAAATGACCTATAATGTTGAAATTGATAACTTTTTGTGAGAGCATTTCTTGGACTTGAAGTGTGAAGAGGAGTTATAGGAAATGTCTTTGTCTTCAAAATGAGCTTTGGATGGAATTTTTCTGATAAGCCATGTGAAAGTTATGCCCTGGTCAATTTACAGTTGACTTTTTCAGCTGTCCAAATATGGAAACTTTTGCATCTTGATGATTTTTGAACCAAGCTTTGAGAATCATGATCAAGAATTGATCAAATGATGTTTGTGGCTTCAAAATGAAGTATTGATCAAAAATTTGGACTTTTGACTGTCAAATGACCATTTTGCCCCTACAGTTGACTGTAGTGCAATTAGGGTTTTTGACTGTGCAATTTTGTGCTGTAAGTCTTGAAACTTTGTATGAGGATGCTTGACCATTTTTATAGGCATGTGAGACCTGATTGGACCCTTGGAAACTTCATTTACTTTGTCAGAACCAAAACCCTAATTTTGACTGTTAGGAGGCCCTTACACTGTGCAACCCTTGGGGAGACTTTGAAGTTTTGACTTGGCCATTCTTGAAGAATATGGGAGGGCAAATTTTGGGGTACAACAGTTGCCCCTGTTCAATCTTCTTAGACCTGAGGATGCAGATTGGCTGACGTGCCTTTCGTAATCCGAAGGTAAAAGATGATTGAACACTAAAGTGCCCAGAAATTTGCGCTCACATAGTAGTGTGGTGATGGGAATGGGCTTACAGATGCCATTTGGAGACTGATGGATAGGATGATGGGCTTATAGATGCCATGCTAAGATGTGATGGGTAGGTGGATGGGCTTATAGATGCCATCTGGGTGTCGATCGCGTAAGAGCTTCCTTAGCGAGAACTTGCATACCTGCAAAAAAAGAAAAATGATTACCTGACCTGTTACGGGAGCTGGTCTTCAAATTCTTTATGTAGATGTGTCCTGACTGGTTACAGGAGCTGGATCTGGAGCTTCAAACGGTGATGAATGAACCAGGGATGGTTACTACCTCAACGGGACGGTGAGAGAACCTTGGATGATTACAACCTCAACAGTAACACTGAGAGAATCTGGGGACGATTACTACCTCCGCAGTAACGGGGAGAGAACCATAGGCGAATTCAACCTCAACAGTATCATTGAGAGAATCTTGGGATGATTACTACCTCCGCAGTATCGGGGAGAGAACCATAGGCGACTACAACCTCAACAGCAATCAGTGAGAGAATCTTGGATAACTTCAACCTCAACAGCAATCGTTGAGAGAATCTTGGGATGATTACTACCTCCGCAGTATCGGGGAGAGAACCATAGGCGACTACAACCTCAACAGCAATCATTGAGAGAGTCTTGGATAACTTCAACTTCAACAGCAATCATTGAGCGAAGCCTGGGATTACCACCTCCGTAGGATCGGGGAGAGAACCATAGGAGACTACAACCTCAATAGCAATCATTGAGAGAATCTTGGTGGGAATTACCATCTCCGCAGTATTGGGGAGAGAACCATAGGCGATTACAACCTCAATAGCAATCATTGAGAAAACCTTGGATGGAATTATCATCTCCGCAGTATCGGGGAGAGAACCATAGGCGATTACAACCTCAATAGCAATCATTGAGAAAACCTTGGATGGGATTATCATCTCCGTAGTATCGGGGAGAGAACCATAGGCGATTACAATCTCAATAGCAATCATTGAGAAAACCTTGGATGGGATTATCATCTCCGCAGTATCGGGGAGAGAACCATAGGCGATTACAACCTCAATAGCAATTATTGGGAAAACCTTGGATAGAATTATCATCTCCGCAGTATCGGGGAGAGAACCATAGGCGATTACAACCTCAATAGCAATCATTAGGAAAACCTTGGATAACTTCTACTGAGTCTTCATCAGAAAAATCTGTTTGGGGTCGATTTAACTGGACTAGAGAAGGCCTTGGACTGGATAAGAAACAGAGAATCTTAGGGTCGATTAACTGAACCGGTCTAGGTCTTGGAATGTCTTCAACTGGGTCTTTATCAGAAAAATCTGTTTAGGGTCGATTTAACTGGACCAGAGAAGGCCTTGGACTGGATAAGAAATCTTTGGAGTCGATTTAACTGAACCGGTCTAGGTCTTGAAATATGATTGAGAATTTAACTGAATCTTTCCTGAAAGGTAAAGGTCAGTCATATGCCATGCATGATATGGACCAAGCAATGATGTTCTCAACATAAATGGGATTTGTAAGATATGATGCGTCTATGCATGCTATAATGATGTATGGAAGTGCGATGTTTATGAATGTATTTTTCGTCTAGGAAAGTAAATCCTTGACGGGTGCCGGGAAGTCACTCCCGGGCTGATGTTGGAGAATAGATTTTGCTTCCGCTGGGGATGATAGTTGCAAGAAAACCGGTAGGAGAAGATAACTCCGTTGGGGAATAAACTTGGCGAATGGAATATTCTGCGGGGAGAAAAGTACTCTGACGATCTTGCTGGGATGCAATACTCTGTGGGGAGAGAGATACTTTGCTGAGTCGTTGATAATAACTTGCTGGGGATACCATTGTTGTGTTGGAAGTGTTAATAGACTTCGCTGGGGATAAGAAGACTTCGCCGAGAACGATCTTCCCGTGTCTTTTGGCTGAGGATAACCCAGTTATATCCTGGTAAGGAAATAACTCTTTGGATAAAGCCGGGAGACATGTTCGTGTTCTGCGAGGATAAGCTTCCAGAATCTACTGGGGATAAGCTTACTGCTTGGGGAGATGGATTCCAACTTTCCTGGGGAACTGGATTGGCCTCTCTTGGGGAAGTTTTGAGCTGTATCGGGAGTAATTCCACTGAATGTTTGATATACCGCCGGGGAACAATCTTTAGGCCAAGACTGCCGGGGATACTTGTTAAGAATGCATGTATATTGCTGGGGAATGTTGAGATCTGCTGAAGGATACCCCACTTCCTTGAGGTTGACAATAGCTTTGCTTGGGGAGAGTGCATTGACTTGCTGGCTCACTCTCTGGGGAATTAGGATATCTGATTATGTTCTTTAGCTGAACCTACCTTGGTACCTTGGAGGATGGAACAATTAGATTGCTTAGACAACTCTTTATTGCCCCTGTTTCTAATGTTACCTGCAATTAATCTTTTGTTTCGTATGCAAATTATTCACGAGTTAGCAAATTATTGTCAATGCATATATCACAGATTGAACCTTGGACGTTCTTTGCAAGACAAAACAGAAAGGGAAAAACAATTGGCGCTTTTAACTGAAAAATATATTTGTATTGATTTTTGAATGACCTGTAAATAGGCGTTTTGTGTACAAGAGGCTGACATCCTAGTAAGAGAACGCCGCCGAGCAAAAGAGTTTATACAAATTTTGTACAAGAGAAAATAAACAGCTGTGTGAAATGAACGATCTCACTGGGTTTCAATTCTGCTATTGCCTTTATAACTCCGAGCGTCTCATCACTTGATGACCTTGGTTGAAGATGAAGCTGATTGATCAATGCCGTCTGAACTTGATGTAGATACCGGATTCTGGATGCAAGGTGATCCAATGAGACATAGTATTACGCTTTTATCCCTAACTTTTGCCTGGACCGCCCTTTCGGGTTTTCAGTCCACCGGGATACCCATTTTTGCCCAAGCCTCCTTTTCAGGTTTTCGACTTGCCGGGTGTACATATTTTTTCATTTTCATCCCTTCATTTTGCCCGAACCCTTTTGGTTCGTCGGGAAGCCCTAATTTTTTCCTAGGCATGTCAGCCTAGCGGGTCTTTTTTTCATGCGTAATATCTTTTTACTATGTCTGCATTAGCGGGGTGAGGAAGGTCGTCACCATCCATGGTGGTTAGAATCATGGCTCCTCCTGAGAACACATGTTTAACCACAAATGGCCCTTCGTACGTAGGGGTCCATTTGCCCCTTGGATCACTCTGAGGAAGGATGATTCGCTTGATTACCAGATCCCCAACTTGATATTCCGGTGGTCTGACCTTTTTGTTAAATGCCCTGATCATCCGTTTCTGATACGTCTGACCATGACAGATAGCAGCAAGTCTCTTTTCATCAATTAATTTTAGCTGATCAAGTCGTGTCTGGATCCAATCATCTTCACTCAGATCTGCATCCTTCATTATCCGGAGAGAGGGTATTTGCACTTCGATCGGTAAGACTGCCTCTATACCATAAACCAAAGAGAAAGGGGTTGCCCTGGTTGACGTCCTAGCTGAGGTACGGTACCCATGTAGAGCGAACGGTAACATCTCGTGCCAATCTTTATAAGTCACTGTCATCTTCTGCACGATTTTCTTGATGTTTTTATTTGCTGCTTCTACAGCCCCATTCATCTTCGGTCTGTAAGGAGAAGAATTGTGGTGCTGTATTTTGAACTGCTCGCAGAGCTCAGTGATCATCTTATTATTCAGATTGGTACCGTTGTCTGTAATGATCCTCTCTGGGACACCGTACCGACAGATCAGATTA
Organism: Vicia faba; assembly: GCA_948472305.1. NCBI lineage: Eukaryota > Viridiplantae > Streptophyta > Magnoliopsida > Fabales > Fabaceae > Vicia > Vicia faba. The sequence continues at coordinate 46,992,860 of OX451736.1, forward strand.
TGCCGAATGAACCGTGCCACAACAGTCTTGGTTACCGTAGCGTAGGATGCTGCTTCAACCCACTTTGTAAAATAATCAATCGCCACTAGGATGAAGCGATGCCCATTAGATGCCGTAGGTTTAATCTCACCGATCATGTCTATGTCCCACATTGCAAACGGCCAAGGCGCAGTCAGAACATTCAAAGGAACTGGAGGAACATGCACCTTGTCTGCATAAATCTGGCATTTATGGCATGTCCTGGAATGTTGGTAGCAGTCAGCTTCCATTGTGGACCAGTAATACTCTGCCCGAAGGATCTTCTTTGCCATTGTATGTCCACTGGAATGTGTACCAAAGGTCCCTTCATGTAGCTCTTCCATGATCCTTTCTGCTTCAGTCTTATCCACACAACGCAGTAAGGTTGAATCATGGTTTCGCTTGTACAAGATGTCGTTGCTAAGGAAGAACTTTGTTGCGAACCTTCTTAGAAACTTCTTATCGTTGACAGATGCACCTTCAGGGTATTCCTGAGCTTCCAAGTATCTCTTCACCTCATGGTACCAAAGCTTCTCAGTCACCAATTCAATCTCGAGATCGCAACAGTATGCCGGTTCGTCCAGTTTCCAGATGATGATCCGGGGAGCCTCATTATCCCATTTGACCTTGAACATAGAAGACATTGTAGCTAACGCGTCCGCCAGCTGATTCTCCTCTCTCGGAAAGTGTTCAAAGGTTATCTTCGTGAAGTGGGGGATCAGGGTCAACACACATTCTCTGTATGGAATAAGGTTCGGATGTTTCGTATCCCACTCTCTTTTGATCTGATTGATCACAAGAGCGGAATCTCCGAAGACACTCAGAAACTTGATCCTTAAGTCGATCGCAGCTTGAAGACCCATGATGCACGCCTCATACTCTTCCATGTTGTTGGTACAGTTGAAACATAGCCGGGCAGTGAGTGGAGTATGAGTGCCTTGAGGTGATATGATGATGGCGCCGATACCGTTACCCAAAGCATTGGAGGCTCCGTCAAAGTGCATAGACCATCGGGATCCTTCCTCAGGTCCTTCATCTGGTCCAGGTACTTCACAATCAGTTACTATCATGATGCTTTCATCCGGAAACTCAAAGTTCATTGACTGATAGTCATCTACTGCCTGATGTGCCAAGTGGTCTTCCAATACACTTCCCTTGATGGCTTTCTGAGTTGTGTACTGAATATCGTATTCCGTCAAGATCATTTGCCATCTTGCAATTCTCCCAGACAGAGCAGGTTTTTCAAATATGTACTTTATAGGATCCATCTTTGAGATCAACAAGGTAGTGTGAGTCAGCATATACTGTCTCAGCCGGCGAGCAGCCCATACCAAAGCGCAGCAAGTTTTCTCGAGAAGTGAGTATCGGGTCTCACAGTCGGTAAACTTTTTGCTAAGGTAATAAATGGCATGCTCTTTTCGGCCAGACTCGTCATGCTGCCCCAACACACACCCCATTGAGTTGTCCAGTACTGTCAGGTATAATATCAGAGGTCTCCCTTCAACCGGTGGCATAAGGATGGGTGGTTCTTGGAGATACTCTTTGATTCTGTCAAAAGCAGCCTGACATTCATCGTTCCAACGTACTACCTGATCTTTCTTCAGCAGCTTGAAGATTGGTTCACAGGTAGCAGTTAGGTGTGAGATGAAGCGAGCAATGTAATTCAGGCGTCCTAAAAAGCCTCTGACTTCCTTCTCTGTCTTAGGAACTGGCATCTCTTGAATAGCTTTGACCTTAGCAGGGTCCACTTGAATGCCCTTATCACTTACCACGAAGCCTAGCAACTTCCCAGATCTCACCCCGAAGGTGCACTTGTTCGGGTTCAATCTCAGTTTGTACAGTTTCAGACGGTCAAACAACTTCTGCAGATGATCTAGGTGCTCTTCCTTAGTCTGGGACCTTGCGATCATGTCGTCAACATACACTTCTATCTCATGATGGATCATGTCATGCAATAAAGCAACCATGGCACGTTGGTAGGTTGCCCCCGCGTTCTTTAGTCCAAAAGGCATGACCTTGTAACAGAAGGTGCCCCACTGAGTAACAAATGTAGTCTTTTCCATGTCTTCAGGTGCCATCTTGATCTGATTGTAACCTGAAAAGCCATCCATGAAAGAGAACACTTTATGCTGAGCAGTATTGTCAACAAGGACATCAATGTGAGGTAATGGGAAGTCATCTTTGGGGCTGGCCCTGTTCAGATCCCTGTAATCAACACACATTCTGACCTTACCGTCTTTCTTTGGTACCGGCACCACATTAGCAACCCACTGAGGGTAAGAAGTCACTGCAAGGAACCCAGCATCAAACTGTTTCATGACCTCGGCTTTGATCTTCTCAGACATCTCTGGACGCATACGGCGGACCTTCTGCTTAACCGGAGGGCAGTCTTCCTTAGTTGGCAAGTGATGGACCACAATATCGGTATCCAACCCGGGCATGTCTTCGTAGGACCAAGCAAATATCTCCACATAATCATGTAGCATCTTAGTCAACCGTTGCTTCACGCTGAGCTCTAGGTTGGCACCAATCTTTACCTCTTTCCTGTCTGCCTCAGTACCCAGATTTATTGTTTCCACTGGCTCTTCATGTGGTTGAATTGCCCTCTCTTCTTGAAGTAACAGTCTTGCAAGCTCGTCGGGCACTTCACAATCATCTTCACCTTCGTCTTCGGCTAAGTTGATCGGATTTTCGAAGTCATAACTAGCAGTAGCAGAGTCGTTACCAGTGAGATCCAGAGTGGATTGAAACATGTATGAGTGAGTGTGTGTGTAAATACAGCTGTTTTGAAAAATATGTAAAGGAAGGAAAGACAGAAAAGGAGCATAAGATTTGAAATGCGAGAAAACGTCCAAGATTTTAATTTATGATATATGAAATGACAATTTATATGCCCTCACAAATGAAACCACGGTGCCTCGGGTAAGACACCGGGCCATAGAGTTTATTTATTGTTTATTACAAATAACAAAACAAAGAAGTTTATTACTGCGTAACAAAAGTAACAGGAGTATTGTCCTTAGCAATCCAATTGGTCAATCCGCCATCAGTTGTCGGGTAGATCCAGCTATTGAACTCAGCTTCACCCACTTCATTGTCTTCCCCAACAACATTCACTCCTGGATTTGTGATGAGCACAGGAGGTCTTCTGGTCTTCGCCTTCCGCATAGCTTTCTGACCCTCTGCAGTAAAACCCAGTCCAAATTTGTCAGTTTTCTGTGTAAAGTCAGGAAGCCTGCCCCAGTTAGCACATTCACCTTTCTGAACCACAGCCCGGGCATCTTTCAGGGAAGCCATCTTCAAGGGAACATCCTCTTCGACCGCTGTTTCTGCTGCTGCTGAAATTGGAAGCACCTCCTCGAAATGCTGAAAGGGGGTTTCAATAAACTCCCCATCCATCTCAATGTATCTGAAGGAATTCAAATGGCTCACCATATACTCCTCCTCTCCTTGCACAGTGACGATCTTCCCTCTGACGGGGTACTTCAGCTTCTGGTGCAAGGTAGAGGTCACTGCCCCAGCTTTATGGATCCAAGGTCGACCCAGTAGACAAGAGTACGATGGACGGATATCCATCACATAAAATGTAGAGTCAAACACCTGAGAGCCGACACGAATAGGAATGTCAACCTCTCCGTGAACCATCCTTTTTGAACCGTCAAAGGCCCTGACGATGATATTGCTGGGTTTTAATTCCAGGCCTTCACAATCCAAACGGTCTAAAGCCTTCTTTGGTAGAACATTCAAGGAGGAACCAGTGTCCACCAACACATGCGCCAGAGTAATGCCCCTGCATTCAATAGAGACATGCAAGGCGTCATTGTGGTCTCTTCCCTTCGCAGTCAAGTCAGCATCTGAGAAACCCAAGCCATTGTCCGCTGTTAGATTTGCTACGCAATCAGTGAATTGAACTGCAGATGTTTCCTGTGGCACATGGGCCGTCTTGAGAAATGAGATTAGGGCCTTAGCATGGGCCTCGGAGCATAGAAATAGGGAGAGCATGGAGATCTTGGAGGGCGTGTGCCCCAGCTGTTCCACAACATTAAAGTCACTCTTTTTTATTATCTTTAGAATCTCCTCCATTTCTTGTTGGGAGGCCTCAGCATTTATAGGTATTGGTGCCTCCATCCGGGCAGGCTCATCTTCAATTCCTTTGCCCCGAGCATTGGATGACTCGGCAGCAGGGGAAACAACTTGATCAGCAACAGGAACATGTACACTTGTAGGTGTTATAAGGAGGGGTCTTCGAGTAGCGGGAGGTGCAATGTCAGGCGAGAAGAGCCTGCCACTGCGGGTAACTTTGGCTGGGCCAGTGATATCACAGATACTGGCGCCAGTGTTGAACTCTTGTTTAATTCCGTTTACATACACATCTGCCCCATAGTGCCAGGGGACAACTTTATCAGATACGTAGGGGAGAGGCCCCGGAACAGTAATAACCATAGGTGCAACAGTCATGATTTGAACAGGCTTCTTCGGGAGAGCCTTGATTGGATTATTGAAGATGGTAACCACAGAAACTTCTTCTACCGGAACCAACTGAACAGCAGACTTTTTGAACAGAATCTCCTTACTGTCCATCAGGCTTTGGATGCCTAACTTCAGCAAGGGACAACCAGATAGGGAAACAGCACAGAACAGGCAACCCTCACTGCAACCCAGAAATAAACCGGCCAGCAGTAGGTTCTTCTTAACAGTCTTCAAAGGAGTGGCTAGATCATCCACAGAAACAGCGTACACCTCTTCATCAACAGCATTTACCCCATGCTGAGGCATAGGAGCAGTCACCACATTCGGCCTCTCCGGCGCTTCGAATTGTATCTCTTTCGCGTCAATAAGGTCTTGCACCTTATTCCTCAATGCCCAACAGTCATCAGTGGAATGCCCCGGGCTATCAGAATGGTAAGCACAGCGAGCATTTGGGTTGTATTTGGGAGAGGCAGTGTTTACACCTTTGGGGGCCTCTCTGACAGTCACTAGGTTGGTGGATAGTAACTGCGGCAAGATTTGGGACAGGGTCATGCTCAAACGGGTAAACTCTCTTCGGGGTCTTTCAGCCCTTTGAGGATTGGTTGGCCGAGGAGCGGCAGCAGGCTTGGCAATCATTACCGCACTGACAGATTGGCAGCGCTCATATTTCTCTGGTCTCCGGGAGCCATATACATCACTAGCCTCCTTTTTGAAGGGTTTCTTCTCAGAACTAGACGATGCACCCTTCGGAATCTTTCCAGACTTCAACCCAACCTCAATTCTCTCTCCAGTCAGAATAAGATCAGTGAATCCAGCAGAAGAATTCCCAATAAGATGGTTGAAGAACGGCCCAGATAGGGTCCCCAAGAACATGTCTACCAACTCCCGATCAGTCAACGGAGGTTGCACCCTGCCAGCCAGATCCCTCCACTTTTGAGCGTACTCTTTAAAACCTTCACTTGAACCTAACGACATACCCTGAAGTTGGGTACGTGTAGGGGCAAGGTCGGCATTATACTGATACTGCTTATAGAAAGCAGTAGCCAACTCCTCCCAGTTACGAACCTTGGTCCCATCCAGCTGATAGAACCATTCGAGATGAGTCCCTGAAAAACTCTCCTGGAAGAAGTGGATCCACAAATTCTTATCCACTGAGTACGGTTGAATCTTCCGAACATAGGACCTGAGATGTAGCTTGGGACAAGACGCCCCGTCGTACTTAGTGAAAGATGGTGCTTTGAACTTACGAGGAATAATCACACCGGTAGACAAACCCAAATCTCCGAAATCCAGCCCAGGTACCTGTTGTATCTCCATAGCATTCAGCATGTCTTCTAACTGTTTGTATCTATCTTCTGCAGGAGGATACTGCTCTTCATCAAAATCAGTCTCGTTGTCGGAGACTACCGGACTAGGACCTTTTTCCGCTTGAGGAGTACCCTTGCCAATAGAAGAACCAGCCTCTTCATTTTGCAGAGTGATGCCAAACCTTCGGCCCGAGTTAAACAGAACAGTTCTTCTCTTCTTCTTCTTCTCCTTCTTCAGGAGCAGAGCCTTCAACTCCTCTTGGCCCTGAGCCAAACCCATGATTAATTCCTGAAATTGCGCATTCTGCGCCTGAAGAGCTTTGATGGACATCTCAGTTGAGGATGAGTCAGGATTCATGATGCTGAAATAAACAGCGAAGAACGGTAAGCAACCTAAAAAGAAGAAAACCTGCTATGCACATGATGAATGGAATGCGTATGATTTATATTTTCAAAGACAATCGGGAATCAACTTTGTAAACAAAAAGGAACACACTTCATTAGATTCAACTTTGAAACTGAAATTATTCAACAGGTTGCCCTTAGGCGTTACATGAAAGGAAATACTGAAAAGGGAAATAAAATTGTAAAAGAACATCCAGAGCTCCTTATTGATCCCATGGTCTCCTCTTCTCAGTACGGATGTAATCATTCAGAGCCCGCTCATTCTCCAACTGCTTTGTCAGCTTCTGGATCTTCAATTCCTGCTCGTTGAACTTTTCCCGATAAGAATCCCGCTCTTCTCGCAGTTGCGACCAAGACCTCTTTAATGTCTCATAATCAGTAGGTATCTGAGGAGAGAGGACAGTTGGAGGAGCCCCATCTTTGTCAGGATACTCAAGAATGACGGGTCTGACAGCTTCATATGGCATACCTAACTTCTGAGCCCGGATGCGAACCCATTTGTAGTAGGCTTCCATAGGTAGAGAAGTCTTTGGCCCCAACTCTTGTGGGTCAGCTTTATGAACCCTGTCCCAAGCTTTGATGAACCTACGACGCAGCTCGTCACTATCCACCTGAAACTCAAAACTGATGTGAGGCACCAACATCTCATGAGGCCCTGCTCTTCTGGCTCTTCCAAATTGACGGAGTGCTAGACATGGATTGTAAGAGATTCCTCCTTGGGTACCAATCAGAGGAACATTAGGGTATTCCCCACATCGATCAATAACAGCTATCTCATCCAAACCTCTACAAGTCCAAATGATGTCTTTATCGGTAAGAGACATTAACCTATAAGCCCAACCCCTTCCTTCTTGGTTCTTCAGTACGAACTTAGGGAGGTGCGAAATAAACCACCTCACCAACAAAGGGATACAACACCATAGGGTTCCTCGTCTTCGGGTAGTACGAGCATGAAGTTGTTGCAAGATGTCACCCAAGAGAGTGGGTACAGGATTCTGAGACATAAAGATCCTTATGGCAGTGACATTGATGAAGTTGTCAGGATTAGGAAACAAGACTAGCCCATAGATTAAGAGAGCCAAGATGTCTTCATATGCCCTAAAGTCTAGGTCGTTCCAGAAACTGTTAGCTTTACCAATCAGAAACTTGGCCAAGAAACCCTTAACTCCGCTTCTAGTTACCCAGTTGTCCATTACCTCTTGATGTGTCAGGGGAAGAGCTGCAGCAACATCCTCAAGCCTGAGGGTCTTTTCCCAACCAGTAAAGGGAGTCTGATCCAAGATAGGGATACCAAGCAAATCAGAGAACTCTTCCAGGGTAGGGACCAGCTGGAAGTCTTGAAAGGTGAAGCACTGGTACAGGGGGTCATAGAACTGGGTCAGAACACTCATCAACTGTTGATCCCGCTTTGCAGTGACTAAACTGAGAAGAGAACCATGCCTCTGAATGAAGGAAGTGGTATTTGGAATTCTGCTAACCAACTCTTCAAGCAACTCAGGTGAGCGAACAAAGTTGAACCGGATAGTATTCCTTCGCACATGCATCATGATGTCCTATAAAATAGAGCAAAGGTGAAACCCTCTTGTCTTTGAAATGGTCAGTCCTTATGCAGGATGCATGCAATGCTCATGATGTTATGATAAAGCACATCACAAATAGATACGAAGGCAAACATGGTAAGGCACACAAGTCACACAAGGCAAGCCCCTAAAGTTTAGGCCAGCATGAGGTCTAGGTACTACCCTCTTTCAGTTTGTTGGTTCATACCTGTCCTAATCAAAAGTAATCGGGTTCTTAGAGGATCCCAATATCATTGACTACCCTCAATCGGTCATAACTCCAGCATTGCAATCTTTTCTTGCGGCCAGAACCATCACGAGAGTTTAGCCTCAATGGGCGTAGCATACTGCTACTGTTCTAATGGCCAAGTTGTGTCAATTAAGGTTCTAAGGTTGTTGGTGCTTAATGACTCCTCAAAAGACCCATATTCTCCTCGTTGCGACACAAGGGATATCGGTACAGACCAAGGTGCCACACCAACGTAGCCACTGTTTCACCCGTGTCGGTCTACGCCGGACAGGTCCCTCACAGCTTATGCTACCTAAACAGGGTATCCCTAGATCCGGGTTAGGATCTATGTAACTCCCATGCAACCCACAAATTTAAAGCAGACAAGTCAATACAATTGAAAACACAGTTATGAACTATCCCTAAGGTACACCTCACTTTATAAAGATATCCCCAGCAGAGTCGCCAGTTCTGTGATCGGTGGATCTGGAACTGACTGTTTAACGCTGGTTCGCGAAATGTCGCGGAAGCAAGAGTCGCCACCGTCTTTTATTTTCTCCAAATGGAAAGGACAAAAGCATAGAAAAATTCCTTAAAGAAATTGCTCTCGGTTCGGGAGGTAGGTTATAGAAAGGGAAGGTGTTAGCACCCTTTCTATCCATGGTTATCCATGGGCTCTTAGATACTTGCTCATTTGTGTTTTCAAAATTGTTTGTTTGCTTTTCAACTGTGGGTTTAAAAAAAGTCTCTTTGAAAATTCCAGTTCGACTCTTGTATCGGTCCTCAAGAGTGTTTGAAAAATTGCTTTCGAAAGCTTTTTGAAAAGGTGTCGGTGTGAAAAGTATTTTTGATTTATTTTGAAATTAGAGCAAGTATCTACGAGAACCTACCTACCCTAAGGAATCCGTCTGTGTAAGTGTCCTTAAAGTAGTGCCATCCCACCATTGAGAGGTAGGTAGCACCACCGTTGGAGGTATTCGGGTCAATTCGAGGTTCGGGACATGGTGATCACCAGAGCAATGGGAAGACACCTTAGAAGCTACCCTCATGCCAGGTTCCCGGATCATGAGGACTTACTAAGACATCCTCTACTCGACGATCACCTTTCGAGGCAAGGCAACAGTGAGGCGTACCCTAGGGGTGGTGTGTGATTTGTGTGTCAAATTCAGATATTTTATCTTGTCATGTTATTGGTGATCTAGCGTTTGTTTTTATTTAATCATTCATTCTTGCATGCATTTATTTAACAGTTAAAATATTGCGAGAAATAAAAATTCTAAGCTATTACAAAAGGCGCGGGTCCACATCGCCAAAATTTCCAGGACCCGATTTGACAGAAAATAAAGAATTAAAATAAAAGTGCGAGGGATTATGAAATTACACGGCTTTGGGAGAGGTACATAAACATTATACGAAAAAGAAATAAATATGCGAATTGGAATAAAATTAGAAACGAGGGCGTTGGACCCCTTTTTAATTAAATTAAATTAAATTATTAAATCAATTAAAATTAAAAAGAAAAAGAAATTAGTTTTGGTATTTTTGTACTTTAAGATTTTTATGAGAAAGATTAATTAAAATAAAATGCTAACCCTAACTCTAGTTGTTTTTTAGTTTATTAAGAAAGAATTAAATTTTAACCTAAACTTAATCTAATTATTTACATGCAATTTAATTACAAAAATAAATAATAGGAAATATTTAATTATTATGAAAGAAAAGAAAAAGGGATAAAAATTATTATAAACCCTAATTCTACCAATTTTAGATTTTATTAAAAAAGTTAAGGTTAAAACCTAATTTAAAAACTAAGTTAATTAATGGACTTTATTTACAAAAAATACTAATTAAATAAATATATTTAATTTTTGTCTTTTTCTGATTTTTTTGGTGTTTTTTTTTATATATTATGAAAATAATAATTTAAAAGAAATTAATTAAAATAAAGAAAAGAAAAATATAAAAAAAGGTAAAAGAAACAAACTAGAGGGGGGTGCTGTCCCCAAGTGGAGGTGAAGTCCAGTAATTCTAAGCCCAATAAATTCTGGCCTGATTGACTTTCCAGGAAGTATGCATATGCGTTGACCAACATCCATCATGTTCTTCCAATTAGAACCCTGTGATTCATCTCAATAGGCACGTGGACGGATTGATGTTGAGGATGTATGAGGCGTCTTCACGCTGAAACTGCACATAAGTATTAGATGAAAAATAATATGAAAGGGGGTGGGGACCTGGGATCGAACCCAGGTCCCAGGGGTTACCACTAAGCCTGCTTGCCACTGAGCCACTCTACACGCGCTGTATATTGAATAACAAATAATGAATATAAAATAAACCAAAGCGTTAATGATTTTTCCGCGCAAAAATTTGAATCAACCAGTCAGCGCCTTACACTTCATCATCTTCTTCATTGCTTTGTTTCTTCCTGAAAATGCAAAGGGTTAGCGGGGGTTTTGAACCCCCCCAAAACAAGCTTATTTTTAAAATAGCGAATAGGCCGTGTGGGTATATAAATTAGGCGCGAGGGTCAATTTATTTTCGTCCAGGCACACTGAATTCGTTCATGGTATTGGCATGTCCCAATTTTTCCATATGCGCAAACGCCCAATTCAAGGTTCTGAAAAACCTAGATATCGTCCATGGTGGTTTCTTCAGTAGCGAGTAAAAATTCAATTCAGCTACATGGTTAGCTTCAGGAAGGTCCCATTAGTATAAATCAACCATAAAAATGCAATGAAAATGTCTAAATCTTAAAACACGATTATGAAAAAAATAAGCAAAAGTGTGAGTCCTATTCACCAATTCTGGGCGTTAGAGGTCGTGCTTTTGATCCAAATGCGTTGCTTGATGCCTCAGGAAGGTGGTAAGACAATTATTTGGCCTTGAATCGCCCTCTATCCCTGCTTTCAGTTTTCAATTTTTTAGCCAAAAACTCAAGTTTTGTTTTCTATGTATGGCGCAGCCTTGGGGTTCTTTAGCATTAGGGTTGCACTATATATGTATGCATCAATGATTTAGGTCAAAGAAATTGCACAAAAACCTTTGCATTCATGATTTGCAAGATTTGATTTTCAAAGATCTTTTCAAATATTTTTTCATGCCTATTTGGTACAAATCATGGCCAATTGACTTGATTCTTTCTATATTTGGTCTTGCACGAAATCATAAGCTTATTCCTTGCATAAAAAGATTTGAAACATTAGGTTTAGCATTTTTCACCTATTTAATTTAATTAAATGAATTATTAATAATTAAATATTCAAATAAATAAATAGTAATGGTAAAAAACTTCCCTTTGGGCCAAATGGTCGTGCACATGCCTTGGATGATGAATTGTGGAAGAAAAAGAGGCCCATTAGCATTTTTAGGTCATTTGAATCAATGTTGACTTTTCAAAATATCCAAAAATTTCCCAACTTCCACAAGGCACATCTTGCTCAATTTTTAAGCTTTGCTCATGTTCTTGGACATTTTGGAAAGGTCTTTGAGTCCTATAACCAATGTCTTTGGCCCCATGTCATTTTGATTTACCAATCTCAAGTTATGGCCTTTGACTTAAAGTCCCTTTTTGTTGACTTTTGAAAATGACCTATAATGTTGAAATTGATAACTTTTTGTGAGAGCATTTCTTGGACTTGAAGTGTGAAGAGGAGTTGTAGGAAATGTCTTTGTCTTCAAAATGAGCTTTGGATGGAATTTTTCTGATAATCCATGTGAAAGGTATGCCCTGGTCAATTTACAGTTGACTTTTTCAACTGTCCAAATATGGAAACTTTTGCATCTTGATGATTTTTGAACCAAGCTTTGAGAATCATGATCAAGAATTGATCAAATGATGTTTGTGGCTTCAAAATGAAGTATTGATCAAAAATTTGGACTTTTGACTGTCAAATGACCATTTTGCCCCTACAGTTGACTGTAGTGCAATTAGGATTTTTGACTGTGCAATTTTGTGCTGTAAGTCTTGAAACTTTGTATGAGGATGCTTGACCATATTTATAGGCATGTGAGACCTGATTGGACCCTTGGAAACTTCATTTACTTTGTCAGAACCAAAACCCTAATTTTGACTGTTAGGAGGCCCTTACACTGTGCAACCCTTGGGGAGACTTTGAAGTTTTGACTTGGCCATTCTTGAAGAATATGGGAGGGCAAATTTTGGGGTACAACAGTAGGGATATCTTAGCAAAAGACCATCAATCTAAAAGTCATCATAAAGATCATAGTCCATTAACGTCCCTCGAGTTGCCTACGAGAAATGATCTTGTTCCTCGATGTTGCCTACGAATATATGATGACAGTCCCTTCGAAATGCTAAGATATCCTTACATGTTGCCTTCAATGACCATTATGTCCTTTTCGATAGTCCCTCAAACTCCAACGATGGTGCTTCCTATTCTTCGATAGTAGGGTAGCGTTGTCTAAAGGAAACAAGAATAGAAACAATTATTTTTTTGAGTAGGTAGATGCTAGTAGGTACTTGCTCAAAATCAAACTTTTTCACACCAAACACTTTTCAAACAAGTTTTCAAAAACAACTTGTAACACTCTTGAGGACAAAAACAAGGGTTAAAACGAAGTAAAACAAAACTTTTCAAACACACAAACACGGAAGCAATTTTTAAAATGATGTGCAAGTACCTAAGAGCCCGTGGAAAACCACAGATAGAAAGGGTGCTAATACCTTCCCTTTCTGTAATCTACGCCCCGTACTCAAAATCTCGAAAAAGGAATTTTTCTGTGCTTTTTTCCATTCCAGTTGGATAAAATAAAATTCGGTGGAGACTCTTGCTTACCGCGACATTTTGCAAACACAAACGCAATATGCAAACCATCATTTTCCTAAAACAGTCTGGTTCTGCCACCGTATCATAGTCGTGTTTTCTCAACCATTATCAATATGAAGAAAATAAACCCCAAACTCTTGATGATATTGGTCGTGTCGTCTTAACCATTATCAGCATGAAGAAAATGAACCCCAAACTCATGATGATATTGGTCATGTCGTCTCAACCATTATCAACATGAAGAAAATAAACCCCAAATTCATGATGTTATTGGTCGAGTCGTCTCAACCATTATCAATATGAAGAAAATGAACCCCAAACTCATGATGATATTGGTCGTGTCGTCTTAACCATTATATACATAAAGAAAATGAACCCCAAAACTCATGATGATATTGGTCGTGTTGTCTCAACCATTATCAACATGAAGAAAATAAACCCCAAATTCATGATGATATTGGTCGTGTCGTCTCAACCATTATAAACATGAAGAAAATGAACCCCAAACTCATGATGATATTGGTCGTGTCTTTTCAACCATTATCAACATGAAGAAAATAAACTCCAAATTCATGATGATATTGATCGTGTCGTCTCAACCATTATTAGCATGAAGAAAATAAACCCCAAACTCATGATGATATTGGTCGTGTCGTCTCAATCATTATCAACATGAAGAACATAAACCCCAAATTGATGATGATATTGGTCGTGTCGTCTCAACCATTATCATCATGAAGAGAATGAACCCCAAACTCATGATGATTTTTTTGTCGTGTCATCTCAACCATTATCAACATGAAGAAAATAAACCCTAAATTCATGATGGTATTGGTCGTGTCGTGTCAAACTTTATCAACATGAAGAAAATAAACCCCAATACTCATGATGATATTGGTCGTGTCGTCTCAACCATTATCAACATGAAGAAAATAAACCCCAAAAGAATTTGTAAACTTAACTAGAGTAGTTTTGCAAGATTCCATGTATGCATAATGCCCTAAAGTGATGTGTTATCCAAGTGTGAGGTATACCCTAAATGTTTATATGTGTATGTACAAGAACGCTTATATTCTTATGCCCCAAATGTTTGTATGTGCATTCCCCAAGTATGTGTATGTTGTTGATGGATATGTTTTGTTAAACCATCGGGTTCTCGTAGTCACCAACTCCCCGATGGTGTTTTTTGCCCATTATTGTATCTCTAGGTGGATTCGGATTTGGTGAAAAGTGTCAGCAAGATCTCTAACATCTACATCATAGACGTCGGTGTAGGTATGGACGTAGACGTGGACACTGGTATAGTCATGGACGTATGTGCGTAAAACTAGGCGTGGACGTGGACGTTGGCATGGACTTAGAAATAGGCATGGATTTTCTTTTGACGTTTTTCTAACTAGAATAAATTGTGATTCTCTATCACATGCTTTTTTGGCGTTTCCATATGTTAGATGCACCAAATGTTGCGGACTACCTTGAGATTTTGATATGGTTATGCGTACGTCATGCTTGATGTGAGGCTCTTAGTGGGAAATCTGTTGCTGAAATCTCCAAGGAATCTACTGTCGAGAACTACCTTCTGCCTAGGTCTTCTGAATAATTAACTATCATGGTCAACCAGGAGAATCTACCGCCGAGATTCAATTCGAAACTACTTTCTGCCGAGGTCTTCTGGAAAACCAACTGCCGTGATCAACTAGGGGAATCTACTACCGAAATTCAATTTGAAACACCTTCTGACGGGGTCTTCCAGATAATCAACTGTCATGATCAACCAGGAGAATCTACTATCGAGATTCGATTGTGAGCTACCTCCTGCCGAGGTTTTCCGGATAATCAATTGTCGTGGTCAACCAAGAGAATCTACTGTCGAGATAGCTTCTGCCGAGGTCTTCCGGATAATTAACTACCGTGATCAACCAGGAGAATCTACTGCCGAGATTAAATTTGAGTTACCTTCTGCCAAGGTCTTCCAGATAATCAACTATCGTGATCAACCAGGAGAATCTACTAACAAGATTCAAATGGAAACTACCTTCTGTCGAGGTCTTCCGGATAATCAATTGTCGTGATCAAATAGGAGAATCTACTGCCGAGATTCAATTGGAAACTACCTTCTGTCGAGGTCTTTTGGGTAATCAATTGCAGTGATAAACCAGGGGAATCTACTGCCGAGATTCAATATAGAATTTGTAGCTTGATTGACAAAGATCCAAGTTCCGATGAAAAGCATTGATAAGATCTCAGCATTGATAATATCCAAGCGTTGATAAGATCCAAGCGTTGATGAGAATCCTTGATGATTCTTGAGGTGGAAGTCACAAGATTGTTCTCCAATTTATTGTTGCATGGACCTATTTTTTTAATTTCTTTTTAAATTTTTTTCCGATCCATCGGGATGCCCTAACTTCTGCCTAAGTCAAATTTTTTTTTGATTTCCTTTGACTTAGCGGGCTCTTTTTAAAAAAAAAAAATTTTGCTTTTGACTTTGAAAAATTGTGACTGTCGCACTGATTATTGTAAGCTTTGTCTTCATTGTTTCCTTGATATTGATTGATGTACTGAGGAAGACGATGTTGTGAACTTTGTCTTCGTTGATTCCTCAATCTTGGATGATGAACATGGGGAAGATAATGTGATCAAATCTTTTCTTAGATCGTTCTCTCAATGATGTATCGAGGAAAGAAATATGCTTGAACCTTTGCTTAGATCGTTCTCTCGATGATGAATCGAGGAAAGAGATATGCTTGAACCTTTGCTTGGATCGTGTCGATTTTCTTGGGATTTGAATGCATCTTCAAATTAATTGAAATCTACCCTACCCTTGTTTAATATAAAGGTTTTTTAGAGAATAGAAAGAGCTATAACTTCTGGCTCGAGGGGGTTGACTACAGATTAACTCCTTATATCTCCACTGTTTATGAATTGAAATAATGCCTTACATCGTCAGCTATGCCTTACTATTAAAAAGCATACGTCAGCAAAGTTCGTTTATTTTTTATTTCATCATTCTCCATCGAAGTTTGTTAATTTAAAAATGGAAAAGAAAGAGTGAAAATGGAAAGTTGTTAATTTTTTTTGTGGAAGGAATCAATTTCAAAAACATGCATGCTTATTTTATTAGAAATACTTGACCAAAAAGTACAAAGTTTATGACAAATAACACTTAGCAAGAAAGAAATTACAATTTGAAATGATAAAAGCCTAATGATCTAGTGATAAGCCTTCTTGTTGATCCACTGACTTTAGGAGATGCTTCGTAGTTCTTGGACTTGTCAGATCATGGGGATGACCCTTGACTTTTCTTGGGCATACTTATTTCGTTGATAGGACAATTGCTCTTAATGTAGAGGAATCACCAATGGTAGTGTCATTTGCGACACTATTGTTGTACCCCAAAATTTTCCCTCTCATTTCTCAAAGGATCATCCTGGACTCTCAGGCTTGCTTCTATCAAGTTTCAAGTCTTGAATTACAACTTTTCAAGAAAATCATCCATAAGGGCAAAATGGTTAAAAGCACACTGAAAAGCCAAACTTTAACTTTTTAGATCAAATCAAGTTTCAACAATTATATTTCATCAAGACATGAAATTGGTTCATCAAAAAATCAGAAGTCAGAAATTACTTTGAAATAAAAAATCAAATTTCTAAACATTTAGAAAATTTTCTAAGTGTTAAGAGAATATGATACTTCAGAACTTCTGGTCCAGCCTTCATGCGAGTGCAATCAGAATTTGCAGACACGGTTCAGAACATGATGCTTCAATCAGAACATATGGAAGCAATGTCTTTCGGTCAGAACATGACCCTTCAGCATATGGAGGTTACGTTTCTAATCTTCTGCGATCAAAACATCACCAAATCCCAAAACCTCGTTTAAGCAGCCTGCTCCCTGCTATATCACAGTCCTACAATCAGCTGCTGATCCAGTCCACGCCTGCACTTTCTCAAACCCCATATTTGCATCAAATTAGCATACAAAAAATGTGATTAAAAAGCAATGGAACAATTTGCCAAAAAGGTTAAAAATCCCATTTGTTCCCCCCCCCCCCCTCCAAAACCACAGCAAATCCATCTATAAATAAGTGGCTCCATCACACGTTCAAGGGGCTGGCTTTTGGAGAGAGAAAATCATAAAAAGAGAAGAGAGAAAATTGTGAAACCTTCCTAAAACATGCAACAGCATGATGTTTCTATCTTTCATTAATTTTCCTTTTAATCATTTTCAATATTAATCCATTTTTTATTAATATAAAAAAGACATAAAAATATTTTCTTTTATTAATTAATTTATTTCTTTTTCTTAATTCATTAAGACAAAAAACTATTTTTTAAACAAGTCATTTTTCTCTCTTGCATTGTACATTTCAATATGGTTGTAATAGTTAAATAGGATTTTAATTCTTGCAACCCCCCATTTGTAAATATGTACCCCATCCCTAAAATATTGTAATAGCGTAGGACTTTATATTTCCGCACTTTAATTGCTTTCATATATTGTTAGTAATTAGGGTGTGTATGACAAGACATGAAATCAACAAATAGAGAACCCTAATCAAGACAAAAAATGCATGTAATCAAACACACTTTGCACATATGCACACCTTAGGGTAATCTCACTTGTTGCCTATCGGAAAAAATAGTCATGTCCCTCGAACATGGGCGTTTTAGCAAAATACCCTCGATAAAAGATCGTAGTCCCTCGATGACCCTCAATGTTGACTTCGATAAAAGATCTAGTCCCTCACACGACATTGCTAAAACTTTTCATGGGTTGCCTTCTATGACTATACAAAAACGTCTCACACTCGTCCCTTCACATCCAACGATGGGGCTTCTTACCAAATCAATGGTAAGATAGAAACATCTAAAGGAAGAAGAAAATAACATCTAAGAGCTTTTGAGTAGGTAAATTCTCTCCTAGTTACTCGCTTTCTCACAACAAAAACATTTTATACACCAACACATCTCTTTGAACTATTTTCAAAACTAACACTTTGTACGCATTCTTATAGAGACGAGAATCATTACAAAGTCACATTTTCAAAATATTTTCAAACCCACACAACAAGCACACTTTCAAACAAAAGCAAGTGATCTAGCGAGTAAACTAAGAGCCCATGGAAAACCATGGATGAAAAGGGTGATAATATCTTCCCTTTTCATAATCTACCCCCCGAACTCAAGAAAACATCTCTAAAGGTCTTTCCTGTGATTTTTCACCTTTCCTTATTGGATAAAAGAAAATTCGATGGCGACTCTTGCTATCCACAACATTTGCAATCAAAACTCAAAACAAAAAGTCAGTTTTCCCACCGTATCATAGAACTGACGATTCTGTTGGGGACTATTCTAAAAAAGTGGGGTTACCTTAGGGTTAGATCACATCTACTTGCTTTCATTGTTTGACTTGTATGCTTTACGTTTTGGGTCCTTGTTTGGGTTACTGTTAAAAAATCCTACACCCGGATTTTGGGAACACCTTTTAGGTAAGTAGCAATAAACTGTGAGGGAACTGTGCAGAGTATACCAACACGGTTAAAGCAGTAGCTACATTGATGTGGCACTTTGGTTGGTACCGGTAACCCTTGAGTCAATCAAGGAGAGTACGGGGACACCACGTGGTGTCGTGAAGCATCAACTGACCTTAGAACCTTTAATCGCACAACTTGTCC
Organism: Vicia faba; assembly: GCA_948472305.1. Taxonomy (NCBI): domain Eukaryota; kingdom Viridiplantae; phylum Streptophyta; class Magnoliopsida; order Fabales; family Fabaceae; genus Vicia; species Vicia faba. Next base: position 47,011,315 of record OX451736.1, read on the forward strand.
AGTAGGACATAGCGAGGTGGCCGGCCTTGGTGTATTCCCAAGGTCGACAGATACTCGATGCTACACTCATTGAGGTTTGACTCTTGAGCTTTGTTTGGTTGCGATTCAATCTCCTATTGAACGAAGGTGGGGGAAAGATCAGTGATATTGAGATCTATTAGAACCCGGTTACTATTTATAGGACAGGTTGAACCAATCCAACTTCAAGAGGGTATGACCTTAAAACTCATGCAGGCCTTAAACCTTAGGACTTGGTGTGACTTGTTTGTTGTTTTCTATACTTGTGATTTGATAACATAATCATGACATCATAAAGCATGGCATATCATGACTAACCATTTCAAAGGTTTCCTAGAGCTCATTTTTGCTCTGTTTTGTAGGACATGACATCCGCCCGTAGGAACACTATACAGATTAACCTTGTGAAAGTGTCTCTCCAACTAAAGGATCTAGCATTAAGGGTTCTTGAAAGTTCTAATTTCACTAAAAAGAATGGTCAGTTTCTCATTTTGTTCACTGCAAAACCCGACGAAGAATTATTAAAAGTGTTGTTCCAGTTCTTTAATCCTGTGCACTATTGTTTCACCTTCCCGGATTACCAGCTAGTACCTACTATGGAGGAATTTTCTCAGTTGTTGGGGGAACCTATTCTTGACTAGTTACCTTTCAACGGTACTGAAGAACATCCAAATCCTGAAGAGATTGCCAGAGCTTTGTCCTTACAACAATCTGACATAGTGAAAAATTGGAAGACTAAAGGGAGTTTCCAAGGAATTCCGGTTAAGTTTCTATTCGAGAAGGCTTACCATTTTTGGATACTTTAGATTTACAAGCTTTCAAAGAGGTGCTGGCACTTCTCGTTTATGGGACGGTACTTTTCCCTAATGCGGATCAACTCGTAGATGTAAGCATTGTTAAGGTTTTTCTGTCTCATAATCCAGTGCCTACATTACTCGAGGATATCCTGCACTCTCTGAATGCTCGCACTCTAAAGAGAAGGGGGACCCTCCTGTGTTGCACTCGCTTATTGGCTAGGTGGTTTATTTCGCACCTACCCAGATCTGTTTTGAAGAATTAACAGGGTTTGAAATGGTCTCGTAGGTTGATGTCCCTTAAGAATTCAGACATTCATTGGTGTTCGCAGTTCTTGGAAGATGTTACCATCATTGATCGTTGTGGTGAATTCCCTAATGTCCCTCTCTTAGGAATTAGGGGAGGAATCACTTACAACCTTTGTTTGGCCTTGCGTCAGTTTCGTTATGAAAGGAGAGATGGTCCTCATGACACGCTTATCCAAGGAATTGCCTTCAACTATGAGAATGATGCTCAGGGATACCGTAAAAGGTTCATAAAAGCTTGGGGGCACGGTACATAAAATTGATAGCAAGACACTGGGGCACAAGAATTCCATCCCTCTTGAGCCCTATCTTCGATGGGTACGAGCCCGCACTCAAAATCTTATGACGCCTTACCCTGCTGTCCTACCAATAATTGTGGAACCAATTGCTAAGGGAGATATGACTTCCCTTGTTCATCATCCTGGCATGCCAACCGATCACGAGGAGTTGCAGAAGTCATGGGTTCAACTTAAAGAGTTGCGAGACACGTTTGAAGCTCAGTTGTATGCCAGCGAGAAAAAAGTCCTGGAGCTTACTAGGCTACTCCATGAAGAAAGAAACATAAACACCCATATTGCACCAAAGAGGATGCGCTCCTGGGAGACCTAGTTTCTTTTTGCTTCGAGTTTTATTTTGTTTAAACTGTAAGCCTAAAAGGCATTCTTTGTAACAGTTTAAACTCATTGAATACAATTAACGTGTGTTTCTTTTTTGGTTAAGCAAATTTGAGCTTTTAAGAATCTTTGAAATTATTGCATACGCATATCATCCATAGAATTGCATAAGAAGGTACCATTACGGGTTTCTCATCTCCTTCGTTGTTTGTTTCAGCAAAAATGTCTTCTGAACAAAGCATCAAAGATCTTCAGACAGAAAATTCACAATTTCAACAGATGTTCATAACTCTGGCGAAAGGGCAGGAGGATCTGAAGGCCCTCATCCTGAAAGAGAAAAAGAAGAAGAATAAGAAGTTCGCTGGTATCCTTAATATGGGTAGAAGATTTGGGGGGGCGCTGAAGCAACCAGTCAATCTGACCTCCTCGTCCAAAGAAGGGGAAAACCAAGAAAGAGAAGCAAGGGAGGAGAATCCTACTTCTGAGGTCTCTAACAATGATACTGACTATGATGATGAGCAATATCCTCCCATTGAGGATAGATACAAGCAGTTAGAGGATCAACTGAGCGCCATGGAAGTCCAGAGAATACCTGGGTTGGACTTCGAAGAACTGGGATTGGTGTCGGGAGTGGTCATCCCGCAAAAATTTAAGGCTCCAGTTTTCGCAAAGTATGATGGGGTGTCTTTCCAAAAGTTTCATCTTCGTTCCTATGTAAGGAAGATCCATCCCTACACCGCTGATAGAAACTTGTGGGTTCACTTCTTTCAAGACATCCTGTCAGGGACTCAGCTTGAATGGTTCTACCAATTGGAGGGAACCAATGTCCGAAACTGGGAGGATTTGGCTACTGCTTTTTACAAGAAGTATCAATACAATGTCGACCTGGCCCCTACTCGTACTCAACTCTAGAGTATGTCCATGGGTGCAGGTGAAGGCTTTAAGGACTATGTGCAGAAGTGGAGAGATTTGTCCAGGAGAGTCCAACCCCCTTTGTCTGATAGGGTGTTGGTTGACATGTTTCCTGGGACGCTGTCTGGTCCATTCTTCAACCATTTAATCGGTAGCTCATCGGCTGGTTATACGGAGCTGATATTAACTGGAGAAAATGTAGAAGCTGGAATCCGGAGCGGTAAAATACAGAAAGACACCTCTTCGAGTTCAGTAAAGAGGCCCTTCACCGGTAAGAAGGAGGCCAGCATCGTTTATAGTCCGAGAAGTCAGAGCAAAAAGGAATATCGTCCAACGATAAGTGCTGTAATGATACCTATGTCTGCGGTTGCCCCACAACGCAACAATCAGCAAAGGGTAGAAAGACCACAAAGGCAGTTTACCCGGATTAACATGAAATTGACAGAGGTTCTACCCTATCTTCTGAGATCCAACTTGACAACTTTGAAAGAGGCTCCCAAGAATCCTAATACCTCGTCTCGTCGGTACAATCCTAACGCTCGGTGTGCCTACCATTCTAAGAGTCCTGGTCACGATACAAATGATTGTTGGGCTCTAAGAAATAAAGTACAAGATCTGATTAAAGCCAAGGAGACTGAGTTCGACACTCCGGAGAAGCCCAATGTCATAAATGCTCCTGTGCCTAGGCACAACCGTGGAGTTAACGCCATTGATACCGATCTGTTTGTGACCTCAGTTAATGAAGTTTCTACTCCCCTCATGACTGTTAAGAAGAATTCGTTGTTGGCCGGTTTATTTCTGGGTTGTGGGGAAGGTTGCCACATGTTTTCATCTCTGCCTTCTGGTTGCTATCTACTAAACACAGGTGTCCAGCGCCTGATGGATAGCAGAGAAATTTTGTTCGAGGAAATTTTGACTTCTGCTGTTCCGTTCGAAGATGTTGCTATTATCACCATTTCCGCCAATCCTTCCAAGGCCTCCTCGAGAAGACCTGTTAGGATTACACCCGCTCCGAGAATTGCTCCATTAATAATCACCTGTCTTGGTCCTGTCCCGTACACCTCGGACAAAGCTGTCCCTTGGAATTATGGCGCCGATATCTACTATCATGGCGTTAAACAAGACCTGAAGAATGAAGAGGCTGATCCCGATGTCAGTAAAATTGTCGGGGCCAGTAGGATCACTAGAAGTGGAAGGGTTTTTTCTCCTGAGATCTCCCCAAAGACTGTCACTAAGCCTGTTGTTATTTCATCTGTTGTTCCTACCAGTACTTCCGTCGCTACTCCTATTCTTACTCCAATTGTTAGTCCTGTCGTAGAGTCATCTGGGACTCGAGGCAAAGAAGCTATATGTGAGCCTTCTCGAACGGAGGAACCTGGAATGATTGTCGTGGAAACCTCTAGGAAAGAGATAGAGGAAATTTTAAAAATAATTAAAAAAAGTGACTACAATATGGTCGAGCAGTTGGGGCAGACCCCCTCGAAGATATCGATGTTGTCTTTGCTGTTATGTTCCGAGGCCCATGCAAAAGCCTTGATTGCATTCCTCAAGACGGCGCATATGCCGCAAGAAACCTCAGCCGATCAATTCAAACAATGTGTGGCCAGCTTGACTGCTGACAATGGGATGGGTTTTTCAGATGCCGACTTAACTCCGAAAAGGAGAAAACACAATTATGCTCTGCACGTCTCGATCGAATGCAGGGGCACCACTATGCCTCATGTGCTGGTGGATACTGGGTCTTCACTGAATGTGCTACCTAAGAAGGCTCTCAATCGGCTAGATTGTGAAGGATTGACCCTAAAACCCAGTAGCATTGTGGTAAGGGCTTTTGACGGGTCGAAGAGAATGGTGCATGGGGAGGTGGACATCCCTGTCAAGATAGGCTCTCAAAAATTTAAGTCCACCTTCTACGTGATGGACATCAGGCTATCGTACTCTTGTTTGTTGGGTCTTCCTTGGATCCATGAAGTTGGGGCTGTTACTTCTACACTAAACCAAATGTTGAAGTATCCGGTGAAAGGGAAGATAGTCACTGTGCATGGCGAAGAGGAGTATATGGTGAGCCATCTGAACTCCTTCAGGTATGTGGAGATGGACGGGGAATTCATAGAGACCCCTTGTAAAAACTTTGAAGAGGTTCCCCAAATTTTGGCGTCAATCGAGACTACCACCAGTACCAAACCTCCTTTGAATATGGCTTCTTTCAAGGACGCCAGAACAGTGGTTGAGGAAGGTGGGTGTACCAATTGGGGACGGCTCCCTGATTTTACTCACAAAACTGACAAATTTGGTTTGGGCTTTACTTCAGGGGCTCAAAGGGCTGTTCAACACACTCAGGCTGGAGGACCTCCCCTACGTATTAGTAATCGTGAGGTCAACGCTATTGAAGACAGTGAGGAAGACCATGACATTGACAGTTGGATCTACCCAACTACCAACGTTGGACCGAATAATTGGATAGCTAGAGATTTTATTCCAGTTTCTTTTATTCCGCAATAATTATCTTACTTATGTTCTGAATTTGTAATGAATTTTTTTTAAAACTTTTAGGCCTCGTGTCTTACCCGAGGCACAATGTTTCTATCTGTGAGGGTTATTATATGCCATTTCATATATCATCAATGAAGCATTGGACGTTATTTGCATACAAAATTTGCGCTCTCTATTTTTTCTTTTCTGTTTTTACTTTAACAATTTAGCTATGCTCTTACACACACACACACACGTATCAAACTGCAAATCCATATCCACTCTGGATCCCATTGATAACAATCCTGCTATTACCAGCTATGACTTTGAAAATCCGATCAACCAAGCCGAGGACGAAGGTGAGAATGATTGTGAGGTGCCTGGAGAACTGGCTAGAATATTACAACAGGACGAGAGGGCTATACATCCTCATGAAGATCCATTTGAGACATTAAACTTGGGCACAAAGATGGACGGAAAAGAAGTCAAGATTGGCGCAAATCTGGAAGCTAAGATCAAACAGCGATTGATACAGATGTTGCACGACTATGTTGAGATCTTCGCCTGGTCCTATGAAGACATGCCTGGTTTAAACACTGACATTGTGGTACACCGTCTGCCAACTAAAAAGGATTGCCCTCTGATTAAATAGAAGGTCCTCCGTATGTACCCTGAAATGTCAAAGAAGGTCAAGGCAGAGGTCATGAAGCAATTCGACGTAGGGTTCTTAGCTGTCACCTCCTATCCGCAGTGGGTTGCTAACGTTGTTCTGGTACCTAAGAAGGACGGCAAGGTACGAATGTGTGTGGATTACAGAGATCTGAACAGGGCAAGCCCCAAGGATGACTTCCCGCTTCCCCATGTTGATGTTCTGGTTGACAACACCGCACAACACAAAATCTTCTCCTTCATGGATGGTTTCTCTGGCTACAACTAGATCAAGATGACTCCTGAAGACATGGAGAAGACGACCTTCGTCACAGTGGGGAACCTTCTGCTACAAGGTGATGCCTTTTGGGTTGAGGAATGCTGAGGCAACCTATCAGCGAGCCATGGTTGCTTTGTTCCACGATATGATTCACCACGAGATAGAAGTTTATGTTAATGACATGATAGCCAGGTCTCAAACCGAAGAGGAACATCTCGATCATCTATAAAAGTTGTTCGACAGGTTGAAGACATACAAGATAAGGTTGAATCCGAACAAGTGCACCTTCAGGGTGAGGTCTGGTAAGCTTTTGGGCTTCATCATCAGTGACAAAGGTATTCAGGTAGACTCCGCAAAGGTAAAGGCCATACAAGAGATGTCGGCTCCTCGAACTGAGAAGGAAGTTAGAAGTTTCTTAGGACGCTTGAATTATATCGCCAGGTTTATTTCACATCTGACTGCTACTTGTGAGCCCATCTTCAAGCTTCTGAAGAAAGATCAAGTGGTAAAGTGGAATGACGAATGCCAGACTTCTTTCAAAAGGATCAAAGAATATCTTCAAGAACCGCCAATTCTGATGCCTCCGGTTGAAGGAAGACCTTTGATATTATACTTAATAGTGCTAGACAATTCAATGGGGTGTGAGTTGGGGAAGCATGACGAGTCTGGTCGAAAAGAGCATGCAATATACTACCTTAGCAAAAAGTTTACCGAATGTGAGACAAGATACTCACTGCTCGAGAAAACTTGTTGCGCTTTGGCATGGGCTGCTTACCGGCTAAGACGGTATATGTTGACCCACACTACTCTGTTGATATCTAAGATGGATCCAATCAAATACATCTTCGAGAAGCCCGCACTCTCTGGAAGAATAGCGAGATGGAAGATGATCTTAACTGAATACGATATACAATATACGTCCCATAAAGCAATAAAGGGGAGTGTATTGGCTGATCATTTGGCTCATCAGGCCGTGGATGACTACCAATCCATGAATTTTGAGTTCCCAGACGAGAACATTATGCTGGTGAATGACTACGAAGAACCGAGACCGGATGAAGGACCTGAGAAAGGATCTCGATGGACTATGGTTTTTGATGGAGCTTCGAACGTACTCGGTAATGGCATTGGCGTTGTAATCATATCCCCTGAGGACTGTCACACTCCTTTCACTGCCTGATTATGTTTCAACTGCACTAACAACATGGCGGAGTATGAAGCCTGCATCATGGTTCTCAAAGCCGCTATTGACCTCAGAATCAAGTTCTTAAATGTCTTCGGGGATTTATCCTTGATGATAATTCAGATCAAAGGAGAATGGGATATACGAAGCATCTGAATCTCATCTCATACAAAGAGCACGTACTGACATTGCTCCCAAACTTTAAGGAGGTAACTTTTGAACATTTTCCACGAGAGGAAAATCAGTTAGAGGACGCGCTAGCTACCATGTCTTCTTTGTTCAAAGTTAGGTGGGAAAATGAAGCTCCCCGAATCACCATTGAAAGGTTGGATGAACCAGTGCACTACTGTGAGATTGATACTAAAGAGTGGTAGACAAACCCTGGTTTCATGAGGTAAAGAAGAATCTCGAGACTCAAGAGTATCCCAAAGAGGCATCTGTCAATGATAAGAAGTTTCTGAGAAGGTTCGCTGCAAAATTCTTCCTCAGTAATGGAATCCTCTACAAACGCAACCATGACTCTACCTTACTACGGTGTGTAGACAAGAGTGAAGCAGAGAGAATCATGACAGATCTACATGAAGGTACCTTCGGAACCCATTCCAGTGGACATACCATGGCTAAGAAGATCCTACGGGCAGGATACTTTTGGTCCAATATGGAAGCTGATTGTTATCAGCACTCTCGAACTTGTCATAATTGCCAAATCTATGCTGATAAGGTGCATGTGCCTCCGGTTCCGTTGAATTTATTGACAGCTCCGTGGCCATTTGCAATGTGGGGCATTGACATAATTAGAGAAATCAGGCCCATCGCCTCCAATGGGCATCGCTTCATCCTAGTGGCCATCGATTACTTCACAAAATGGGTTGAGGCGGCCTCCTTTTCTACTGTTACCAAGAATTTTGTGGTGCGATTTATCAAACATAACATGATTTGTCGGTATGGTGTGCCAGAGATAATTATCACTGATAATAGTACGAATCTCAATAACACGATGATCACCAAACTCTGTAAGCAGTTCAAGATACATCATCATAACTCTTCTCCCTATCGGCCCAAGCTGAATTACATTGTTGAAGCAACTAACAAGAACATCAAGAAAATTGTACAGAAGATGACGGTGACATACAAATACTGGTATGAGATGTTACCATTTTCTCTACATGGGTACCGTACCTCAGCACGAACGTGGACAGGGGCAACACCCTACTCTCTGGTATATGGCATTGAGGCAGTCCTACCCATTGAGGTCCAGATTCCTTCCCTAAGATTTATGAAGGACGCAGGTTTAAACAAAGACGACTAGATCCAAACTCGGCTTGATCAGCTAAATCTAATCGATGAGAAGAGACTTACTGCTATCTGTCAAGGTCAGACATATCAAAAGCGAATGATCAAGGCTTTTAACAAGAAAGTCAGGCGTCAAGAATATAAAGTCGTGGATCTAGTGGTCAAGCATATCATACTGTCGCAAGGTGACTGTTGTACCCCAAAATTTTCCCTCTCATTTTATCAAGATTTACCCTCACAAGACTATTTGGACTCCAGACAGGATTAGGGTTTGCTGTGCTCAAGACATCTCCTTGCACTGTTGACCTGAAATTAGGGTTTGAGTTTGCACAAGGATTTTTGGACTTACAATGCTTAATTTGACTTTCATACTTCATGTTGGACTTATAAGATTACCCATATCAAGTTTCAAGCTTTGAATCAAATTTTTGACCAGTCAATTGGACAGTTGACCTAAAAATCAGTTGTATTGGGGAAAAAGTCAACTGTGACCAATTTACAGTCAAACCTTATAATTTTTTATCCACATCAACATTATAGACTCATATGAACCATTTGATCAAATTTGGACCACAACTCCTCAAGAAATTTGATCAGATCATCAAAAGGGCAAAATGGTCATTTTTAGGGTTTTGACTGCAGAAGGGCAATTTCTGATTTTTTACCTAGCCAATGGAAAATTGGGTTCAAGCATGGATCCAAGGACTCAATGGAATAATCTTGACCTAATCACAAGGTTCAAAAGATCTCAAATGCATTGGATTGACAGATGAATTTTTCAATCAACTGATCAAAAATCAATTGTACACTGAAAAGTCAAACTTTGACTTTTTGGTCAAAATCAAGTGCCAAGGGTCATTTTTCATCAAAATATGTTAAAACATGAAACTTGTTCACCAAGAAACCTAATTTTGAAAATTAGGGTTTAAAATGGAAAATTTTCATAACTTAGAAATTTTCTAAGTTATGAAAATTTCTTATTTTTTCCCAACCTTCCCCAACTTTTTCACCATGATGAAATTGGATTCAAATAAAACTTCCAACATTAAAGTTGTAGTCCTCCACAAAATCTACAACTTTGATTCACAAAGTTTTCCCAAAATATACTTGGATCACAAGATATGATTTTGTGAACAAGGGTCCATGAAACTTTTAACTTAGTGAAATTTTGCCCTAGTTTAGGCAGGATTTTGACCTATCTTCATGGAAATTTTTCACATAGTGCCAAGTGGAATATCAAAATTCATTTTAAAGATGGATTGTATATCATGTTACAAGCTTTCCAAAATTTCCAAGAACTCTCCAAAATCATTTGTGGTTCGGGAGAATCGAAAGTTTGAAAATGGAAAATTATCACTTTTGGCCAAGGCATTTTGCACGTTGCTACAAGTTGCAAATTCTGTCCAAACATGCTTGTACTTATTTTACAGGCCTTAAACATTTCCACACTCATAAATTAAATTCAAACACATTGGATTAAGGCTTTGTTCTGATCTTTGGAGCATTATACAAAGGTTTAATCCATTTTTGGCAAAAAGTTAACAATGCCATTTACATAAAGCATGTTTTATGTCAAATTGTATTTCTTGAGCCATGGACCAAAGTTCTTTCAGCAAACAACATCCACAAACTTAGGGCAAGGTACACCAACTATGTGCAGCTAGAGCACAAGCCTGTACAGGCTTTAGCATTGTCAACTCCACCTTTTACTTCAAAAACAAGAAAGCTTGCAAAAGTGAGATAACTCTTCAAGCTGATATAACCAAGTGTTGTATTCATTTCAAACAAGTTTTTACACCTTGCCTTAGGTCAGAAACACGAGCTAGCAAGTTCTCAAACCCTCTAAAACACAAAAACTCAAACTTTTGCCCAAAACAGGTCATTTTCTGCAAATCAGAAGCCAAAACCATTTCCACTCGTGCATTTTGTCCCAATCCAGTTCCAACACACTCCATACAACATACCTAAACTATCCTAACCATTCTCAAGCCACTGTAACTCCATTTACACACTTCACCATTTTCAAATTCTGAGTTTGCAGGTTGAGTTCTACAAGAAGTTTCAGACCATTTCAAAGCAAGCCAAGCATTGGGAAATGTACGGGGAACATCAAGCAAGCTCAAAAGAACCTCAGGCCTCACTGAAAGTTGTTGCATTGTCATATTCGAACTTGACTGAAATAGGTATTTCTCAAACTTCTATCTCCTTATTTAGGAATCATTAGGCTTAGGTTTGTGAAGCAAAAATGTAGTCCTCATTATCCTTGAGTTGTACATATGCATAGAATTCATTTATGTTAACTTAGCTAGGAGTATTTGATCGTTGAACTTACTGAAAAAACTAGGTCAAGATTTAGGGCCAATGAAATTCTCTCTGGTCTTTGAGAGTTAGATCAATTTTTTTACATGGTTAGAATCGTGTGATCAAGAGTTATAACTTTCATGTTGCAAGTTTTTGTTTTTAAGCAAAAATGCAGGAGATACGAGTTTGAACATGGAGCGCGCGTTTTCTGATTCTCAAGGACAGGGATGAAGTAAGTTGGGTTGGGCCTGGCTTGCTTCTGCTTTTTGCACCACCTTCATTTCTTTTTGCACCCCCTGACCCATTTCTCTTATTTTTTATATTTTCTCATTTATTTTACATTTTCTGACTTTTATTATTTTTTCTAAATATAAAAAATCACCAAAAACATTTTCTTAATTTTTACATTTTTATTTTATTATTTTTATTATTTTTTGGGCATAAAAATAGTTTACTAATAATATATACTTTATTTTTCTTAAATAAATTGCAAATAATTTTAAAATGCTTACATATTTTATTTTATTATATTATACACTTAAAAATAATATTGTCATACATATTTTAGTTTTTAACATTTTGGTATATATTTTATTTTCTTGTACATAAAAAATGAATAAATAAATATTTAGAATATATGTTTTTCTTAAAACAAAAATTAGGGTTTCCACCCTTTCAAAAATAATCATTTATTTTCTTATTATTTTTAGATAAAAATAATTTATTTTACATACATAAAATAAATACAAAAAACATTTTGCATATTTATATTTAATTGCACATTTAAATATTTGCCAATTTATTATTTGTACAAATAAATTCAATATGGTTGTAATAGTTTTAGGGCTTTATCTTGTGCAATATCCCCTTATTCAAACTTGTATCCCCCTCCCCGTATCAATGTTGTAATAGCTTAGATTTATTTTACGCATTTATCGCTTTCAAATATGCATGATAGTAAAAATTAGGGTTTGTATGATAACCAAAAATCAAACAAATAGCTTGACTAATACAAGACAAAAATGCATGAAAAATGATAACACAATGCACACAAGCACTCCTAGGGTTTCATCCACTTGTTGCCTTAAAAATGGCCATGGTATGCATGCTAGGTATCTTGGCAAAACAAAACAAAAAACAAAAGATTATAGTCCCTCGATGACGCTATCTTGGTTGCCTATACAAAAATGATCTAGACCCTCAAATAACTTGCTAAGATACTTAGCACAATTGCTATCATGGTCATACGATGAACCGCGCCTGTCTCGTTTAACATCCAAACACAAGGTTGTTTACCATATACAATGGTAAAACAACAATGTCAAAGGGTTAAAAATGTGTAGGAAAGATCTTTGAGTAGGGTAGATAACTCCTAGTTACTTGATCAAACTTGCAAACATCCTTGCTATTTTCAAAAACACATCACAACACAATTTCAAAACATTTCCCAAAACAAACTTTCAAACATTGAAACATTTTTCAAAAGACAAACACCTTTGTATACATTCAAATAAGAATCATTACAAAGGTTGCCTAGACGATGGACTCTTTTCAAAATACTTTCAAAACCACACACAAAGCACCATTTCAAACAATTGAAAAGCAAAAGCAAGTGATCTAAAACAAGTAACTAAGAGCCCATGGAAAACCATGGATGAAAAGGGTGCTAGCACCTTCCCTTTTCATAATCTACCCCCCGAACCCAAAAAACAATCTCAAAGGTCTTTCCTGTGCTTTTTGACCTTTCCTTTGGATAAAATAAAAAGTCGGTGGCGACTCTTGCTGAACTGAAACATTTGTGAACACAAACCCAAAACCTCAAGTAAGTTCTCCCACCGCATCATAGAACTGGAGACTCTTCTAGGGAAGAATCTAAAAGTGGGGTTACCTTAGGGTTTTAGATCACCTTTCTATGCTTATCTTGCTTGACTTGATTGCTTTACATTTGGTTCTATTGTTTGGGTTTGAATCCTCTACCCAGATTTGGGAAACATTCATTGGTAAATAGCAATACGTTGTGGAAACTGTGCGGGGTATACCGACATGGTTGAAGCAATAGCTATATTAGTGCGACATATTTGTGGGTACCGGTAGCCTTTAAGTTAATCAAAGAGAATACGGGGCCGCTAAGTGATGTCATGAAGCACTAATGGACTTTTAGAACCTTTACTTGACCAACTTGGCCTTTTTAGGGATAGTGAGATGACCGGCTTTGGTGCAGTCCGAAGTTGGTAGATACTCGATACTACACTCATTGAGGGTTGTTTTCTTGGAATATTTCGGTCGCCAGTAAAGTGGCTAAACTGAAACAATGAACACAGAAAATAATCAATGATATTGAGCTCCTTAGAACCCGGTTACTATTTATAGGACAGGTTGAGCCAACTAAACTTCAAGAGGGTACTTACCTATGAAACCCCACGCAAGCCTGAAACTAGGATCTTGTGTGATTTGTTTATACATATGTACTTGTGCATAACATCATGGACATCATGAAGAATCATATGCATCCACTAACCATTTCAAGGATTTAGATTTTCATCTTTGTTCCTGTTTTGTAGGTAATGGAATCACTTCGCAAGAAAACAATTCAAGTCAACCTTGTAATAATTCCTCCTCAACTAAAGGAGCTAGCTTCAAGGATTCCTGAGAATTCTCCATTCACCGAGAGGCATGGCCGTCTTCTCAACTTAGTCAACACCAACACTGAGGAAGACATGGTGAAAGTTCTCTTCCAGTTATTTGACCCCTTACACCACTGCTTCACATTTCCTGATTACCAGCTTGTGCCTACTTTGGAGGAATTTTCTCAACTCCCGAGGATTCCTATTCTCCATCAACTACCCTACAACGGTATGGAAAGAGATCCAAAGCCTGAAGATATTTCTCAAGCCCTACACTTGCAACCATCTGATGTCATAGGTCATTGGGAAACCAGAAGTGGTGTCAAGGGTTTCTTGTCAAAGTTTCTGTTTGAGAAAGCTCAAAGCTGGTGGAATTCATTGGACTTACAAGCTTTTGAGGAGATTGTAGCTCTTCTCATCTATGGGATGGTCTTGTTCCCAAACCCTGACCAGCTTATAGATGTAAGTGCTGTCAAAATTTTCATGGCTCGCAACCCGATGCCTACATTACTTGGGGATATCCTCCACTCATTTCACACTCGAACAATGAGAAAAAGAGGTGTTCTCATGTGTTGTACTCCTCTACTGGCAAGATGGTTTATTTCTCACCTTCCCTAATCAGTCTTGAAGAATGAGCAAGGTTTGAGGTGGTCACAACGATTGATGACTCTTACACATTTGGATATTCATTGGTGTTCTCGATCTAGAGAAAATGTTATCATCATTGATCATTGTGGAGAATTCCCTAATGTCCCTCTACTTGGAATTAGGGGAGGCATCACCTACAACCCCTGTTTGGCTCTGAGACAGTTTGGGTATGCCCGAAGGGATGGCCCATATGACATGCTGATTCTAGACTTGGTTTTTGACTTAGACAACAACGATCAAGGACTTCGACAAAGGTTCATCCGAGCATGGATGATGCCTAACAAGGTGGACAGTAAGACCTTGGGACACAAGAATTCCACCCCCCTTGAGCCTTACCTCAAGTGGGTACGAACCCGTGCCAAGAGTCTTATGATGCCTTACCCCTACATTCTACCTGTGATCAAAGAGCCTGTTATGGAAGGAGAGGTTCCATACACCCTCCTACATCCTGACATGCCAACATCACTAGAATATTTGCAAAGGAGTTGGATACAGCTCAAGGGAGAATGCGATACTTTTGAAGCCCAATTCTACGCCAGTGAGAAGAAGGTTTTGGAACTTACTCGTCAACTTCACGAAGAGCAGACTCCCAACACCTACCTAGCACCAAAGAGGATGCGCAATGTCTTTTTACATTATAATTTTGTATTATTTTTCCCATGGGGCATTTATGTACTAACAAATTATATCTTATTAATATGACGTGTGTTCCTTTTTGTTTAAAACAAATTTGAATTTCCGAATCCTTGAATGCATTACATGAATAACATATCATTCATCATATGCATAAGCAGGTATTCACACCAGGTTTCCTTATCTCTCTGTTGTTTATTTCAGCAAGATGGATATAGAGCAAATGGTCAAAGACTTACAAGTGCAGAATTCACAGTTCCAACAACTACTCATGACCTTGGTAAAGGGTCAGGAGGAGCTCAAAACTCTACTGGAAAAGGAAAAAGAGAAAAAGAAAAAGAAGAGGGTTGGTGTGGCTACCATTGGTAGAAGATTTGAAGGTCAAGCTAGAAGGGTCCTGGATTTCCCCTCAACATCTGATGAAGGGGTAGGAAAAGGTAAAGGAACTACAGTGCAATCTAAGTCTGAGGAAGAAGAAGATGAAGAGGATGAAGACTATTCTGAACAGCAGTACCCTCCTGCAGATGACAAGTACAAGAATCTGGAAGAACATCTTGCAGCCATGGAGGTGCAGAGAGTGCCTGGGCTGGACTTCGAAGAGCTAGGGCTGGTTGCTGGAATTGTCATTCCCCCCAAGTTTAAGGTGCCCATATTTTCTAAGTACGACGATTTTTCTTGTCCAAAGATGCATCTTTGGTCTTACGTCATAAAAATCCAACCGCATTCTTCTGATAAAGACCTGTGGGATCCTTTCTTCCAAGACAGTCTTTCGGGGACGCAGTTAGATTGGTTCTACCAGCTAGAGAGGTCTGGTGTGCATAATTAGGAGGATTCGGCTGCTGCCTTCTACAGACAATATCAATATAATGCGGATTTAGCACCAACCCGTACTCAATTACAAAGTATGGGCATGGCTCAAATGAAGGTTTCAAAGAGTATGCCCGGAAATGGAGAGACTTGGCGAGATGAGTGCAACCACCTCTATCTAAGAGGGAGCTGGAAGATATGTTCTTGGGTACACTGTCAGGCCCCTTTTTCAATCACCTAATTGGAAGTTCGTTTGCGGGGTTCACCGAGTTGATTATGACTGGTGAGAGAGTTGAAGCCGAAATCAAGAGCGGAAAAATTCAAAAGGATGCATCTACTTCCGCTGCCGTCAAAAAGACTTTTCCAGCGAAGAAAGAAGTCTCAGCTGTCTACTCCCAAAGAAGTCCAAGAAGAGTTGAGCGCCGACCAGCGGTGGGGGCTGTAATGATTCAGAAGTTTGCAACTGATCAGCCTAGAAACAATCAACCCAGAACCAACCAAGCAAGGGTGGAAAGGCCTGCACGGCAATTCACCCGGATCAATATGACACCTGCTCAGGTTCTCCCTCATCTGTTGAAGTTAAACCTTGCAAGTTTGAAAGAGGCACCGAAGAATCCGAATATATTTTCCCCTTACTACCATGCAAATGCCAAGTGTGCTTATCATTCAGACAACCTGGGGAACGACACCAACAATTATTGGGCCCTCAAGAATAAGATTCAGGATTTAATAGATGCTAAAGAAGTGGAATTCGACGCCCCTAAAAAGCCTAACGTGATCTCCGCTCCAATGCCAAAACATGGTCACAATGCCCATGCTGTTGAAGAGGATCTTTTTGTTGCTACTATTGATGATTTGATGACTCCGCTACTGATAATCAAGTTGAATTTGCTGAAGGCTGGGATTTTCCCAAGATGTGAAGAAGATTGTTTCCTTTGTTCATCCTTACCAACTGATTGTCTGTTGTTGAAGTTAGGCATCCAGCGCCTAATGGATAACCAAGAAATCCTTTTTGAAAAGACTTATGTTACACCGACTCCTGTCAATGACATTTCGATAATTACCATATCCGCCAATCTTTCCAAGGTCTCCAAAAGACCTGTTAAGATTACATCCGATCCGAAGATTGTACCTTTGAAGATGACTATGCCGGGGCCTATCCCGTACAAGTCCAACCAATCAATACCGTGGAACTATGAGGGAGAGATTTTCTACCACGATATTAAACAAATTGAATCAACTGAAGAGAGTTTTGATGAAGAGACTTCTGACATTGGAAACATTGCCGGAACGAGTAAAATCACCCTGTTGTACCCCAAAATTTGCCCTCCCATAATCTTCAAAAAGTTTTGCCAAGCATCACCTCAAATGGTTCAAAGTCTACTCAAGGGCTACACAGTCAACCACTCTCCTAAGCCAGTCAAATTAGGGTTTTGGTTCCTGCAAAGAAATTGAGGTTTTCAAGGGTCCAATCAAGTCCTATGTGTCTACATACATTGTCAAGCATCCATATGTCAAATTTCAAGACTCACAGCATCAAACTGCACAGTCAAAAACCCTAATTGCTCCACAGTCAACTGCAGGGGCAAAATGGTCATTTGACAGTCAAAAGTCAAAAATTTTGGTCAACACCTTATCTTGAAGCCACAATCATCATTTGATCAATTCTTGATCATGATTCCAAAAGCATGGCTCAAAAAGTCTCAAGATGCAAAAGTTTCTATTTTTGGACAGCTGAAAAGTCAATTGCAAATTGACCAAGGCATAACTTCTTCATGGTTTATCAGAAAAATCCCATCCAAATCTCATAATGAAGAGGATAACATTTCCTACAACTCATATTCACACTCCAAGTCCAAGAAATGCTCTCACAAAAAGTTATCAAATTCAACATTATAGGTCATTTTCAAAAGTCAACAAAAAGGCACTTTAAGTCAAAGACCATAACTTGAGATTGGTAAATCAAAATGACATGGGACCAAATACATTGGTTAGAGGACTTCAAGACCTTTCCAAAATGTCCAAGAACATGTTCATAGCTTCAAAATTGAGCAAGATATGCATTGGATAAGTTGGGAAATTTTTGGGAACTTTCAAAAGTCAACTTTGCCTAAAACCCTTCAAAATTGCTAATGGGCCTCAAATTCTTCCTTGAATCATTAACCAAAGCCTATGCACGACCCATTGAGCTCAAAATAATTTATTTTCTTATTTTTTATTAATTAATTGAATTTATATTTATATTAATTCATTTAATTAGATTTAATCATGCGAAAATTCAAAGATATGCTTTTTCAAATCTTTTTGTGCAGCAAATATACTCCAAATATGCTAAAGATTTCGTGCATCAATCAACAAGACAAGATCTTCCATAATTGGCAAGGTTTCATTGAAAAAAAGATTGAAATTTCATGATTGAAAATCAAATATCCAAATCATTAATCCATGGACTTTTGGGCTCTTTCTTGACCTAATTTGCTTCACATACAAATGCTGGGTGAAACCCTACTGAGGCATACACGAAAAGGCTTCTGAAAGCTCATACTCACTTTGAAAAATTTTCATAAAAACTCAAAAACTGTTTTCTGATTGACAGTCCAATTCAGAGAAGATTGTTGATTCAAAACCCTTGCTGAGAGTTCCCTGAACGTGTTGCAACCACTTTCCAGCTCCCATACTCAAAGAAACGGTAAAGCAAAGTCAGGATTTGATCAAATATTTTCTTAATCGAACCCTAATTTATATGCATCATTAACATGTTTTGCTTGTGGATTTGTATTACTGACACCTTCCTGAAGCTTTTGGTATAGTTTAATTGTTCTAAAACTGCTTGTATCAAAATCCACCATTGAAGGACATTAGGGTTTTAGAGTTTCAATATTGGGGGTTTCCATATACTGCAAAATTGGATCACCAAACCTATATGGACAGAATCGTTGCAGCAAGACGAATCAAATGATACCCTCGCGCCCTTTTTATATTTCCTCCTCTTCTAATCGCTATTTTCACAGTTTCAGTTTAGTGGGGGTTTAAAACCCCCGCTACTTGTTTTATATTTACAAGAAAAAGATGAAGAAGAAGCATACGTGGCTAAGCGTGATTGGGAGATTCAAACTTTAACGCGTTTTTTAACGTTTCCAGCATAATGGCCTTTTTTCATATATTATAAGTCCTTAGTATATTGTTTACAAATGCGCTTGGTAGCTCAGTTGGTTGGAGGACGTGTCTTGCAGGTATAGGGACCTGGGTTCGATTCTCAGGTCCCCCCACATAATTCATGATTTTTACTTTAACGTGTTCCTATGCAGTGCTCACTCAATGGCTCACCATACGCACTCACGCTTAGGCCTGCCACGCGCTCACGATGATTGATCCAAGGGCCACTGAACGAATTCCATAGTACACTCCAGTCAACAGCATGCACTCAATCTGGAAAGTCAAACGAGGCCTTTGTCTAATGGGCCTGAATTACTTCCAAACACCTCCATTCTGGGCCTGATACCCCCTTTGGTTTGCATCTTTTTTTTATTTTATTTGATTTTCTTTTCTAAATCTTTTTAATGTTTTAATTGTTTTTTCACCATTAATTAATTTTCATAATAAAAAAATCAGAAACAAAAAAAATGTTTTATATTTAATTATTATTAATTTCACCATTAAAATATTTTTGCAAATAAATTTCAATAACTAACTTAGTTAAAATAGGTTTTAATTTTGACACTTTACTTAATAAATAAAAAATGCATAGAATTAGGTTTTGACATTTTATCTTTTTCTTAATTAATTTTTCCTCATTATTTATTATTATTATTAATTATTATTTTTGTAAATAAATATGTAAATTAATTAACTAGTAAATTAGGTTAACTTTAATAGTTTCTTAAATAATTAAAATAAACTTAGAATTAGGGTTTCTCTTGATTTTAATTTTCTTTATTTTCATAAACACCAAAAACATAAAAAACACTTTATTTTCTTTAATTAAATAATTAAATAGACTTTAATTTCATTTAATTTCAAGAAAAGGGTCAAAACCCTCGGACGTTCAATTTATAAATTTCGCACATTATTTTCTTTTGAATATTATGTAACTGCTTTCCGGATGTAATAGTAATTAGGCATTTTCTTTTTACTTTCCGCATTTTTATCAAAAACGGGTCTTTGTACTTTAGCGATGTATAGACCCGCGCCTTGTAATAGCGTAGCCTTTATTTTCCTGTATTTTACTTTCCGCACTCTTAAATTCTAAATTGCATGAAAGAATGTATGTTAACTAAAAACAACGCGTAGCTCACAATGCCATGATCAAAGATAATTGTTAAACTGAAAACAACACACAAATACACACACCACTTCCAGGGTACGCCTCACCTGTTGCCTTCGAAACGTGGTCGTCAAGTATAGGACGTTTTAGTAAGTCCTTATGTCCATGATCCAGTTGCCTCGAAACAGTTGCCTCGAAACAGTTGCCTCGAAATAGTTGCCTCGAAACGGTTGCCTCGGATTAGAAAAAGGATCAAGGACATAATGGTAGCTTCTAAGGTGTCCTAACTGTTGCTTCGGTAACCACACTGTCCCTACACTCGAATTGACCCGAACACCTCCAACAGTGGTGCTACCTACCTCTCAATGGTGGGATGGCACTACCTTAGGGACTTCTACACAGCCTAATTCCTTAGGGTAGGTAGATGACTCATGGATACTTGCTCTCTTCAAAAACAAACAAAATAATCTTTTCACACCGACACTTTTCAAAAAGCTTTCAAAACAATTTTTCAAACACTCTTGAGGACAGATACAAGAGTTATTCAGAAATCTTTCAATGAAACTTTTTTTCAAACCCACTCACATTTTGAAAAGCAATCAACATTTTGAAAACATAAGAGCAAGTATCTAGGAGCCCATGGATAACCATGGATAGAAAGGGTGCTAACACCTTCCCTTTCTATAAATCTACCTCCCGAACCGAGAAACAATCTCATAAGGAATTTTGCTGTGCTTTTGTCCTGTCCATGTTGGAGAAAATAAAAGACGGTGGCGACTCTTGCTTTTCACGAACCAGCGTTAAATAGTCAGTTCTAAATCCACCGATCACAGAACTGGCGACTCTGCTGGGGATACTTTAAAAGTGAGGTGTACCTTAGGACTAAGATCACTTGTGTTTTCAATTGTCTGAATTGTTTGCTTTATTATTGTGGGTACTGTCTTGGGAGTTCTATAGATCCTAACCCGGATCTGGGGGATACCTTCTTAGAAAGTAGCAACAAGGCTGTGAGGGAACTGTACGGAGTATACCGACACGGTTGAAGCAGTCTGCTATGTTGAAGTGGCACTTTGGTGAGTACCGGTATCCCTTGAGTCAAGTCAAGGAGAGTACGGGGCCGCCACGTGGTGTCGTGAAGCATCAACTGACCTTAGGAACCTTAATTGAACCATCCTGGCCTCTTTAGGGTAGTGAGATAACTGACTTTGGTGCAGTCCGAAGTTGGTTGATACTCGACACTACACTCAGTTGAGGGTTGTTTTCTTGGAATATTTCGATCGCCAGTTCAGTGGATAAATCGAAACGATGAACACAGAAAACAATCCAATGATATTGAGATCCTTAGAACCCGGTTACTTTTGATAGGACAGGTTTTGAGCCCACCAACTTCAAGAGGGTAGTACCCCAAACTTCATGCTGGCCTAAACTCTAAGGGCTCTTTGGTGTGACTTGTGTGCCTTCATACCTGAACTACTTGCATACTTGTTATCTGACACTTGAGTTTCTCGCAGGTTTTGTTTACAGTCCTTAATATGGACTCATAACAGGGTTACGTATATCACTCCATACATAGCATAACATCATACCATTGCATACATCCTACATAAGGACTAACCCATTTCAAGGATCTCAAAGGCTTGTGATGCAGGTCATGATGAATCAAATGTCTAGCAAGGGGCAAAGGGGATTTATTTTTCTCTAGCCAAGGTTAATGACTTGAGTCAGGGGCTATGACCCACTGGATATGGTGAGCCTTTGACCCTTGAAGAAGGACTCTCAATAACATGAAGTTCCTTCAATCAAGCTACCGGAGTCCAATTCTAACAATCTTCTTGTTTACCCCGCGAGATCCTTGAAAACATTGCATGCATATCATACACATCATTGCATTACAGGTATCCTTGTTACAGGTCACTTACCTCCTTCGCTGTTTATTTCAGCAATGGCTTCCCAACAAGATAACCAGGGTCTTCATGCTCAAGAGACTCGGTTCAGGGAGATCTTCCTAAGCCTATCCAAGGGGAAAGAAGAGTTGAGGACACTCCTCATGGGGAATTTGGCCAAATAAGTCCCAAAGATGACAAGGACGAACGGCTGAAACGTCTGCAAGCTGAGGTAGATACAATGAGAACCCAGATGCTGGGGCAAATGGCTCTCATCCAAGGCTTAGCTCGGGAGCAAGAAGAGTTGAGGACCATGATCAGTCAGCTTCATTAAGACATAAAGCAACCAGTCCAAGTCAGGGACCAGGTCATTGATCAACTTCCAAGAGGACAAGAGTCTGGCATGGTGAAGAATAGACCTCTCCAAATTTCTACCACTTCACAAGCCCAACATCAACCTCGCCCAGAGCAACAGGTTGATCAGAGTAAGCCAAGAAGGTCCAAGAGGCAATTCACCCAGCTTAACGTGTCGCTGTTTCAAGCTTTACAACACCTGTTGAGGTTGAATCTGATTACACTAAGGGCTCCTCCCCGGAACCCCAACATCTCTGCTCCTAACTATCATCCCAACAAAAGGTGTGCATACCACTCTGATAGTCCTGGACATGACACTGCCGACTGCTGGGCTCTGAAGAACAAGGTCCAGGACCTGATTAATGAAGGAGCAGTGGATTTCACCCAAGTGGGTCAGGCTGAGTACTTCTACCATCCCTACATGATTCACCATCTGAAGTAACAAGTCCCGAGATGAGAAGACTTTTAGTTCATTAGATTTTTCAAGTTGTAATTTTCTTTTGATTGTTCAAACATTTTATTCATATCAAACGCTGTTATTTCATTAATGCATCGCATATGTCTGTTTTGAATCAATATATTCGAATTCGCTATATTCACACTGCTTTCATTTTTTGATGTCAATTCTCAATTAATAATTCTGAGCCTCTTGAGGGAGGATGACGAAAACGATACCGCAATCTACAGTATGCTTTTGAACAAACCCCGCTGATGAGGTACAGGCATTGTTTCAATTCCTAAACACTTGAGTTATAAGGAAGGTAATCCCTCGTCAACCCCTCTGAGCCAAAGAAGTAGGAGTTTTTCTTTTCGAAAATAAAAAACCTTAATTATAACCTGGGGCGGGGTAGTTCTCTCAGTTGATCCAGGTGCACAATGAATGGCACCAAAGAGGTCCTTACAAAACAAAAGACAGTGATGGTTCCGAATAATCGTAAAGACAGGCAGTCATTATCTTTCAAAATAAAAGCCCAATAAGTCAAAACCTATGAAGGAGACTTACAAAACTGGGGCATCCCGCTGACTGTAATCACAAAAGAACAGTTCAGGCAAAAAAAATAGGGATAACAAAATCAAAAAGAAAGAGGTCCTACAAACCCTCAACAAAAATGACTTCCTATTCAAAATAAATTGTCAATATCCGAACCATCACTAGTATATCAGAGCAAAAGACTCAAACAAGGTCTGACGCACGATTAACTGAGTTTAGGTTTGAAGAACATCACGAAGCGCGGGTGGGTATAGATAAATTTGAGCCTTTATCCTTTGTTTCTTAAACCGTGAACCAGGCCACGATACAACCTTGAAAAGTCCTAGCTGAAGCATGGGTTAGTTCGAAAGCATACTGTTACAAAAGGTATCCTGACTCCTTAAGGCTTGCGGTAAAATAACGAGTTAACATCACATTTTACAAAATTCACTGGTTTTACTGAAAAAATGCATTTCCAAAAACTTCAAGACAGACATAAGCTTTGCATTTTTAAAATAACATTGTTTGCAGATGATTATTGGTTTGAACAGTAGAGAACTTTGCACAACGAGCATCTAGTGAACAAAAGCCTTCTCAACAAAAGGTCACCTCAAATGGAAAAGCACCTCCAATCAAGGGGCACAGCATGATCATGGTCCGTCATCTGGGGCAGTCCAGTCAAGATTCAGAGAATATCTCAACAAGGCCAACCAGCTTGGGGCAAATCTCCATCTGGATCACTTGGGGCATTAGACATGAATTCCAGCTATGAATCTTGCCTGATCAAACGAAGATCTTCTGGTCACATGGCAACACAACAACAGGGGCACCTCCCTACATCCTGAGAGCATGGACATAGACGAAAAATATTGCGCATAAGCAAAGACTCGATAGGTTGACACACCTAGGCAAAAATAAGGGCTTCCCGGCGAACCAAAAGGGTTCGGGCAAAAATAAGGGATGAAATGAAAAATCTGTACACCCGGCAAGTCGAAAACCTGAAAAGGCGGCTTGGGCAAAAATGGGTATCCCGGTGGACTGAAAACCCGAGAGGGCGGTCCAGGCAAAAGTTAGGGATCAAAAGCGTACGACTATGTTCCGTCACCTCGTCACTTGCCTACCAGAAGAAGATTTGTCAATCGGCAGTCATCAAGCACCTCCACAGGTACCTTCTCCCGCAGAAACTGGGGAAATCAGAATTGTCTAAGCGATCTAGTCGCTCTGTCCACCAGGGTACCAAGGTAAGTTCGGCTGAAGAACGTAACCCAGATACCTTCACTCCCCGCCGAGTAAGACAATAATCAACAATTCTCCCCAAGAAGTTGGTCTCCAATCAACCCTAACAAAGGCACAGTATCTCCAGCAAGTCAGTAACGCTCTCCCCCAAGCAGAGTTAGTCTACTATCAGCCTTAAGGAAGTTGGATTATCCCCTGAAGATCTCAATATTCCCCAACGGAGTATACACACATTCCTAACAAGCATCCCCGGCAATCTTGATCTAAGATTGTTCCCCGGCGGAATACCGAACATCAAGTAGAGCCACTTCCCCATTGAAATTTGAAAATTTTCCCCAGGAGAGTCCAATCTCAAAAGTCTCCCCAGGAAAGTTCAATCAATCTCCCTAGTAGATTCAGGAAGCTTATCCCCAGTAGATTCTGGAAGCTTATCACCTGCAGAGCACGAACGCTCCCCCCCGACTTTATTCAAAGGTTATTTCCCCACCAGGATATAACTGGGTTATCCTCAGCCAATTGCCACAGAAGGATCGTCCTCGGTGAAGTCTTCCTATCCCCAGCGGAGTTCATCAAATCTTCCAACGCAGCTCAACAATGGTACCCCCAGCGGAGTTATCATCAACATCTCAGCAAAGTACTTCTTTCCCCATAGAGCATTCCCCGCAGAGTAATCTCTTCGCCAAGCTTATTCTCCAACGGAGTCATCTTATCCTATCGGTTAATTCTTGCACTCATCATCCCCAGCGGAAACGAAGAACTCTGTCCTTCAAACATCAGCCCAGGATTCAATTTCCCGGCACTCGTCAAGGATTTACTTTCCTAGACGAAAATACATTCATGAACATCACATCTTCATACATCAATGCATGCACATATGCATCATATCACACAATCTCATTTCTCCCTGAGAACATCATGACATCATGCTGTTCATACATCGTGACATTGCATACAACTGATGTTTTACCTTTTCAGGATAAAGATCAGCACAAAGATAATTACTATCAACTGTCGTGATTCCAGATCCGATTCTTGTATCTTGCCAGGGTGTATCTGTTGACGACTAATTCCAGACTCGATTCCTGTATCTTGCCAGGGCACATCTGAAGAGTTTAAAGATCTGATTCCTGTATCTTGCCAGGGTGTATCTGTTGACGACTAATTCCAGACTCGATTCCTGTATCTTGCCAGGGCCCGTCTGAAGAGTTTGAAGATCCGATATCTTGCCAGGGTGTATCTGTTGACGACTAATTCCAGACTCGATTCCTGTATCTTGCCAAGGCACGTCTGAAGAGTTTGAAGATCTAATTCCTGTATCTTGCCAGAGTGTATCTGTTGACGACTAATTCTAGACTCGATTCCTATATCCTGCCAGGGCACGTCTGAAGAGTTCGAAGATCTGATTCCTGTATCTTACCAGGGTGTATCTGTTGACGACTAATTCCAGACTCGATTCTTGTATCCTGCCAGGGCAAGTCTGAAGAGTTCGAAGATCCGATTCCTGTATCTTGCCAGGGTGTATCTGTTGACGACTAATTCTGGACTCAATTCCTGTATCCTGCCAGGGCACGTCTGAAGAGTTCGAAGATCTGATTCCTGTATCTTGCCAAGGTGTATCTGTTGACGACTAATTCCAGACTCGATTCTTGTATCCTGCCAGGGCACGTCTGAAGAGTTCGAAGATCCGATTCCTGTATCTTGCCAGGGTGTATCTATTGACGAATAATTCCAGACTCGATTCCTGTATCTTGCCAGGGCACGTCTGAAGAGTTTGAAGATCTGATTCCTGTATCTTGCCAGTGTGTATCTATTGACGACTAATTCCAGACTCGATTCCTGTATCCTGCCAGGGCACGTCTGAAGAGTTTGAAGATCCGATTCCTGTATCTTGCCAGGGTGTATCTGTTGACGACTAATTCCAGACTCGATTCCTGTATCCTGCCAGGGCACGTCTGAAGAGTTCGAAGATCCGATTCCTGTATCTTGCCAGGGTGTATCTGTTGACGACTAATTCCAGACTCGATTCATGTATCCTGCCAGGGCACGTGTGAAGAGTTTGAAGATCTGATTCCTGTATCTTGCCAGGGTGTATCTGTTGACGACTAATTCCAGACTCGATTCTTGTATCCTGCCAGGGCACGTCTGAAGAGTTTGAAGATCCGATTCCTGTATCTTTCCAGGGTGTATCTGTTGATGACTAATTCCAGACTCGATTCCTGTATCCTTCCAGGGCACGTTTGAAGAGTTTGAAGATCCGATTCCTGTATCTTGCCAGGGAGTATCTGTTGACGACTATATTCCAGACTCGATTCCTGTATCCTGCCAGGGAACGTCTGAAGAGTTTGAAGATCCGATTCCTGTATCTTGCCAGGGTGTATCTGTTGATGACTAATTCCAGACTCGATTCCTGTATCCTGCCAGGGCACGTCTGAAGAGTTCGAAGATCCGATTCCTGTATCTTGCCAGGGTGTATCTGTTGACGACTAATTCCAGACTCGATTCATGTATCCTGCCAGGGCACGTCTGAAGAGTTTGAAGATCTGATTCCTGTATCTTGCCAAGGTGTATCTGTTGACGACTAATTCCAGACTCGATTCCTGTATCCTGCCAGGGCACGTCTGAAGAGTTTGAAGATCTGATTCCTGTATCTTGCCAGAGTGTATCTATTGATGACTAATTCCAGACTCGATTCCTGTATCCTTCCAGGGCACATTTGAAGAGTTTGAAGATCTGATTCCTGTATTTTGCCAGGGAGTATCTGTTGACGACTATATTCCAGACTCGATTCCTGTATCCTGCCAGGGCACGTCTGAAGAGTTTGAAGATTCGATTCCTGTATCTTGCCAGGGTGTATCTGTTGACGACTATATTCCAGAATCGATTCTTGTATCCGGCCAGGGCACGACTGAAGAGTTTGAAGATCCGATTCCTGTATCTTGCCAGGGTGTATCTGTTGACGACTATTCTCCGGACTCGATTCCTGTATCTTACCAGGGCACGTCTGAAGAGTTTAAAGATTCGATTCCTGTATCCAGCCAGGGCACATCTACTTAAAGAGTTTGAGGATCAACCCCTGTAACAGGCCAGGTAATTATCTTTCTTTCTCAGGTACGCAAGTTCTCTCTAAGGAATCTCTTACGCGATCGACACCCGATGGCATCTATAAGCCCATCTCCACAACTATCCATTACACTTCCAAATGGCATCTATAAGCCCATTCCCGACAAGGTCCTGTCACACTTCCAGCTGGCATCTATAAGCCCATCCTCCTATCCATCATCCCTCCAAATGGCATCTGTAAGCCCATTTCCGCTATCACACTGCTAGTACTCTACTATGCGAGTGCAAATTTCTGGGCACTTTAGTGTTCAATCATCTTTTACCTTCAGATTACGAAAGGCACGCCAGCCAATCTACATCCTCAGGTCTAAGAAGATTGAACAGGGGCAACTGTTGTACCCAAAAATTTTCCCTCCCATAATCTTCAAAAAGTTTTGCCAAGCATCACCTCAAATGGTTCAAAGTCTACTCAAGGGCTACACAGTCAACCACTCTCTTAAGCCAGTCAAATTAGGGTTTTGGTTCCTACAAAGAAATTGAGGTTTTCAAGGGTTCAATCAAGTCCTATGTGTCTATATACATTGTCAAGCATCCATATGTCAAATTTCAAGACTCACAGCATCAAACTAAACAGTCAAAAACCCTAATTGCTCCACAGTCAACTACAGGGGCAAAATGGTCATTTGACAGTCAAAAGTCAAAATTTTTGGTCAACACCTTATTTTGAAGCAACAATCATCATTTGATCAATTCTTGATCATGATTCCAAAAGCATGGCTCAAAAAGTCTCAAGATGCAAAAGTTTCTATTTTTGGACAGTTGAAAAGTCAACTGCAAATTGACCAAGGCATAAATTCTTCATGGTTTATCAGAAAAATCCCATCCAAAGCTCATTTTGAAGAGGATGACATTTCCTAAAACTAATCTTCACACTCCAAGTCCAAGAAATGCTCTCACAAAAAGTTATCAATTTCAACATTATAGGTCATTTTCAAAAGTCAACAAAAAGGCACTTTAAGTCAAAGACCATAACTTGAGATTGGTAAATCAAAATGACATGGGACCAAAGACATTGGTTAGAGGACTTCAAGACCTTTCCAAAATGTCCAAGAACATGTTCATAGCTTCAAAATTGAGCAAGATATGCATTGGATAAGTTGGGAAATTTTTGGGAACTTTCAAAAGTCAACTTTGCCTAAAACCCTTCAAAATTGCTAATGGGCCTCAAATTCTTCCTTGAATCATTACCCAAAGCCTATGCACGACCCATTGAGCTCAAAATAATTTATTTTCTTATTTTTGATTAATTAATTGAATTTATATTTATATTAATTCATTTAATTAGATTTAATCATGGGAAAATTCAAAGATATGCTTTTTCAAATCTTTTTGTGCAGCAAATATACTCCAAATATGCTAAAGATTTCGTGCATCAATCAACAAGACAAGATCTTCCATAATTGGCAAGGTTTCATTGAAAAAAAGATTGAAATTTCATGATTGAAAATCAAATATCCAAATCATTAATCCATGGACTTTTGGGCTCTTTCTTGACCTAATTTGCTTCACATACAAAGGCTGAGTGAAACCCTACTGAGGCATACACGAAAAGGCTGCTGAAAGCTCATACTCACTTTGCAAAATTTTCATAAAAACTCAAAAACTGTTTTCTGATTGACAGTCCAATTCAGAGAAGATTGTTGATTCAAAACCCTTGCTGAGAGTTCCCTGAACGTGTTGCAACCACTTTCCAACTCCCATACTCAAAGAAACGGTAAAGAAAAGTCAGGATTTGATGAAATATTTTCTTAATCGAAACCTAATTTATATGCATCATTAACATGTTTTGCTTGTGGATTTGTATTACTGACACCTTCCTGAAGCGTTTGGTATAGTTTAATTGTTCTAAAACTGCTTGTATCAAAATCCACCATTGAAGGACATTAGGGTTTCAGAGTTTCAATATTGGGGGTTTCCATATACTTCAAAATTGGATCACCAAACCTATATGGACAGAATCGTTGCAGCAAGACGAATCAAATGATACCCTCGCGCCCTTTTTATATTTCCTCCTCTTCTAATCGCTATTTTCAAAGTTTCAGTTTAGTGGGGGTTTAAAACCCCCGCTACTTGTTTTATATTTACAGGAAAAAGATGAAGAAGAAGCATGCGTGGCTAAGCGTGATTGGGAGATTCAAACTTTAGCGCGTTTTTTAACATTTCCAGCATAATGGCCTTTTTTCATATATTATAATTCCTTAGTATATTGTTTACAAATGCGCTTGGTAGCTCAGTTGGTTGGAGGATGTGTCTTGCAGGTATAGGGACCTGGGTTCGATTCCCAGGTCCCCCCACATAATTCATGATTTTTGCTTTAACGTGTTCCTATGCAGCGCTCACTCAATGGCTCACCATACGCACTCACGCTTAGGCCTGCCACGCACTCATGATGATTGATCCAAGGGCCACTGAACGAATTCCATAGTACACTCCAGTCAACAGCATGCACTCAATCTGGAAATTCAAACGAGGCCTTTGTCTAATGGGCCTGAATTACTTCCAAACACCTCCATTTTGGGCCTGATACCCCCTTTGGTTTGCATCTTTTTTTTATTTTATTTGATTTTCTTTTCTAAATCTTTTTAATGTTTTAATTGTTTTTTCACCATTAATTAATTTTCATAATAAAAAAATCAGAAACAAAAAAAATGTTTTATATTTAATTATTATTAATTTCACCATTAAAATATTTTTGCAAATAAATTTCAATAACTAACTTAGTTAAATTAGGTTTTAATTTTGACACTTTCCTTAATAAATAAAAAATGCATAGAATTAGGTTTTGACATTTTATCTTTTTCTTAATTAATTTTTCCTCATTATTTATTATTATTATTAATTATTATTTTTGTAAATAAATATGTAAATTAATTAACTAGTAAATTAGGTTAACTTTAATATTTTCTTAAATAATTAAAATAAACTTAGAATTAGGGTTTCTCTTGATTTTAATTTTCTTTATTTTCATAAACACCAAAAACATAAAAAACACTTTATTTTCTTTAATTAAATAATTAAATAGACTTTAATTTCATTTAATTTCAAGCAAAGGGTCAAAACCCTCGGACGTTCAATTTATACATTTCGCGCATTATTTTCTTTTGAATATTATGTAACTGCTTTCCGGATGTAATAGTAATTAGGCATTTTCTTTTTACTTTCCGCATTTTTATCAAAAATGGGTCTTTGTACTTTGGCGATGTATAGACCCGCGCCTTGTAATAGCGTAGCCTTTATTTTCCTGTATTTTACTTTCCGCACTCTTAAATTCTAAATTGCATGAAAGAATGTATGTTAACTAAAAACAACGCGTAGCTCACAATGCCATGATCAAAGATAACTGTTAAACTGAAAACAACACACAAATACACACACCACTTCTAGGGTACGCCTCACCTGTTGCCTTCGAAACGTGGTCGTCAAGTATAGGACGTTTTAGTAAGTCCTTATGTCCATGATCCAGTTGCCTCGAAATTGTTGCCTCGAAACAGTTGCCTCGAAATAGTTGCCTCGAAACGGTTGCCTCGGATTAGAAAAAGGATCAAGGACATAAGGGTAGCTTCTAAGGTGTCCTAACTGTTGCTTCGGTGACCACACTGTCCCTACACTCGAATTGACCCGAACACCTCCAACGGTGGTGCTACCTACCTCTCAATGGTGGGATGGCACTACCTTAGGGACTTCTACACAGCCTAATTCCTTAGGGTAGGTAGATGACTCATGGATACTTGCTCTCTTCAAAAACAAACAAAATAATCTTTTCACACCGACACTTTTCAAAAAGCTTTCAAAACAATTTTTCAAACACTCTTGAGGACAGATACAAGAGTTATTCAGAAATCTTTCAATGAAACTTTTTTTCAAACCCACTCACATTTTGAAAAGTAAACAACATTTTGAAAACATAAGAGCAAGTATCTAGGAGCCCATGGATAACCATGGATAGAAAGGGTGCTAACACCTTCCCTTTCTATAAATCTACCTTCCGAATCGAGAAACAATCTCATAAGAAATTTTGCTGTGCTTTTGTCCTGTCCATGTTGGAGAAAATTAAAGACGGTAGCGACTCTTGCTTTCCGCGAAATTTCGCGAAACAGCGTTAAATAGTCAGTTCTAAATCCACCGATCACACACCCGTAGTGGAAGAATTTTCTCTTTGGAAATTGCCCCTCCAAAGGAAATCTTCGGACCCTCAACCACTCCTAAAGTTACCCCTACACCGGTCAACATATCTGCGAGAACTCCAGTTATTGAAGAAGTTGTGACTCCTGAAGTTGTCCCCTCTGCTGTCGCTAATGATAGAGGGAAAGGGATCCAAGAAGAGCCTGTCAGGACGAGGGCTCAGCCGTTGATCATCCTTGAAACCTCTCAAAAATAAATGGAAGTGATTTTGAAAATAATCAAGAAAAGCGATTATAATGTTGTGGAGCAACTGGGGCAAACCCCCTCAAAAATCTCTATGCTGGCCTTGCTACTTTGTTCAGAAGCTCATGCCAAAGCTTTGATCAGATTCTTGAAGACGGCCCATGTGCCCCAGGAAACCTCCGCGGACCAGTTCCAGGAATGTGTAGCTAGCCTAACAGCAGACAACGGTTTAGGATTCTCCGATGTTGATCTAACAATCAAAGGGAGGAAACATAATGACGCTTTGCATGTCTCGGTAGAATGCAGAAGGACTACTCTAGCACACATTCTGGTAGACATTGGTTCATCGCTGAACGTCCTACCAAAGAAGGCATTGCATAGGCTAGATTGTGAAGGTTTAACCTTGAAGCCCAATAACATCATTGCCAGAGCCTTTGATGGTTCTAAACGGATGGTCCACGGGGAGGTGGACATCCCGATTAAAGTGGGAATTGAAAACTTCAACTCCACATTCTATGTCATGGACATCCGTCCCTCCTATTCTTTCTTGTTGGGAAGACCCTGGATTCATCATGCTGGAGCCGTTACTTCTACTCTGCATCAGAAGCTCAAGTAACCTGTCCAGGGGAAAATTGTGATAGTTCACGGTGAGGAGGAATACATGATAAGCCATCTTAATTCTTTCCGCTATGTGGAATTGGATGGTGAATTCATCGAAACCCCTTTTCAGCATTTTGAAGAGGTAGCTCAGGAGATTGCGGAAGCCGAGATAGTGCCTTCTGTACCCATGATTACCCGACCTCCGCCTCGGATGTCATCTCTCAAAGATGCAAAGGCTGTGATTGAAGAAGGAGGAAGCACAATTTGGGGGAAACTTCCCGATCTTCCATTCAAATCTGATAAATTCGGCTTGGGTTTCACTGCTTTTGCTTAAAAGGTTGTGCGCCGCTCCCGGGCTGGAGGGCCACCAGTGAAGATCACCCATCATGGAGTCAATTCTTTGGAGGATGGTGAAAAGGAGAGAAATCTGGAAGAATGGATTTTCCCTACTGTTGTAGGAGGATTATGCAATTGGGAGCGAAGGACTTTATTCCCGTTACTTTCATCGATCATTAATTTATCTTTCAAACATTTTTGTTGGTTTGTAATAATTCCTAAACAATTTGTACACTTTTAACCTTGTGTCTTACCCGAGATACATAGGTCCATTTGTAAGGGTTTGATTTTTCATCTTCATATGACATTTTAATGAATCATGGACGTTTTCACATATAAACTTTTGTGTTCATTTTCTTTCTTTTTACATTTTATTTGTTTAAAGGTGGCTATCCCTTACACACACCCACACTCACCAATGCAGGTACCCATCCATTCCGGATTCCATGGGTAACAATTCTGCTATGGCCTTCAGTGACTCTGAAGATCTGGTCTACCATGCCGAATACGAAGGTGATGAAGACTATGAAGTGCCTGGAGAATTGGCTAGACTGCTACAACAGGAAGAAAGGGCTATTCTACCTCACGAGGAGTTGTTAGAGACAATCAAATTGGGTACAGAGGAAGACAGAAAATAAGTTAGAGTGGGTGCCAACCTAGAGCCAAGTGTCAAGGAGCGCTTAGTTCAGCTGTTGAATGAATATGTTGAGATCTTCGCCTGGTCATACGAAGACATGTCGGGACTCGATACAGATATTATGGTTCACCGTCTCCCTACAAGAGAAGGCTTCCCACCAGTTAAATAGAAAGTTCGTCGCATGAGGCCCGACATGTTTGAAAAGATCAAAGCTGAAGTTATGAAGAAATTCAATGTTGAATTTCTTGCTGTTACTTCCTATCCATAATGGGTTGCTAACATTGTGCCTGTGCCTAAGAAGGACGGCAAAGTGAGAATGTGCATGGATTACAGAGACTTAAACAGGGCCATCCCTAAAGATGACTTTCCACTGCCGCACATTGACATCTTGGTTGACAATACATCTCAACACAAGGTATTTTCTTTCATGGACGGATTTTCAGGTTACAACCAGATCAAAATGGCACCTGAAGACATGGTGAAAACTACCTTTGTTACACAGTGGGGTACGTTCTGCTACAAAGTGATGCCATTCGGACTGAAGAATGCCGAGGAAACCTATCAACGCGCTATGGTAGATTTGTTTCATGATATGATACATCATGAGATAGAGGTCTACGTAGACGACATGATAGGCCGTTCACAAACTGAAGAAGAACACCTCGACCATCTGCAAAAGCTGTTTGTCAGGTTGAAAGAGTACAAGCTCAGACTGAACCCTAACAAGTTCACTTTCGGAGTCAGGTCCGGTAAACTCTTGGGTTTCATAGTCAGCAACAAAGGCATCAAGGTTGATCCTGCCAAAGTTAAAGCTATACAAGAAATGCCTGCCCCTCGCACTGAGAAGGAGGTCATAGGTTTCTTAGGACGCCTAAACTACATTGCAAGGTTCATTTCTCACCTAACATCTACCTGTGAACCAATCTTCAAGCTGTTAAAGAAAGATCAGGTGGTTAAATGGAATGATGACTGGTAAGTTGCTTTCGATAAAATCAAGGAGTATTTGCTAGAACCTCTTATCTTGATTCCACCCGTCGAAGGAAGGCCGCTAATCATGTATCTGACCGTCCTGGAGAATTCAATGGGGTGCGTACTGGACCAACATGACAAGTCTGGCCGAAAAGAGCATGCCATTTATTACCTTAGCAAAAAGTTTACCGACTGTGAGGCCCGATACTCACTGCTCTAGAAAACTTGATGCGCTTTGGTATGGGCTGCTCGCCGGATAAGGCAGTATATGTTGACTCATACCACTTTGTTGATCTCTAAGATGGGTCTGATTAAGTACATCTTTGAGAAGCCTGCTCTATCCAAAAGAATCGCTAGATGGAAGATGATCTTAACGGAATACGATATACAATACACGACCCAAAAAGCTATAAAGGGGAGTGCGCTAGCCGATCATCTGGCCCATCAAGCTGTCGAAGATTACCAATCCATGAGGTTCGACTTCCCCGACAAGGATATTATGACATTGGACAACATTGAAGAGAACAGACCGTATGACGGACCTGAACAAGGATCCCGATGGACCGTGTACTTTGATGGTGCTTCTAATGTACTTGGCAACGGTATCGGCGTGGTACTTATCTCTCCAGAAGGTTTCCATACACCTTTCACTGCCAAGCTCTGCTTCATTTGTACCAACAACTTGGCCGAGTATGAAGCTTGTATCTTTGGTCTCAAGGCTGCAATTGACTTGGGAATCAAATCTTTGATTGTATTTGGGGACTCAGCTTTTGTTATTAGTCAAATCAAAGGAGAGTGGGATACTAAACATCCAAACCTCATCCCTTACAAAGAACATGTCCTGACATTGTTACCACATTTCGAGCAGATCACCTTCGAGCACTTCCCGCAAGAAGAGAATCAGCTAGCAGATACTCTAGCTACAATGTCATCCATGTTTAAACTTAACTGGGATAATGAGGCTCCCCAAATCACCATTGAACGGATGGACGAACCTGCACATTGTCACGAGATTAATACCGAAGAAGTAGTGGACCGACCGTAGTTTCATGACGTCAGAAGGTATATCGAAGCACAAGAATACCCTGAAGGAGCTTCAGTCAACGACAAAAAGTTCTTGAGGAGGTTCTCAGCAAAGTTCTTCTTGAGCAATAGTATCCTATACAAGCGTAATCATGATTGCATTCTACTCCGTTGCATGGACAAGGTTGAAGCTGAGAAGATCATGGTTGAACTGCACAATGGTACCTTTGGCACTCACTCTAGCGGACATACAATGGCTAAGAAGATTCTACGGGCAGGCTATTACTGGTCTACCATGGAAGATGACTGCCATCAACATTCCCGTACTTGTCACAAATGTCAAATCTATGCAGATAAGGTATATATACCTCCAGTTCCTCTCAATGTCTTAACAGCTCCTTGGCCATTCGCAATGTGGGGAATCGACATGATTGGATAGATCAAGCCTACAACATCCAATGGACACCGCTTTATCTTGGTGGCCATTGACTACTTTACCAAGTTGGTCGAAGCAGCTTCCTTCGCATCTGTTACAAAGAATGTTGTTGCCCACTTCATCATGCAGAACCTCATTTTCCGGTACGGTATCCCCGAAAGGATCATCACCGAAAATGGTACAAACCTGAACAACACTATGATCACTACCTTGTGCGAGCAGTTCCAGATTCAACATCATAATTCATCTCCCTATCGGCCAAAGATGAACGGTGTTGTCGAAGCTGCGAACAAAAATATCAAGAAGATCATACAAAAGATGGCAGTCACCTACAAGGACTGGCATGAGATGTTACCGTTTGCTCTACACGGGTACCGTACCACGACACAAACATCAACTAGGGAAACACCCATTTCTTTGGTATACAGCATGGAAGTTGTTTTACCTATCGAGGTTCAGATTCCCTCCTTAAGAATCATGAAATATGCTGGTTTGAGTGAAGACGATTAGATTCAGACCCGGCTTGATCAACTTAACTTGATTGATGAGAAGTGACTTACTGATGTTTGCCATGGTCAGGCGTATCAGAAACGGATGATCAAGGCATTCAACAAGAAAGTCAGGCGCCAGGTATATCAAGTCGGGGATCTTGTAATCAAGCGGATCATCTTACTGCAAAGTGATCCAAGGGGCAAATGGACTCCTACCTACGAAGGACCATTTGTGATCAAAAACATCTTTTCTGGTGGGGCAATGATCCTGACCACCATGGACGGCGACGACCTGCCACACCCTGCGAACAAAGACATAGTCAAAAGATACTACGTATAAATGACCCGACAAGTTGAAAACCTGAAAGGGCGACTTGGGAAAAAATGGGCATCCCGGTGAATTGAAAACTCAAAAGGGCGGTTCAGGCAAAAATTAGGGATAAAAAAAAATCTGTACACCCGACAAGTTTAAAACCCGAAAGGGCGACTTGGGCAAAAAAGGGTTTCCTGGTGGACTGAAAACCCGAAAGGGCGGTCCAGGCAAAAGTTAGGGAATTAAAGCATATGACTATGTCTCGTCGGATCACTTTAAGGACAATCTCTTCACGGACAAGCTCCGGGCTTCTGATCAATCCAATCATCTTCGGACGAAGCAACGAATGGACAAGATATCCAGAGTTACTAAGGCTATAGCAGAATGGGAACCCCATGGAATTTTTACACATAGCCATCTTTCTTTGTATAAATTTTTCTCAATTTTTACGACAACATTCTCTTACTAGGATGTCTGTCTCCTTTGTACAAAATACTTACACAAAGTTAATACAAAGATACTTCAAAGTGCAGAAAACTATTTGCCTTTTCTTCTTTTTACACTTGTGTTTTATTTGAAAATGTCCAATGGTTTATTAAATGAGCATATGCATTTGAATATAATCACTGTTTACAAATAAACGAAATGTGAAAGAATAATTACTGACAGGTTGAAAGGATAGGAAGACGTCTTTAGGCTGTTCCAAAAGAAATCCCCTGCAGCACATCATCTAGGTCCTCAGCAGAGCTAAAACCTTGAAATACATATCCCCAGCGGAATTAAATTTCAAAATCCTCGCCAGAGTCCAAGCTTCAAACTCCCGATCCCTGGCGGAGTTATATTTCAAACCTCTAATTCTCATCAGAGTAAAAATTCAAACTCCCAATCCTCAGCGGAGCAAAACTTTGAACTACAGACCCTCAGAGGAGATGAAACCTTCTTCCCCAACAGAGTCAAATTTCCAACTATCAATCTACAGCGGAAACCATTCATTTTTCCCCAGATTCCCCAACAAGTTGTCTTAAAATCTGAGAATCAACCAGATAACAGTTAACTTTTATCCCCAACCTTCGGATAATTCCCTAGTAGATTGGCAGACAACCCAAACTCCTGAACTTTTTCCAAACAGGAATAAGCTTTTTCCCCAGAGAGTCTTGAACTTACTCCCCAGAAGGATAACTACTCCCCAGCAGTATAACTATTCCCCACAGAGTTTTCACTTCCCAAAAGAATGAAGATTCTCATTCTTAACTCCCCAGTTTGAAGTCCCCAGGGATTTATTTTCCCCTAGCAGATTGAAGATTCTCATTCTTGGTTCCCCAGTGAAGTTACCAGAATTTTCACCATTCCCAGCATGAATTTGTCAGAATTTTTAATCCCCTGTGGATTGAAGATTCTCATTCTCACTTCTCCAGTGAAGCCCCCAAGGTTTCAATTTCCCTAGGAGATCAAAGTTTTTCATTCTTAATTCTCCGCTGAAACCATCAGGGTCTTCCTTATTCTCCAGCAGATCAAGGTTTTCTTTCATCTAATCCCCAGTAGAGATCATCAGAGTTTCCTTATTCCCCAGCCGAGTAAGGATTCCCTTTGTGTAATCTCCAGCCATAGTCATCAAAGTTCTCTGGATTCCCCAAGCAGGTTTCTCAAGCAGACTTGAAGGATCCCTATATCCCCAGGAAAGTCATGAAGGATTCTCACATCCCCACATAAGTTGTCAAAGTTTTTGATAATCTCCGCGAGTTTCCAAGTATTTTCTATCCCCAACAGTGGTCCAAGGAGTTCTCATCCTCAGCAATCAAAGATTTTGAATCTCCAACAGCGGTCAAGGATTTATTTTCCCGGCAGCAGTCAAAGATTTCATTATCTCCAGTTATCAAGGATTTATTTTCCTCAGCAAGACAGTAAATCAGCTTACATGCGCATACATTACATTCATATATCATAAACGTTGAAAAAACACATTTTATTGCATCATACATATCATGCTACATAACTCTGTGTTTCAGCTAACATTTTACCCTTTCCAGGATAAGAATTAAAAGCTATCTTTAACAAATATTCAAAGATTTCATATACAGTATGGATACACTCCAAGACATGGAAGTCATTCTGTTACTCATTCAGATCTCTTATTCAGATACAGTACGGATACACTCCAAGACATAGAAGTCATTCTGTTACTCATTCAAATCTCTTAGTCAGATACAGTTCAGATACACTCCAAACACGGAAGTCATTCTGCTACTCATACAGATCTCAACTCCAGTTACAGTCCAGATACACTCCAAATATGGAAGTCATTCTGCTACTCATACAAATCTCAACTTCAGATACGGTCCAGATACCCTCCAGACACGGTTGCCATTCTATCACTTATTCTGACTTTTCCCCCATCCCAGAGATGCTCCAGACACGGATGTCATTCTTTCGCTTATTTAGTTTCAGATTCAGATACAATACAGATACAATCCAGAAGCGGAAATCATTCTGTTATTCATTCAGAATCAAATACAATCACAACTCGGATACGCTTCAGACACAGGCGCTATTCCATTGCTCATATAGATTCAATCTCCAGATACAACTCAGATACGTTCCAGATACGGATACCATTCTGATGTTCATTCTCCTGATATTCAACAAACATTCTTGGATGGCATCTTTAAGCCCATCTCCGATAAGATTCAATCATCTCCAAATGGCATCTTTAAGCCCATTTCCTCAACTACGTTCTAACGAGTGCAAATTTACGGGCACTCTAGTGTCCAATCATCTTTTACCTTCGAGTCACGAACGGCAAACTCGCCAATCTAACTCTTCAGGTTCAAGAAGATTGAACAGGGGCAGCTGTTGTACTCCAAAATTTTCATTCTCATTTTATCAAGATTTCCCCTCACAAGACTCTTTGGACTCCAGACAGGATTAGGGTTTGCTCTGCTCAAGACATCTCCTTGCACTATTGACCTGAAATTAGGGTTTGAGTTTGCACAAGGATTTTTGGACATCCAATGCTTAATGTGACTTTCATACTTCATGTTGGACTTATAAGATTGCCCATACCAAGCTTCAAGCTTTGAATCAAATTTTTGACCAGTCAATTGGACAGTTGACCTAAAAATCAGTTGTATTGGGGAAAAAGTCAACTGTGACCAATTTACAGTCAAACCTTATAATTTTTTATCCACATCAACATTATAGACTCATATGAACCATTTTATCAAATTTGGACCATAACTCCTCAAGAAATTTGATCAAATCATCAAAAGGGCAAAATGGTCATTTTTAGGGTTTTGACTGCAGAAGGGAAATTTATGATTTTTTACCTAGCCAATTGCAAATTGGGTTCAAGCATGGATTCAAGGACTCAATGGCATCATCTTAACCTAATCATAAGGTTCAAAAGATCTCAAATGCATTGGATTGACAGATGAATTTTTCAGTCAACTTATTAAAAATCAACTATACACTGAAAAGTCAAACTTTGACTTTTTGGTCAAAATCAAGTGCCAAGGGTCATTTTTCATCAAAATATGTCAAAACATGAAACTTGTTCACCAAGAAACCTAATTTTGAAAATTAGGGTTTAAAATGGAAAATTTTCATAAATTAGAAATTTTCTGTTATGAAAATTTCTTTTTTTTTTCCCCCAACCTTTCCCAACTTTTTCACCATGATGTAATTGGATTCAAACAAAACTTCCAACATGAAAGTTGTAGTCCTCCACAAAATCTACAACTTTGATTCACAAAGTTTTCCAGAAATATGCTTGGATCTCAAGAATTGATTTTGTGAACAAGGGTCCATGAAACTTTTAACTTAGTGAAATTTTGCCCTAGTTTAGGCAGGATTTTGACCTATCTTCATGGAAAGTTTTCACATAGTTCCAAGTGGAATCTCAAAATGCATTTCAAAGATGGATTATAAATCATGTTACAAGTTTTCCAAAATGTCCAAGAACTCTCCAAAATCATTTGTGGTTAGGGAGAATCGAAAGTTTAAAAATGGAAAATTATCACTTTTGGCCAAGGCATTTTCCACATTGCTACAAGTTGCAAATTCTGTCCAAACATGCTTGTACTTGTTTTACAAGCCTTAAACCTTTCCACACTCAAAAATTAAATGCAAACACATTGGATTAAGGCTTTGTTCTGATCTTTGGAGCATTATACAAAGGTTTAATCCATTTTTGGCAAAAAGTTAACAATGTCATTTACATAAAGCATGCTTTATGTCAAGTTGTATTTCTTGAGCCATGGACCAAAGTTCTCTCAGCAAACAACATCCACAAACTTAGGGCAAGGTACACCAACTATGTGCAGCTAGAGTACAAGCCTGTACAGGCCTTAGCATTGTCAACTCCACCTTTTACTTCAAAAACAAGAAAGCTTGCAAAAGTGAGATAACTCTTCAAGCTGATATAACCAAGTGTTGTATTCATTTCAAACAAGTTTTTACACATTGCCTAAGGTCAGAAACACGAGCTAGCAAGTTCTCAAACCCTCCAAAACACAAAAACTCCAACTTCTTCCCAGAATAGGGCATTTTCTGCAAATCAGAAGCCAAAACCATTTCCACTCGTGCGTTTTGTCCCAAACCAGTTCCAACACACTCCATACAACATACCTAAACTATCCCAACCATTCTCAAACCACTGTAACTCCATTTACACACTTCACCATTTTCAAATTCTGAGTTTGCAGGTTGAATTCTACAAGAAGTTTCAGACCATTTCAAAGCAAGCCAAGCATTGGGAAAGTTCAAGGGAACATCAAGCAAGCTCAAAAGAACCTCAGGCCTCACTGAAAGTTGTTGTGTTGTCATATTCGAACTTGACTGAAACAGGTATTTCTCAAACTTCTATCTCCTTATTTAGGAATCATTAGGCTTAGGTTTGTGAAGCAAAAATATAGTCCTCATTGTCCTTGAGCTGTACATATGCATATAATTCATTTATGTTAACTGAGCTAGGAGTATTTGATAGTTGAATTTACTGAAAAAATTAGGTCAAGATTTAGGGCCAATGAAATTCTCTCTGGTCTTTGAGAGTTAGATCAAGTTTTTTACATGGTTAGAATTGTGTGATCAAGAGTTATAACTTTCATGTTGCAAGTTTTTGTTTTTAAGCATAAATGCAGGAGATACGAGTTTGAACATGGAGCGCGCGTTTTCTAATTCTCAAGGACAGGGATGAACTGAGTTGGGCTGGGCCTGGCTTGCTTCTGCTTTTTGCACCACCTTCTTTTCTTTTTGCACCCACTGGCCCATTTCTCTTATTTTTTATATTTTCTCATTTATTTTACATTTTCAGACTTTTATTATTTTTTCTAAATATAAAAAATCACCAAAAACATTTTCTTAATTTTTACATTTTTATTTTATTATTTTTTGGGCATAAAAATAGTTTACTAATAATATATACTTTATTTTTCTTAAATAAATTGCAAATAATTTTAAAATACTTACATATTTTATTTTATTATATTATACACTTAAAAATAATATTGTCAGACATATTTTATTTTTTAACATTTTTGTATATATTTTATTTTATTTTCTTGTACATAAAAAATGAATAAATAAATATTTAGAATATATTCTTTTCTTAAAACAAAAATTAGGGTTTCCACCCTTTCAAAAATAATCATTTATTTTCTTATTATTTTTAGACAAAAATAATTTATTTTACATACATAAAATAAATACAAAAAACATTTTGCATATTTATATTTAATTGCACATTTAAATATTTGTCAATTTATTATTTGTACAAATAAATTCAATATGGTTGTAATAGTTTTAGGGCTTTATCTTGTGCAATATCCCATTATTCAAACTTGTATCCCCCTCCCCATATCAATGTTGTAATAGCTTAGATTTATTTTACGCATTTATCGCTTTCAAATATGCATGATAGTAAAAATTAGGGTTTGTATGATAACCAAAAATCAAACAAATAGCTTGACTAATACAAGACAAAAATGCATGAAAAATGACAACACAATACACACAAGCACCCCTAGGGTTTCATCCACTTGTTGCCTTAAAAATGGCCATGGTATGCATGCTAGGTGTCTTGGCAAAACAAAACCAAAAACAAAAGATCATAGTCCCTCGATGACGCTATCTTGGTTGCCCATACAAAAATGATCTAGACCCTCAAAAAACTTGCTAAGATACTTAGCACAATTGCTATCATGGTCATACGATGACCCGCGTCTGTCCTGTTTAACATTCAAACACAAGGTTTTTTACCAAATACAATGGTAAAACAACAATGTCAAAGGGTTAAAAATATGTAGGAAAGATCTTTGAGTAGGGTAGATAACTCCTAGTTACTTGATCAAACTAGCAAACATCCTTGTTATTTTCAAAAACACATCACAACACAATTTCAAAACAATTCCCAAAACAAACTTTCAAACATTGAAACATTTTTCAAAAGACAAACACCTTTGTATACATTCAAACAAGAATCATTACAAAGGTTGCCTAGACGATGGCCTCTTTTCAAAATAATTTCAAAACCACACACAAAGCACCATTTCAAACAATTGAAAAGCAAAAGCAAGTGATCTAAAACAAGTAACTAAGAGCACATGGAAAACCATGGATGAAAAGGGTGCTAGCACCTTCCCTTTTCATAATCTACCCCCCGAACCCAAAAAACAATCTCAAAGGTCTTTCCTGTGCTTTTTGACCTTTCCTTTGGATAAAATAAAAAGTCGGCGGCGACTCTTGCTAAACCAAAACATTTGCGAACACAAATGCAAAACCTCAAGTCAGTTCTCCCACCGCATCATAGTGACCTCATGGGCAAATGGAATCCCACATACGAAGGGCCATTTGTGGCTAAAAACATTTTCTATGGTGGGGCCATGATCCTGACCACCATGGACGGTGACGACCTTCCTCACCCTGTCAATGCAAACATAGTGAAAAGATACTACGCATGATAAAGGACCCGCTAGGTCGACTGACCTAGGCAAAAATAAGGGATTCCCGGTGAACCAAAAGGGTTCGAGCAAAAATAAGGGATGAAAAGGAAAAAAAAATCTGTACACCCGGCAAGTTGAAAACCTGAAAAGGAGACTTGGGTAAAAAGGGGTATCCCGGTGGACTGAAAACCAGAAAGGGAGGTCCAGGAAAAGTTAGAGATGAAAAGAGTATCACTATTTCCCATTAGATCACCTTGCAATCTGACCTCAGTATCAATCGTCAATCTCAAACAACATCGGTTAACCTAATCAGCTTCAGACAAGCAGCAAAGTGATGAGATGCTCGAAGACATAGCAGCAATAGCAGAATTAGAACCCAATGGGATT
The DNA here is from genome assembly GCA_948472305.1 of Vicia faba. NCBI lineage: Eukaryota > Viridiplantae > Streptophyta > Magnoliopsida > Fabales > Fabaceae > Vicia > Vicia faba. Next base: position 47,055,167 of record OX451736.1, read on the forward strand.
GTTATACATAGCTATTTTCTTTTTACACAATATTGTGTAACTTCTATCGGCGGCACTCTCTTACTAGAACGCCAGCCTCCTTGTACGAAAATGCCCATTACAGGCCAACTTCAAAAAAATCAATACAAAATCATTTTCATAAGAAACTTTAAGTTTTTTTTTTCTGTTTTGTTTTGCAAGAACGTCCAATGATTTATTTTTGACATATGCATTTAAATATGATCGCTGCTCATAAATATTTACATAAAGAAACAAAAGACAATTACTCGTAATTCCATAAACAGGGGAAAAAATAAGAAATGTCAAACCCGACAGATACTCTGTCCAGCAGGTACCAGGGCAGAGACAGCTTTGGAGCACAGTCATCAATACATGTGACCTTGTAACATCTGTGTTCCCTACAGAGTAAAGGTAATTAAAGCATTGATATCAGTTCTCTCAAAACGGGAAGTAATCTCCCTAGCCAGGGTCGTCCAGAAACCTGACATCTATATCCCCCGACTGAATTACATGATCGCCAGCGGATCATCATAAATTATTATCTCCCCAAACAGAGTTCGTTGCTCTAGATACAAAAGCTCAATCCCCAACAGAGCTTAACAAGAGTCATTCCCCTGCAGAGCTATTCTCGAACAAAGTTTCTCCCTGGAAGAATATTCACAAACAACAAAGAGCAAATCTCCAGCACAGTTATTTCCGTTCACCATCTCCAACGGAAGTAGAAGAACCACAGTTCTCTACAACAGTCAGAAATGCTATATTCTCCAGCAGCAGTCATGGATTTATTTTCCTAGACTCAGATATGTCACAAATAACATCTCATGTTCATACATCATGACATGCGCCCACATATCACATACAGCATACTCTCATTTATTTTGAGAAGATCATATCACAATGCGTTTCATGCATCGCATATGATTAACCCTGTTGTCTTTTCAGGAAAGACAGTTATCACCAACAATTCCAGCAATTACACATATCATATCTGCAGACAGCTAATGAAAAAATCAATTCCCGAAACTAAGCAGGTCAACTAATCTACATGATCAAACTAAGTAACCCTACTACCCAGGTTCCTTATCATAGCCCTAGTATACAGGCTTTCATCTCGAAGTAACCCTACTACCCAGGTTCCTTCTCATGGCCCTACTACCCAGGCTTTCATCTCGAAGTAACCCTACTACCCAGGTTCCTTTTCATGGCCCTACTACTCAGGCTTTCATCTCGAAGTAATCCTACTACCCAGGTTCCTTCTCATAGCTCTACTATCCAGGCTTTCATCTCGAAGTAACCCTACTACCCAGGTTCCTTATCATAGCCCTACTACCCATGCTTTCATCTCGAAGTAACCCTACTACCCAGGTTCCTTCTCATAGCCCTACTATACAGGATTTCATCTCGAAGTAACCCTACTACCCAGGTTCCTTCTCATAGCCCTACTATCCAAGCATTCCTTTCGAAGTAACCCAACAACCCAGGATCCTTCTCATAGCCCTATTATCCAGGATTTCATCTTGAAGTAACCCTACTACCCAGGTTCCTTCTCATGGCCCTACTACTCAGGCTTTCATCTCGAAGTAACCCTACTACCCAGGTTCCTTCTCATAGCCCTACTATTCAGGCTTTCATCTCGAAGTAACCCTACTACCCAGGTTCCTTATCATAGCCCTACTACCCATGCTTTTATCTCGAAGTAACCCTACTACCCAGGTTCCTTCTCATAGCCCTACTATACAAGATTTCATCTCGAAGTAACCCTACTACCCAGGTTCCTTCTCATAGCCCTACTATCCAGGCTTTCCTTTCGAAGTAACCCAATGACCCAAGCTCCTTCTCATAGCCCTATTATCTAGGATTTCATCTCGAAGTAACCCTACTACCCAGGTTCCTTCTCATAGCCCTACTATCCAGGCTTTCATTTCGAAGTAACCCAACGACCCAGGTTCCTTCTCATAGCCCTACTATCCAGGCTTTCATCTCGAAGTAACCCTACTACCTAGGTTCCTTCTTATAGCCCTACTATCCAGGCTTTCATCTCGAAGTAACCCTACTACCAAGGTTCCTTCTCATAGCCCAACTATCCATGTTTTCATCTCGAAGTAACCCTATTACCCAGGTTCCTTCTCATAGTCCTACTATCCAGGATTTCATTTCGATGTAACCCTACGACCCAGGTTCCTTCTCATAACCCAACTATCCAAGGTTTCATCTCGAAGTAACCCTACTACCCAGGTTCCTTCTTATAGCCCTACTATCTAGGCTTTCATCTTGAAGTAACCCTACTACCCAGGTTCCTTCTCATAGCCCTACTATCAAGGCTTTCATTTCAAAGTAAACCTACTACTCAGGTTCCTTCTCATAGCTCTATTATCCAGGATTTCATCTTGAAGTAACCCTACTACCTAGGTTCCTTCTTATAGCCCTACTATCCAGGCTTTCATCTCGAAGTAGCTCTACTACCCAGGTTCCTTCTCATAGCCCTACTATCCAGGCTTTCATCTCGAAGTAGCTCTACTACCCAGGTTCCTTCTCATAGCCCTACTATCTAGGATTTCATCTCGAAGTAACCCTACTACCCAGGTTCCTTCTCATAGCCCTACTATCCAGGCTTTCATCTCGAAGTAACCCTACTACCTAGGTTCCTTCTCATAGCCCTACTATCCAGGTTTTCATCTCAAAGTAACCCTACGACCCAGGTTCCTTCTCATAGCCCTACTATCCAGGCTTTCATCTCGAAGTAACCCTACTACCCAAGTTCCTTCTCACATCCCTATTATCCAGGATTTCATCTCGAATTAACCCTACTACCTAGGTTCCTTCTTATAGCCCTACTATCCAAGTTTTCATCTCAAAGTAACCCTACTACCCAGGTTCCTTCTCATAGCCCTACTATCCATGCTTTCATCTCGAAGTAACCCTACTACCCAGGTTCCTTCTGAAAACCCTATTATCCAAGATTTCATCTCGAAGTAACCCTACTATCCAGGTTCCTTCTCCCCTATCTCCAGACAACAGTTTACAACACTGTAAGGCCTGGACCCGACCAGATACGGTTGATTTCACATTTCCCCAGTAAGCCTATGTACAGCCTGGACCCTAACCAGATATGCATTCTACTTTCACCTCCTCAATCAAGAGTTATTTCCCCAACAGAGTAATGGAAAACCGAAGCTCCTAGACTCTACTTCCCAGGACATAAATCAAAATTCCCCGGCGAAGTCTTCCTCATCCGCAGGTACAGGAATTCTCTCCTAGGAATCACTTATGCAACCAATCTTTTCTGAATGGCATCTGTAAGCCCATTCCTGATATCAAAATCAACCACAACATCATCGAGTGAAAATTTCTAGGCACTCTAGTGTTCAATCATCTTCCACCTTCAAGTCACAAATGGCAGACCTACCAATCTAACTCTCCAGGTGTAAGAAGATTGAACAGGGGTAGTTGTTGTACCCCAAAATTTTCCCTCTCATTTCTCAAAGGATAATCCTGGACTCTCAGGCTTGCTTCTATTTCAAGTCTTGAATTACAACTTTTCAAGAAAACCATCCACAAGGGAAAAATGGTCAAAAGCACACTGAAAAACCAAACTTTGACTTTTTAGATCAAATCAAGTTTCAACAATTATATTTCATCAAGACATGAAATTGGTTCATCAGAAAATCAGAAGTCAGAAATTACTTTGAAAAAAAAATCAAATTTCTAAACATTTAGAAAATTTTCTAAGTGTTAAGAGAATATGATATTTCAGAACTTCTGGGCCAGCCTTCATGCGAGTGCAATCAAAATTTGCAGACACGGTTTAGAACACGATGCTTCAATCATAACTTATGGAAGCAATGTCTTTCGGTCAGAACATGACCCTTCAGCATATGGAGGTTATGTTTCTGATCTTCTGCGATCAGAACATCACCAAATCCCAAAACCTCGTTTGAGCAGCCTGCTGCCCTACTATATCACAGTCCTACAATCAGTTGTTGATCCAGTCTACGCCTACACTCTCCCAAACCCAATATTTGCATCAAATTAGCATACAAAAATTGTGATTAAAAAGAAATGGAACAGTATGCCAAAAAGGTTAAAAATCCCATTTGTTTTCCCCCCAAAACCACAATAAATCCATCTATAAATAAGTGGCTCTATCACACGTTCAAGGGATGGATTTTGGAGAGAGAAAATCATAAAAATAGAAGAGAGAAAACTGTAAAACCTTCATAAAAATCCAGAATTCCCAAACAGAAAACCAAAACTTTTGTTCTTCCCTTTGAGTCAAAGAACTTGGCATACTCTCTTACTAACTCAAGTTCAAGTTCAAGTTCCAAGCCCACGCTCCAGATTCAAGGTAAGTCTTTCTGAATTTGCACCTTTTCATTCAGAACATCATTAAATATGTAAATATCATAGTATTGATGTTGTCCATATCATTGTATAAGTAGAAAAACTGTGGATTAGAATTTCTTGATTCAGGCTAGGCTCAGAATTAGGATTAGAATTTCTATAAACTGTTGTGCTTTTATCCTTTTGATTTTCTATTTGTTAAGAACTGAATAAATTGCTGATGTGCTGATTAGTATGAGGAAAGAGTTGAAATGTGGCATAAAACCTCTGATTTCCACTCACTGTTTTAGCACAACACGGAACTTTTGAGTTCTTTGCACCATTTTAATACACAAAACTTGTAGGCTTTCTTACTGTTTTAATACAGAACTTATAGGCTTTCTTACTGTTTTAACACACAGAACTTCTGATGCTCACTCATTGTTTTAGCACAGCACAGAACTTGAGTTCTCCCTACACGTTAAACACACTGAACTTATGATGCTTCCACTCGCTGTTTTAACACTCAGAATTTTTTATTTTTCACACGCTGACAACACTCAGAATTTCTGATTTTCACACACTGACAACACACTGAATTTCTGATGTTCACTCACTATTTTAGCACAACACAGAACTTATGACTTTTGGCTCGCTGTCTGAATACCACCCAGAACCTTTGTTTCCTGTCCCTCTGATGTTTCTTGCAGGGCCTTGGAGTGTATCAATCCAGAACTTCTGATTCCACTGACATTCCTTTCTGAGTCACCACGCGCCTAACTTCAGAACTTATGATCCTTGTTGTTTTGCTTGCAACAGCATGCTGTTTCTATCTTTCATTTATTTTCCTTTTTATCATTTTCAATATTAATCCCTTTTTTTTATTAATATAAAAAAGTCATAAAAATATTTTCTTTTATTAATTAATTTATTTCTTTTTCTTAATTCATTAAGACAAAAAACTATTTTTTAAACAAGTCCTTTTTCTCTCTTGTATTGTACATTTCAATATGGTTGTAATAGTTAAATAGGATTTAAATTCTTGCAAACCCCCATTTTTAAATATGTACCCCATGCCTAAAATATTGTAATAGCGTAGGACTTTATATTTCCTCACTTTTATTGCTTTTATATATTGTTAGTAATTAAGGTGTGTGTGATCGATGGAAATAGAACTGACTGTTTTTTAAGCTGGTTCGCGAAATGTCGCGGTAAGCAAGAGTCGCCACCGTCTTTTATGTTCTCCAATATGGAAAGGACAAAAGCACAGCAAAATTCCTTCTTTGAGAATGTTTCTCGGTTCGGGAGGTAGATTTATAGAAAGGGAAGGTGTTAGCACCCTTTCTATCCGTGGTTATCCACGGGCTCTTAGGTACTTGCTCTTATGTTTTCAAAAGATGTTTGCTTTTCAAGTGTGTGTGGGTTTTGAAAAAAGTTTCGTTTGAAAAATTTCTAGGTAACTCTTGTATCTGTCCTCAAGAGTGTATGAAAAATTTGTTTGAAAACCTTTTGAAAGTGTCAGTGTGAAAAGTATTTTTGTTTGTTTTTGAAAAGAGCAAGTACCCATGAGAATCTATCTACTCTAAGGAATTAGGCTGTGTAAGAGTCCTTTAAACAGTACTATCCCACTATTGAGAAGTAGGTAGCACCGTCGTTGGAGGTATTCGGGTCAATTCGATAAAGGGACAGTGTGGTCACCGAAGCAATAGTAGGACACCTTAGAAGTAACCCTAATGTCCTAGATCCTTTTTTATCCGAGGCAACCGTTTCGAGGCAATAGGATCTTTAGACAGGAGGGCGACCTCTAAAACACCCTATACTTGACGACCACGTTCGAGGCAACCAGTGAGGCGTACCCTAGGAGTGGCATGTGCATGTATGTTGTTTTTCAGTTAATGTTTATCTTTGATCATGCATTTGTGAGCTACGGATTGATTTTATTTGTCATTCAGTCTTGCAGGCATAATTAACAGTTAATAATTTGCGGAAAGTAAATTGCGGGAAATTAAATCTAAGCTATTACAAGGCGTCGGGTATTTACATCGCCAAAAATAATCCTTGAAATTAAAATGCGGAAAGTAAAATAAAAGCGGTAAATAATTAAAGTCCTAATTAAAAGCTATTACATTCCGGGAAACAGATACAATAATATGATAAAATGGATCGTGTGTGAGAAATTAAATCGGATGCGAGTTTTTTGGGGTTTTGACCCTTTTTTGAAAGAAAGCGGTTTTTTTGGTTATTTTTGGATTAAAAGAAATTAAATTAAGTTACCAATTAAATTAATAAACTAATTAATTAATTAAAATATTTTTGGAGTTTTTAATATTTAAGGAAATAAACATAAATTTGATCAAAGTTAATAAAAACCTAATCGTCTAAATTAATTTTAATTATTGCAAAAAATATTAAAGTTGTTTCCTAATTAAACTAAATTAATTGAATTAATATTTATTTACAAAAATAAAGTGCTGAATTTAATTTTAATAAATAAAATATATTTTTTTGTGTTTTTGATTTTATTAGGAAAAAATATTAATTGGTTAGTGATTAATAAAAAGAATAACGATTAATTAATTAAAGAAACATAATACAAATAGAGAGAAAGTTTATGAGTATACGAGCCTGATTGGAGGGGTGAAACAGTTATTGGCGTCATGTGTAAACTGTTTTGTTTTGGCCATTTGTATTTTGGTCTCAATGTTCCTTAACCTTCTCAGGATGTCTGTCTCGGCATGTATTGGTGTCATGTGTAAGCTGTTATGTTTTGGCCATTTGGCTTTTGGCTTTTGACCATTTGTGTTTTGGCCTCAACGTTCCTTAATGAACCTGCATGGGATCCTGTCTAAAATCTGCAGTGTTGAATCTCATGAACACATTAAATAAAATCATAAAATGCAAATAAAGCCAATATATGAAGAAATTTAATGTTTAGGCACAATATGGCATGTATGAATGATTATACCCTTTTGATCATGGAGATCAAATCAATCTTACCCTTACTGGAAAAGTAGTGACATGAATGCTTTTATGCCATTTTGATCATGGAGATCAAGTCAGCCTTACCCTTACTGAAGAAGTAGTGAGATGTTGGTTTGTAACTGAGATGGCTTGTTTGTAGTGAGAGAGAGATTTGTAATAAGGATTTCAAGGTTTTAGGGTTCTTGAAAGAATTTGATATTCTAACAGTGTTGTGGCCAAGTTTTTTTCTCTTTTTTCTCCTCTCTGGTTTGTGTGAAAAGAAGGTGATTATATAATGGAAATTAGGGTAAAGAAAATGGGCTTTGAATGTGCAATTGGGCCTCCAATGCTCACTTGAGTTCGTCACTTTCCAGGCTAAATTGCAGGGACTTAAGTGCAATTTTTGAAGTTGAAATGTGAAAACAAAATGTAGCCGACATCGATAAATAACTCCTGTCCGAAAATCGGCTCAATCGGATAAACGGTGAATTAGTTATAAATTTTTGAAGTTTCAGCTCAGACAAACTTATTTTGGGCTCTAGTGTCGACTCTGACACGTTCTTCAATAAAAAACTGGTATTGATCGGAGCATAATCCGGTCTTTACTTTTGAAGAAAAGTTGTAGATCTATGAGTCAGTGATCTTGTGTAAAAATATGAGCCCAATGCGATAAAAATTGACCGAGTTATGAATTTTCAAAGTTTCGGCCCAGATGAAATAATATTCAGCATTCAGGATTTTCGGTGCGTCGCGCACTCTGAGCAAAAAACGAAGGCCTTTTGAATACCGTCTGAACTCAATACCTTCTGTGAAAATGTAGCCAACTCAATTTGTGAAATTTTGGCTCCGGAACCAGCTCGATACGATGAAAATCGACCAAGTTATGATTTTCTGAACATGACGCAAATAAACTTCTGTCACAAATTTTCTGTACGAAAATACTTGATAAATCCACATTTTTGAAGACCTTCTGATCGAAATTGGCTTCCATCCGTGAGAGATGAAAACATAGATAATGTCAAGACGGAATTTTGGCCACCGGAACGGGTTCAAAACGAGCCACGATCTTCAAGTTATGAATTTTTTAGCGCGTAAAAACTGCACTTTCAGCATACTTTTTCACCATATTTCTTCGAGAAAACTCACACAGTCGGATACCTTCTGAATTTGAGCATACGTTATCAGAGATATCTTGGTGAAAGAACACCTGAATATGACGCGCCGGGTTGGACTTGTGAATTTTTCTTGAAATGTTTTGGGAAATATGGGAGGACAAATTTTGGGGTACAACAGTGTGTATGGCAAGACATGAAATCAACAAATAGAGAACCCTAATCAAGTCAAAAAATGCATGCAATCAAACACACTTTGCACATATGCATACCTTAGGGTAATCTCACTTGTTGCCTATCGGAAAAAATAGTCATGTCCCTCGAACATGGGCGTTTTAGCAAAATACCCTCGATAAAAGATCGTAGTCCCTCGATGACCTTCGATGTTGCCTTCGATAAACAATCTAGTCCCTCACACGACATTGCTAAAACATTCCATGGGTTGCCTTCTATGACTATAAAAAAACCTCACGCGTCCGTCCCTTCACATCCAACGATGGTGCTTCTTACCAAATCAATGGTAAGATAGCAACATCTAAAGGAATAGGAAAAGAACATCTAAGACCTTTTGAGTAGGTAGATTCGCTCCTAGTTACTCGCTTGCTCACAACAAAAACATTTTATACACCAACACATCTCTTTGAACTATTTTCAAAACCACACTTTGTACACATTCTTATAGAGACGAGAATCATTCCAAAGTCATATTTTCAAAATATTTTCAAACTCACACCACAAGCACACTTTCAAACAAAAGCAAGTGATCTAGCAAGGAAACTAAGAGCTCATGGAAAACCATGGATGAAAAGGGTGCTAATACTTTCCCTTTTCATAATCTACCCCCTGAACTCAAGAAAACATCTCTAAAGGTCTTTCCTGTGCTTTTTCACCTTTCCTTATTGGATAAAAGAAAAGTCGGTGGCGACTCTTGCTATCTGTAACATTTGCGATCAAAACTCAAAACAAAAAGTCAGTTCTCCCACTGTATCACAACTATGTAGGCCTGCAGTTGTCATGGTGAAGGGCTGCCTTCTCTCTCCAATAATACTTGTAGGAACAAGCTCCATTTAGTCTCTAGTATATAATCTTATTCTTCCACAGTTTCATACTTTCTTAAGTTTGTTGGCGAGTATCAAGAAATCAACTACCAAATGGATGATAGTTGGATAAGGGCGAAGGTGGAAATGCATGAAATGAAAATGTATGAATGTATGAAAATGCATGGGTATGCCAAAACATTTTTCTCTTTTAGATATGCAAAAAAGTTTCATGGATATGAAATGCGACCTAGACATAGTATGATGATAGACGTAGGGGTATCATTTACAGGTTTGATGATGATATCCTACACTAACTCAGAAATTGAGACAGACGGGGACTCCTTATGGACGAAGATGATAAAAGACATAGATTTGATGATGTCCTACATTATATCAGAGATTGAGACAGGCAATGATTCCCTAAGGATTATGGAAAATGAAAGACGACTAGGAGTCTCTACAGGATAAGGATAACAACATAGACGGAAGCCCTACGAGCTAGTAGAAGGTGAAAAGGTAACCATTGTGGGCTTAAAGATTGTAGTGGGATTTGTGAAAGGTATCCTTAGAAGGTAGGTTCTTAGTATTGGCCTACGTATATTCTGCCCTCCCCATAAGGTGGCTTCCTTAAGGGTATCATGAGTAACACTATAGGGAAATGCATAAGGGCTCCCCTTAAGCGCAGTCTCTTTACAGACCGAAACTTTCATCTCTAGGTCATGAAAGGTCTCATCACGAGTTTTTGGTTTAAAGGTCATACAAAGAGTCATAGGTGTCATTCCAAAGTCCTACTTCCCAAGAGGATGTCTCTAAAGGGTATTCCTTTTGCAGAATTCTACCGACTCTAGGTGAAGTCGTCAGATAAATTCATAGGGTTGATGTAACCCCTTGGCTAATAGACGAACCTTCTTTCTAAGGTTTTCTTGAAAATAATTTTTTTGCGAAATTTAAATTCCACCACAAATGGATAAATATAATGAAAAATAAAACAAAATAAGCAAGAAATAAATAAATAAATAAGAAAAAATAAAACCTAACAAATAAAGAAAAACCCTAAAATCTAAAGAGGAGGCTTTTAAACCTAGGGTTGAGTCCCCAGCAGAGTCTCCAGCTGTTGCAACTGGTTTTTTAATCAGAGTCACCACCCTTAATTTTTATCCTAAAGGAAGGGAATATAAAGGAATAACCCTAAAAGAAATTCAGAGATTATAGGTTTGGGCTCGGTTCTAGACGAGGGGAAGGTGTTAGGCACCACTTATCTACTTGTTCACAAGGATACTAGGTTTAGAAGCGCGATGTATAGGAAATAGGGTTTTAATTATTTATTTGGGAAAAGGGTTTGAATTTTAGTTAAGGGGACTCGCCACGATTTTTGATAGTATGCCTACGTATCCTCTTAGGAGGAATCAGAGTCTCATTTCGTAGTTCGCGGTGGATTGATATTTTTTAGAAGATTGTATAAAATTACTTTCGAATTAAGCTTGAACCTTGTCTTGGTTTTGTAAAAGAGCGATTGTAGACGTAGTTCACAGTTTGATTCGAAGACGATGTTATTTAATCCTTTTCTGAAAACATCTTGAGTTTTTATTATGTTAGTAAAAAATGTTTTGATGTTGGTTAGATATTTTAAAATGTAGAGCGAGGGGAGTCTGATATACTCTTCTTATCACGTGGCCAGATATTGGTCGCGTGTTGCTCGTCATGACGGATGCAGAGGAAGTCTGACATAGCCTTCCTTATCACGTGGCTAGATATTAGCCATGTGTCACTCGTGAATGAGGTATTTAGAATTGTGTGAGTTTTAATTGTTTGATTTTGAATAATAAATCGGTACACGATGCGTCGATCGATTTAATTAATCGAAGATGAATATCCTATTATTTAGAATGTTCTAATTAATTTAATTTAAATACTGATTGATTTGTTCTAAAAACTAAAACATATTTTTTGTATCTTTGATAATTTAATTTAAATAATTCAATTAACCAAAAATGAATATTTTTTATTATATTAGAATAAAACTAAGTTAATTAATTAAAATTAATTACATAAAATTCTAACGAATTAAATTATTTAAATTTGGGTAACTAACTTAAAATAATTAAAATAATGAAAAGTTAGTATAGAATGAAGTAACTATAAAAACAACAAACTATTAATTTAAATAAAGAAAGAAAGAAATAGAGTGTCAATTAAGGAAGATGACCAAAGACCCAAATCCTTTACCTTTCTAATCATAATTCACAATATTAAATTAAAATAAACAAACAAATAAACAACAAATAAAATCCATATATGTAACATACTGAGCGGCGACTCATGCTTCAAAGGGAGTTGTCTTTTCCTTTTTTAGTTTTTCCAACCTTACCATTCAACCAATAGATGACTAACAAATGGCATGGATTTTTAAAAAAATAAAAATAAAAAGGTAAACAAATTAAAACATATTAAAAGTAAATGATATAGAAAGAATCAAAAATTAAATTCATTCTTATCTTCTTCCGTGAAGATGTTTCTCTTCATCTTTTTCAACTATGTCCTTTTTCAATTAACAATTATAAAGAAACAATGATGTATACCAGACTCAAAACAAAAATGAAGAGGAGACTCACCTGATCTAGATGCGGAGGAGAGGATGGCTGCTGCAGGTTGGAGTTCGGCGGCTTTGCTTCAACAAAGTCACGATTTGGGCATGGGTCGTGGATTCACGAAGCCTTTTGTGTGGCTTTCCAATATGTCCTATTTCAACTTTCTTTGTTGTTACACTGTCATGAGAAGAAAAAAAAGAGAAAGAACAAAACATTATTGTTATTATGTGAAAATTGTTTTCTTCTTTTTTAAAGGTTTTTTTGTTTGATGTTAGATATGGATTAGAAACTTGCACAGAGAAAGATCAAAAGAAATATCTGGAAAAAAAGGGTGATGAATCGTATGTGAAAAAGGGTTGAAAATTGTTTGTTTAGTTTAGTGAAAAGCATATATATTAGTTTGAATCTTGTGACAATGATGATAAATTTGTGAGTGTTTTGAAAAAGATCATGAATCCTTTATGTTTGATGCATGGTGACGGTGAAGCATTCGGTTTTTAAAAAGTATGTACAAAGGCATTTTTGTTAGAATTTGGTTTAGTAACAATGTACAATAGTGAGATTAAAAAAACAAGAATTTGGCTAGAGGAGGTTTTAGAGATTATGTGCAAGATGTAGTAAAAAGGTGAGGTCCCTACATGGGAGAGAAAGAGTGTGTGAAAATATTGATATGTGAATTGGCCTCCAAAAATTGTTAGTATCATAATATAATTCGAAGAAACGCAACCATCGGGTAATCATCATCTGGTTAAACAAATTAATAAAATTGAAAATAATGGGAGGGGGGCCTCATATAAAATCTTCGGCCAAAACAAAAAAAGAATTAAAAAAACCCAAGTAGTTTAGAAAAATAAATTGCAATCGTAGTGATGAAAGTTAATGCGTGAAAAATTGTAAGATTGTGAGAAATTATGGATGAATTAGAAGTGTGAAAAACATGTCTTATTTATAGATAAAAAACCATCTAAATTGAAAATAAAATAAAATTGACCAATCAAAAGTAAAGCGTGACTCAAATTGACATCAAATGGCCAATAAGAAACACCTATTTAAAAAGGAAAGAAAATTAGTGACAAAAAATAGGAAAAAAAAAGAAAATGTTGAAAGTGCGGCACAAGAGATTCGAACTCCTAACCTTACACTTGCAAGCTTCATTATTCACCAATTGTGCTATGTTAATGATTTGTAAATAAACTCAATTTGAAAGTATACGAAAGGTGTGCAAATATTTATTTATTCAAAAATACAAATGATCTTAAATAAATCATTGGATTATTCTAAAGGTTTGCAAGTGAATATTTATAAAAATCAAATAATATTATAAAAACCATGTTTAAAATATTTTTTGTTTGTAGAAATAATGGGTAGGCAAATTTGGGGTATGACAAAAGGTAGCGGTGTAGGCTGTTATGAATAGCTTGATTATATTGTTCCTTATCAAGGGACTTGTGGACAATTCCTACAAACGGTCAAGACTTGAACAAATGTGTATCTCTCTCTCTCTCTCACAGTCTCTCCCCCACCTCTCTCTCTCTCTCTCTCTCTCTCTCTCTCTCTCTCTCTCTCTCTCTCTCTCTCTCTCTCTCTCTCTCTCTCTCTCTCTCTCTCTCTCTCTCTCTCTCTCTCTCTCTCTCTCTCTCTCTCTCTCTCTCTCTCTCTCTTGTTTTGAGTGGTGCACCTATAACAAAGAATGATCTAATCTTGGAAACTGCCTACATTGATCAGTTTGGTGTTACAAACAGGGTTTGATTTCTTTTGGGTTTTCCTCAGCTCTACTTATCTATGTATGTACTTTTTCTCAAACTCATTTTTGTCAAATTTTTGGCTAAAAAGGGGGAGAGTAGTAATAGTAGTGGTTTTACTGTGTCATATATGTATTGTGCTTTTGTTGCTAAGCTTGTTACCTCTTACCTGTAACAATTAAGGGGGAGTATGACTTTCTGGGATAAGGGTTCTTTGTTCCTTCATCTGATTAGTCTTATGTTATGGGATGTCGTTCAACATGTTCTAACATCTCGTCTAGTTTGGTGTGTCCTCTTGTTTCTGTCTCATGATTACTTGGGTCATTCAGGTTATCCCTTATCATTGAACTTCTTGGTCTGGTGTGTGTTAGTCACATGGTTTTGACTTTAAGGGGGAGTAGTCTAGTGGTTCTCGAAGATGTAGTTATTTCTCATGTTCACCAAATGTCTTCATGAGTTTTCTTCTTCATTCTGGGTGCACTGTGCAGTAACTAAAGTAATATCTTCTAAGAGTGGTGTTTAGCAGGTTTTGTGTTCTGAACTAAATTACTATGAAGGTTTGTCAGACATGATATTGTGACATGTTGAGAATTTAGATATTCTATAGTTCATTATGTTGAAGAAGTTTCCAGAAGCTATAGCTCTGATCTTTGTTGTTCTGTTGCGCTGTTGTGCCTCTGATTAATTGGATGCTTGAGTTTCTCAAATGTTATAGCTTCTTATGTGTAGAAGATGTGCTAAGTTATTTTAGCCAAAATAATCTAAAGGGGGGAGATTGTTATTTCTTTTGTTTTGTTGTGATTGGAATTATGTTTGGTAAAACTAACTTAGTTTTGACATATTGAATAAAGATGTTCTATGTATAGAAGCAACATGTCCTATGCGATGTCCTATGCGTGCTCTTTCAACACCGTGTATGTGAACAGTTGGATTCTTGGATATTCTTATCTGCTACAAGTGCAGAATATTTTATGAAGATTGTGTTCTCCTATGTAGCGCTCAGTTTGAAGATTGAAAAAGATTCAAACTGATTTCAAGGAGAATTGTTAGTTACTAATTATGGAGATATTTTAAGAAACTAATTATTGATGTCCTATCTTTGAGGATATGATTTTGCAGCACCTGTTACTTATCCAACTGAGATTTGTGAAGCCCAAATCCAGTTCTATAAAGATTATAAATAGAAGGCTTCAACCCTAGTTTTTTTCACGAACATACAATGTATTTTGATTAGGGTTTGTGTGCTTATTGTGAGCCTCTCGAATATCATGTTGATAAAATATTAGGAATTTGTCTTTTGTTGTAAGTTTTTCCAGTCATTCCAAAGCTTGTAAGTAGTGAATGATTGTGTGTCTTTGAAGTGTAACTTCTATGTTCATCTAAGTGTTTAGAATTCTTCAGTCACTGGTTTGTGATTGAAAGAGATTTGAGAAGGGTCTCATAACTAGGTGATTCTTAGGTAGAAGTTAAGTGATGGTAGTGATTAAGTGAGTAGTTATAAATGGGGGAGTTTAGCTTTGGATTGATACTATTAGTAGTTAACTTGGTCCCTGGCTTGGTAGCCCATAGAGTAGGTGTTGGTTTGCACCGAAATGGGTTAACTATCTTATGTGTTCTTTACTTTTATGCACTTTGATTATGGTTTATCTTGTCATTGCTTATTTGATCATAAAAAAGGAGTCTCAACATCTTTTATGACATTTGTGATTTAAATACCAGAATTTCAATTGGTATCATAACAATCATCCTGCTCTGACTTTAGGTGAGGTTCATGGACAATACTTTCCGGTGTGATGGACAAGGAAGAAGTATTTGGAAACAGACCATACATTATGGATGGAACCAATCATGATTATTAGAAGGTTCGTATGATGGCTTTAATCAAATCCATGGTGTCATACCCCAAATTTTTCCTACTGGTGTTAATGGACAAATTATTTTAGTTGATCATTTTTCTTTAAAAATTTGATTTTCTTACATTATAATTAACCTATGTCTGCATGGTATTAGATGTGCATTCAAAATTTTGTATTAATTGTGGGGAGGGTGAGTCGCATTTTGTTTGAGGGGTTCATCGTGTATTAGTTAAACCAGTCCATTTGAGAAGCACATATAAATATTGATAAACCCATTTATGGAAGGGTTGTATTTCACATTTTTATTCAATTGGGTGTGTTATTGCAAATAGTCAAATGGCCCACTAAGGTTTTTTTGGGAATCCCATTAGATTAGATTTTTGTTGATTTTCATTTTACATTCGTTGACTGGAGTCAACATTTGTTTTAAAATATTATTATTATTATTAAAGTTTATTATTATTCTTTTTAAGGTTGACCTAAGGTCAATAGACATCTGGGCTTTACATTCTTCTTTTATTTACATTATTATTTATTTTTTATTATTGTTAGAATTTTGACCAAGGGTCAAAATTAGGGTTTATCAACCCCATGTCTCCAGTTGCACCCTTATTGGACTCTTTATACTTAAGTCAAGAAACACAAAGCCCTGGAATCAAGCATTGCAAGTAGATCAAATCAGATATTTAGTTTATATATTTGGTTTTTATTGAATGCAAAATTATACATAAGAGAGTCTAGATACATCACAGATACGAACCCTAATCTATTTTACAAACAAATCACAATCAAATCTCAATCAAATCTTCTAAATTTACAAATTTGAATCAATCAATTCTAAGTATAACCTATAACTACTAATCACTAACATAATTTCATAATTCTAACTAATTCTAAAACCTATATATAGAGATCTAAACTAATGGATTGGGGAGGACAAAAAAATTCTTGGAGAATCTGCTGCGAAATCCCACCTTTTCACCAAAGCTCTTCTTTGATTGAAAGATATTAGGTTTCTTAACTGAAACCCTAAGATCTTCAGAGCTCAACCTCAGTGCCACGTTCTAAGTACCTGCAAGAAGAAGACGGGATTAGAAGAGGATAAAGGAGAAGTCAAAAAGAGATTATACAACCAGTTTCACGGCGGGAGAGGTAATATTAGAAAATCACTTAACTTAGGGTTGTATGTTTGTTGTTGTGTTGGATTGAATGTTTGAATTTGGGGTTTAACTTGTGATTCTTGAGAAATTTGGGGTTTAGGGTTCCTCTCTAGGGTTAGGGTTCTTAGGTTTTAGGGTTAGGGTTCTTGTAATAGGCTAGGGTTAATAAGCGTTGTTGGTTGAAGATCTGGGTGAATGGTGGATTTCCAGACAGAGGTTCATCTTAACGGCAACCTTGACGGCCGCCTACGGTGGGTTATACGTTTTAGGGTTAAGGTTGGGTCTAAGATATGAATGTCTAGGTTTGGGGGTTTGAATGTATTAGTTTTCTGGTTGAACTTCAACAGGAAAAATGGGGATAAGTGGTGGTTGGTGGTGGCCTACGGTGGCTAAAGGTGAAAGTCGCTGGCGGAGGAAATTTCCAAACGGCGGGGGATTTCCAATCGCCTAGAGAGAGGTTAGAGCCTCTCTCTCTCTCTCTCTAATATTTTGTTTATTGAGAAGGGGTTTGGCGTATAGAGAGAAGAAAAGGAAGGAACATGAGAAAAATGAAGGAGAAGCGCTTATATAACTCCTTTGTTTCTCTATGTGTGCACCTTACTATACTCCCTCGGTCAAGCTTAAATCAAGCCCTCTCGTTTGAGATACTTTTGATTAACATCCCAGAGTTAACCTCTGGTGACCTTTTGATCAAAATCAAACGTCTCAAATCATGCACTCCCACAGTAACACCATAGACTTCTCCACGAATTTCCTAATGGATCAAATATCATTTGGGCCAAGCCCAGTGCTAAATACACACCTCATTTTACTTAGTGAACTATAATTAACACCCCCTGGCTCTGGGCTCTGAATTAATAATTGGGCTTAAGCACTTTCTATTTCCACCCCTTGATTACTAAGCCTAACTGAACCAACACCCCCTGGCGCTAATGGGCTTCTATACGATTCTGGGCTTAAGCTCTTAACATTCAGACCCCCCCCCTTTTTTTACTACTGAACTAAAAATTAAAATTATTTTCTCAAATATGTAGAAATATTGGTTGTTAAATACGCATCTTACCCTTAAATATAAAAGTGGAGCCCCTTAAGAAAAAAGGAGATGAAGGGTGCCTAACACCTTCCCTTCGTCTAATTGACTTACGAATTTGGAATCTCTGCCTGAATTAGGGTTATCCGTTAATTCCCCATCCTTAGGATAAAAATTAATGGTGGAGATTCATTATTTTTACCAGTTACGAGAGCTGGCGACTCTGCTAGGGAAACAACCATAGGGTTTAGAGTTTATCCCTCCTTTTAGGTCTAGGTTTTCTTGGGTTCTTTTTTCTATTTTTGGTATGTTGTATTTCTATATAAGTTTATTTATTTATTTACTCATATTATCATTGTTATCATATTATTTTACTATGAGTGGGATTTATATTTGTATATGTATCAAACCTTAGAAGAAGGATTGTCTATTAGCCAAAAGGGTTTAACATCCCTATGAGTTTTAGTGACGACTTCTCCTAGAGTTAGTTGAGTTTCAAGGAATATCTTTTAGAGGGCTATACTTTCTAGGCGGTAGGACTTCGGGATTTGGCCAATGACTCTTTGTATAACCCTAAAACAAAATCTCATGGTGAGACCTTGTACGACCTAAGAGATGAAAGTCTCGGTCTATAAAGAGGCTCCTATTAAGGGAGGCCCTTGTGCCTTTCCCTCTAGTGTTATCTATGATACCCTTAAGAAAGTTACTCTTATGAGGAGGGTAGAATATTCATAGGATGAAATTAGGTACCTACCCACTAAGGATATCTTTCACAAATCCCACCACCTATTGCATCACCATGCATAAACATACATTTTGCATTCCAAATATTCATCATTTTTTCATTTATTTGTCTTATTCACAAAATTCCTAAGAAAAAATAATCAAAGGTTTTTGGTGAGTATCCTAAAGATGAATACCAACAAGAAAGAAACTATCTGAGTTAGCGTTGTGGTTCCCGATATGAAGAAGATCAAATTGATTAGGGGAAATTAATATAGAAAGCTATGAATATGTTTGTTTGATTCTATGGGGATATCCTTGAGTTGACCAAGATAACATGGCAAGTGGAAGCCGTCACTCCCCTCACTCAATTTTATGACCCTCCCCTGAGATATTTGACTTTCCAAAATTTTCAACTAGCACCTACTTTGGAAGAATTTGATAGGATCTTGGATTTCTCTAGGATCAAATATTAAGCTTACAAAGGAATTGGACAAACTATGAGTGTTAGAAATTTGGCTAATGAGATAGGGATACCTTTCACTAATTTGTACTTGATTACAAGAAAGATGGGGAAGTTCAAAGTATTAAAAGGCAGTACTTAGAATCTAATGCTCTTTGTTTTTCTAATAAGGAATAATGGGAAGCTTGTGTGAACTATTTGGAACTGCTAATTTTTGATTTGGTGTTATTTCCAAATACTATCGACTATATTGATTCTATGACAATTAATGTGTTTTGGTCCGTAAAAGTTTTGAATGCGGATCCTACTCCCACTTTACTTGCTGATGTTTACTACGCCTTTCATACTCGTTATGAAAAAGGGAGGAGTGTCCTAAATTGTCGCGTTCCTCTTCTTTTTTCTTGGCTCATTACTCACCTCTACAAGGATGACTATTGGTTAAAGATCTAACCAGGAATCAATGGTTTCAAAAGTTGAGGGCTCTTACTGCTAATTCTTTTTTGTGGTATGCTAAGAAGTTAAACATAGGTGAAATTATCATTAACTGTGGAGAATTTCAAAATGTTCCTCTGATTGGAAGAGGGGATGCATTAACTATAACCGCACTTTGGCTTTACATCAACTTGGGTATCCTTTGGAAGATAAACCTTCCGACGAACAACTTCAACAATTGGTCCTTTATAATATGGGTAAGAATAACACCGAGTTACTTTCAAAAGTAATTCGAGCTTGGGGTAAGTTTCACAAGAAAGGTGCTGAGTTTAGAAGGAAGAATGCAGTGGCAAGAGAGCCTTATACTCAATGAGTTTCGGAGATGTCCAAATTATCAAACTACCATTTTCTATTGATCCTACATACATACCAAACATACCAGATCCTCTTCTGATGCCAGTGGAAGAAATAGAAGAGCTAAAAAATGCCCTTGAGCAAGCTCAAAGAAACAAGGAAAATTTAGAGCACGTTCTTTATGACCTTGATTTGTAGAAAAATCAGTTGCAACAAGAACTTGTGCTAAAAGACCAACAGATTCAGAACGATCGTGAATTGGTTGAAAAATAAAGGTCTAAGATAAATCATTCAATCGAGGGCCTGCTAAGTGATACTTTCAATCTTGATTCCCATAATCAACGGTTGGATGATGATGCTATGGAAATTACGAGGCTAAAGAAATGGTATGATAAAGCATTGCAAGACAAAAGAGAATTGGAAGAAGATATGAGAGCCCAAATTCAAGAATTCGTGGAAGGTGCCCAGATACGGAGGAGAAAATCCAAATCCTTCTCACGAGCCTCCAAGAAAGCCAAAAAGAAGAGGAGAGAAAAAATGTTAGAAAAATGAGAGCAGAAGAAGTTCTCTCTCAAAAGGTGGAGGAATATGAACATGTCTGCCAAGAAATAGAAGGCCTCCAAATATATTTCCTTATACAAAGGGAAATCTATAATGAGATGAGGACTGAAAAGAGATATTTGGAAGAGCAATATGCAAAGATAGCTCAAGCGAGAGAAGATAACAATATCATAATCAAAACACTATACAAGGAGTATTTGAATTAAAAAGACAAGCATGCAAAGCTTGCCTTCCTAGTAAACAATCTCATTGGTGACATTCCTAAAAGCTTGAGAGACGCAGAAGTTGTGATGGTATCTCTTCCGAAGGACTTTTAAGACTTCCTCAAACTTTTAGGGAGATGATGGATGGTTTTAGAGCAGAGATCCACAAACGTGCTTAGGATATTTTAGTTCCCCTTTGGTTATTTCGTTAATTATTTGATACTTGTTTTCGATCCAGAATTCCCATTCAGTGTTTGTTTCAGTTTTTGGATTGTATTTTCCTTTCAAGGATGATGGTTTCTATTTAATAAAAAGTACTCGATTTTGGTATTTCATTAGTGTATTTATTTTGGGATACTCACCAACAAAAAAGTAAAACTTGAATAATAATAATAAAAAGGCATCCATTGTGAATAAGACATTCAAAATAAAATCTTAGCATATTCATGCGCATTCATCCAAGCACAGACATCACGTTTAGAAATTTCATACAAAAAAGTCATTACTTTCATACCATTTCCATTTAAATCATTGGGAAAACCATACTGCCTTCCCAACCTCCGTATCAAGCAAGAGCTCATCAAAATAAAGTAATGGAGAAAATCGAAGAGAACCAAGCAGCCTCCAAAGAAGACTTGAAATAAATGAAAGGAAGCATCAAATCAATGAAAGAAGACATGAGTCATGTTCTGCTCGCGTTGAAAAATATCATAGCAAGACAAGACAAGATTCCCAAGGTGGATTTTAAAGAAGTAGCCCAAATAATTGGTGCATCAAGTAGTCACCAACCAAGACATGAGCCAGAATCTGGTCCTGTAAAGTGAATTGTTACCTAACAAGAGACCATTGTAAGAACAAGAAGTGTTTCTACATCTGACCTTAAGATTTTGATGATAACTTTACATGTTATCTTTATGAACAATTGTATATGCTAATGGTTTGTTCTAGTGTGTAGTTGTCGTTGTAATGTTCTAATCTGGTATCAAGAAGTGTGATGTCATCAAGTTATGAACATACACTACTGGAAGAAAACATGTGGTTTTGTGTTACCGTTGAAGTCAAGATTATGAATACATCTTATGCAGCATGTCTTAGGAATGTTAGTACAAGAGGTTCTGATCGTGACTTTATGGTTAAACTTTGGAGGCCTTCTAAAGCTTTACTTTGTGTGTTACAAGTTCTGAAGATTATGAAGACGAGGTTCTGCTGAACAAGTTTTGATGATCTAAAGACAAGCAAGTTCTTACAACCAAGTGCTGAAGACTCTGAAGACAAGATTCTGATAGGACAAGTTCTGAAGACTCCAAGACTTAGGTTCTAAGATTTAAGAGTGATTCTTCTACAACAAGCTTCAACATTTGAATTATCTGAAGCCTCTGAAGATAAGAAGAAGTTAAAAATAGTAAACGTGTGATGGTGTACAAAAGTTACATAAAGTGTCTGTGACCTCTACTCTCTAGGGTGGCGTAAGGACATACCTTTTGTGTACTATATAGTGATCACACTCATTATGACCGTTGAGAATAAACAACTGGATTTCTGATTACCTTTCTACCCTTTCAACAGATCTCTTTTACAAGATATAAAAGGAAGACTTAGAAGCTGAAGAATAGGAAGAATCAACATTACAAAAAATATATCAGATTAAATCAAGCTCAAGCAAAACTACACCAAAGTGTTGTGCAAACTCTTTAGAGAAAATCTTCTGTGTATAGTTTTATAAATAAGAAAGGATTTGTTGCTCGTATCTTGTTGTAAAACACTTAGGTGTTTTCTTTGTACTGAAACGTCTGTGTAATCTGCTTACAAGAAGCAATCTATAATACATTGAAAGATTTTAACGATTGTTGATTGATACCTTGGGAGATTGAGTGAAGGTCTGATCTTAAGAAGACTCTTGTTGCGGCTTGAGTGGATTTGCAATAAGGATCGACAGACTTATTGGGGGTGCCAATAAGGTTGATCTGACTTATTATAGGTTATCTGTAATCAGTTTGGTTATAGTCGATTAAGTCCTTGTTGAAGGAGAAATCACCTTGAGGGATGGACTGGAGTAGTTTAGTTAATAGTGAATCAGGATAAAAATAATCGTGTTCGTTTATTTTTATGTTCTAGGTTAACTTCGTCTTTCATCATAGAAAAAAATTCATAATTATTTTTTGTGAAACCCAATTCAAACCCCCTTTCTTGTGTTTCTCACACCTTCAATTGGCATCAGAGCTCCGGTTCTAATATTGATTTTTATCAAACACTTAATTGTATCAGATAAAAATCCATACGAGGTTTTCTTTGAAGAATCATAATGGTTAAACCCATACCAACTAAAGCTGCTTCAAATTCAAACGATAAAAGTTACAATGTAAAACCTCCCATCTTTGATGGTGAGACGTTTGAATACTGGAAAGATAGACTAGAAAGTTTCTTTCTAGGTCATGATGTTGATCTTTGGGATATGGTAGTCGATGACTATGTACCTTCCACAGATGACACTGGAAAAGAGATAGCTAGGAAATCTATGATTGATCAACAAAATAAAGGCTGTAAGAATCATTATAAAGCAAGAAACATCTTGCTTAATGTGATTTCTTATACTCGGTATGTGAAGATCATAAATAAAGACTCTGCTAAGTCTATATTTGATTCTCTCAAAATGACTCATGAAGGAAATGATCAAGTCAAAGAAACCAAGGCGTTGGCCTTGATTCAGAAATATGAAGCTTTCAAAATGGAGGATGATGAAAGCATTGAAGTCATGTTCTCAATATTTCAAACCTTGGTTGCAGGACTGAGAGTTATGAACAAAGGTTATACAACTGTAGATCACGTGAAGAAGGTTACCAGAAGCTTTCCATCTAAATGAAGGCCTATGGTAAATGCACTCAAGCTTGTAAAGGATATGAACAACACTTATCTAGAAGAACAGGTAAGTTCTTTAAGAAATCATGAGATTGAGCTAGAACAAGATGAACCTCAGAAGAAGATAAAATCTATTACGCTCAAGGCCATCAAGAAATCTGAGAAGTCCAAAGCTCTTTAAGAAGAAGAGATAGAGGATTCAGAAGAAGATCTTGATGATGATAAAGATGAGTTGTCTCTACTGTCCAGAAGGGTTAATATTCTCTGGAAGAGAAGTCAAGGAAACAGGTTTAGAAGTTCAAGAAGGACTGCAGGTTTCTTAGAATCAACTATTGATAAGAGAAAGTATAGTTGCTAAGTCATTTGTTATGAGTGCAATGAGCCAGAACATTACAAGAATGATTTTCATAAGCTCCAAAAAGACATTCCAAAGAAGAAAGCTCTCAAAGGAAAAAATAAAGGGCTAATGGTAACGTGGGGTGATTCAGACTCTTCTGACTACGACTTAGAAAAGGATCAAGCAAACTTGGCGTTGATGGCTCATGCTAGAACATCAAGTGGAGTAATTTCCTCAAAAGACGAAGATGATTCAAAAACAAAAGAAATATTCTGCAAAGAGGTACTATCTGATCTCACTCATTTTGAATTAACATATTCCTTATTGAAATTTCAGAAAAACATGAGTTACTCAAAATTCAGTTGAAGATCTCAAAAAGACCCATGAATCTGTATCTGCTGAAATTAGTAAGCTAAGGGAAGAAATTTTTTTTTTAAAAGAAGAAAACTTTTTATTAAAAGATGAAAACTCTACCCTTAAAGGCACGAGAACTCTTCCAGGGGCCTCTGAAAGATCTGATGATATCATCAAGAAATATGACAAAGCTTTACAGAAATTCCTAGCTAAGATCATAGGGAGAAGCATGTTAGCTTCTATGATCTATGGTGTAAGAAAAAATGGAGTAAATGGCATTGGTCATGATCCTAATGAAAAATCTAAATCTAATAAGGAAAACATACCAATTACTTTATACTCTTATTTTGTGCTTGCTGGGTTTGAGTCAAAAGAAGATGGAAAAGATGAAGAGAAATCTGATTTTAAATCAGATGATACTCGAGTGGCTAAACCAAATAGTTTTAACACCTATAAATATTATTATTCCTCTTCTGAAACCAAAGTTTTTCACAACTCTAGTAGAACTAACAAAAAGGGACCCAAGAAATTATGGGTACCAAAAGATAACAAAATTTATGTTGCAGACATCCTTAGCAGTGAAATTGAAACACATGTCTTGGCACCAGGACTCTTTTCTTGCAACTTGTGATGGGAAAAAGGCATATGCTCCAAAGCCCAGAACTTAAGCATAAGATCGTCATGGATTTCGGAGGTGATCAAAAAGAGAAGATCATAGAATCTAGAATAGTAGTTGTCTGTCAAAGATAACTTTATCATGTTCAATTAAAGGAAAAGAATATTAGTTCTTTCACCAAACCATTGAAACTTTTGCACATTGATTTGTTTAGACCAAGTGAAAACTAAGTCAATTAATGAAAATAAGTATGAATTAGTTATGACGACAACAAATGGACATGGGTGAAGTTTCCCAACCACAAAGATGAGTCACACTCTGTATTCACTACCTCCTAACTTTTCAAGAAATGGCTAAAGACCATGATCATTGAAACCAATTGTCAAAGCATCTATGGGCAAAGGAAGTAAACACAACTTGTTATATCCTGAACAATGTCTTCTTAGACCTATTCGTGGGATGAATCTTCATGGATTGTGGAAGAACAAGAAACCTAACATTTCATATCTTCATCTGTTTGGGTACTCTTGTTATATCATAATCTCTAAAGAAAATCTGAACAAGGTTGATTCAAAGCTCAAAGTTTATCATGTTAGGATGTTCTGAACGCTCAAAAAGCTATAGAATATGTAACCTTGAAAATCTTTGTTTAAGAATCAATTCATGTTAGGTTTGATAATAAGCTTGACTCTAAGAAGTCAAAGCTGGTTTATAAGCTTGCTGGTATGAAGAATACTTCTCAGAATCTGAAAGTAATAGAGATGTTGCTAAAGACCAAGAAGTAAGAAGATCAGAAGGTGATCATTCAGAAGCTTCTAATAATCAAACTCCTGAAGAGGATCCTGAAAAAACTATTGTGAATACTCTATAAGAAAGATGTGGTGGGCCAATTACTTGTTCAAAAGGTGACTCACATCATTACAACCAGATAAATAATCAAGAAATAAGGTTGATAATGAAGGAGATCTCATCATAATCTAATACATCAGTTCAGTATTTATATATTTTCTAACAAAGTAATTATAGATACTTTTACCAAATAAAAGTCACATAGACATGAAATGTTAACATCATAAAAGATGTGTTTTCCCTTGTTTAAAATTAATCTTGGAGCAATTAAATGTATTCAGAATAGATGAAGAATATCCCGTGTTTTACATTTATCTCCCTTAACTGAAAATATAGGATAATATATTCGTCTATGAATATCAAAAGATTCTCCCTGCAAGTCCTACCCTAATCTATGTCTTAACTCTCCATAATCTTTCCCTTGGAAGATGTGAAGTTGTCCATTCTCTTCCCTTCCAGATCAAGCATTAAATTCCTTGCGTGTCTTGAGATCAATTAATCTAAAGTAAATTAATATTCCCAATATTTTACATATTTTTATTTATATCATCCATTATCCTCAGTCTCTCCTCAATATTAATTCATCGTTTTCGGTTCATTCCTTCAGTCCCTCCTAAATATCTTGTGTCAAATGGCCATCAATACATTTCACGGATAAGAAAACCTTCTGGAGGTAATTCATGACAAATGACCAAATAACATGTCTAATGATGAGTTCATCAATGTATGCTTTGAAAGTCAGGGTTGGTCAAGATATGTTGTTATACTGCGAGGCCCTGTTTACCCTAATATCGTAAAACATTGATGGCTTTATACATTCACTAGATGGGATAGAAATCACATTAAATCAAGCATCTATGGTATTCCTTTTATCATCACTTTCTTCCATTGTTGAAGCAATTGGATACACGCCCAAGGCTAACTCCATGGATCGTGTCAGTTTTGAATTCATGGATGTTGATATTTTCCCAAACATTCATGACCCTTTCTTGTGGGTATGAACCCAATAATCTAGACAATCTGAAACCTCCTGCTAGAATCTGGTTTCATTTCTTACTAACAAACCTTCATTCTAGAGGTGAATACCTGGATGATGTGTTTCCAAGGGATAAGTGCCTAATCTTTATCCTTCTCAATAACATCCCTATTAATTTGTATGTTATTATCTTTAACCACTTAAAGAAGTCGATTGGATCCCAAAGACTCTCAACAATCCTTCATACCCTATGGGTTTATCTTATTTGAACTATTTAAATTATCTGGGATAATCAATATTCTTAGAAAGGCTCAGTTCCCAAGAGGAAACACTCTATTTGACAAGTGTTATGAACTTTTTGAAGTCTAAGCCAGTGTCCTTGTACTCTAAATAAGTGTGTCTTCTTAGGATCATGTCTTGCGTGTCAAATCAGTGTACTGAACATCTTATCTTATCATCAGTCATTTATAAAAGGACGTATCAACATGAGATATTCTTAATTTATGTCTATCTCTCAAAAAATTTTCCTACATTCCTAGATATATTTTTTCGAAATACTTTAAACATTTTGGAGCGATTAAATCACATTTCATCAATTCTTCTAATAAGATAAATTAATTCTAAAGAAGAATGTATGATCTTAAGCATTATATATAATTAATCAGTACTCTACTTGGAAGATATCAAATGATTATGTGGCTTAAACAACAGGACTTCAATTTCATTTCTCTGTCTCTTTATCACCTTTTTAATTTCTGACAAAGGGGGAGAAAGTAAAAGTGATTTTGATAATATTTATAATGTTGTTTCTACTAACAGTTTGTTTGTTGTTTCAATCTAGGAAATTTGAACAAGTTCACCAAGTATTCTAAGACATGTTAAAGATGAAGATCTTGATGCTAAGGTTGAAAACCTTATGGATGAAATCAACTCTGATCTCATATAGAAGAAGTTGTACACTTTGTGAATATGTGAATATTCAAACAGATGTACCAAACACAATTCAGAAGTTATAAACTTACTGAAAGTAAGGTAATCTTGCTTGATATCATAGTGTTCAGAAGTTGTTAACTTTATGAAAAAGTAAAGAACTCATACTTAAAGCTCCAGAACTTGTGCTCTCCTGAAAGGAAGACAAGTCAACATTCTGATGCATGCTCTCTTACAAAGATGCCACTCAAAAGATCTCCTCTGATATGTGTGCTTCTGCAACGTATGTTTATAGGGAAGTGTTACTTCTCTATCTTTATGTTCTGATAACTCAAAATTTATTTTGTTAGTCTTGTGATCAGGGGGGGACTCTGAATAAGCTTAAATGAAATTTTGGGATTAACAAATTCAGGGGGAGCTGTGAGCTTAACTCTAAATTTGTCGGTTATGGTGATTACCCTGTTTAAACTTTTCAATTATAATACATGGTTTTATCATCATCAAAAAAAGGGAGATTTTTAGAACAAGAAGTGTTTCTACATCTGGCCTTAAGATTTTGATGATAACTTTACATATTATCTTTTTGAACAATTGTTTACGCTAATGGTTTGTTCTAGTATGTAATTGCTGTTGTAATGTTCTAACTCTAGTATCAAGGCGTGGGACATCATCAGGTTCTGAAATTACACTACTGGAAGAAAACATGTGGTTACGTGTTACGATTGAAGTTAAGATTATGATTATGTCTTTTGCAACGTGTCTTAGGAACATTAGTACAATAGGTTCTGATCGTGACTTTATGGTTAAGCTTTGGAGGCCTTTTAAATCTTTACTTCGTATGTTATAAGCTCTGAAGATTAAGAAGACGAGGTTCTGCTGAACAAGTTCTGATGATCTAAAGACAAGCAAGTTCTTACAACCAAGTGGTGAAGACTCTGAAGACAAGGTTATGATAGGACAAGTTATGAAGACTCTAAGACTTAGGTTCTAAGACTTAAGAGTAATTCTTCTACAACAAGCTTCAACATTTGAATTATCTGAAGCCTTTGAAGATAAGAAGAAGTTCAAAATGGTTAACATGGGATGGTGTGCAAAAGGTACATAAAGTGTATGTGACCTCTACTCTCTAGGGTGGTGTAAGGACATGAATTTTTTGTACTATATAGTGACCACTCTCATTATGACTGTTGAGAACAAACATCTGAATTTCCAATTACCCTTCTACCCTTTCAACGAATCTCTTTTGCAAGATATAAAAGGAAGACTTGGAAGTTGAAGAAAAGGAAGAATCAACATTACACAAAATATATCGAATTAAACCAAGCTCAAGCAAAACTACACCAAAGCATTGTGCAAACTGTAACACCCTGAATTCTAGATTAATTATTTATTTAATTAATTTAGCGTAAATATATGAGTCTTAACGAAGTGTTTGGTATATTTGATATCTCGGTGCTTTGTGTTAGTCCCTGTGATGGTATATGATGTGTATTCATGATGTATCTGTGATGAAATAATGATGACTTGATGAATAGGATGTTTAAGATGATGAATTGTATGGTGTAGGATGGGATAATAAGAGGGTTTAGAATTTAAGTAATTAGTTTAGAATTATTTAGATTTAATAGTTTTATTTAGAATTATTTGGATTTAAATAAATAGAATAATATGTGATGTAGAGAAAATAAGGGCATTATGGTCATTAGTGAAGGATAAGTGAGGGCGTGATGGAAAGTTCATTATTAGGGGTCTAAGAGGGAAAGTTTGGTATAAGGAGAAGGTTTGGGATTTTACACGCTCATTTTGTATGATAGAATTTGGAAGAACATTGTGGAGAAAAGAGAGATAGGTCACAAAGAGGCAAGAAGAGCATATGAATCCCGGTAGAGCATGAAGAGGAATTGATCTCTAGAAATAATCTTAAGGTAAGGGGAGTTTCATCATTGTTATTATATTTGATTTAAATTCTAGATGATTGTTAGATTGCCTTAGGTTTTGGTAGATGGTGATTTGATATTGTTTGATGAGAAATTAATGAATTAGTGATGGATAATGACTTATAATTGATGTATAATGAGTATAGAATTATAGGTTGTTGATAGAAAATGAAACTTTGTGATTAGATGGTTTTTAGGACCTATAATATGATGAAATCGTAGAAGATTTGGATTGGTGGTGCAGAAATTTCAATAGGAAAATCATGTTCGTGCATCATCGTCAGACGATGAAAGTAGTGTTGTCGGGAGACACATGCATTTTTGGTCGTCGCCAGGCGAGTACGAGGATATGGAAAGGGTGGAAAAAGGATGACGCTTATGGAGTGCGTCGCTTCTAGAATTTCCAGGCGAAGCGGACGCGAAGGGTGCATCGCTAGGCGACGGGGGTGTGTTGCCAGGCGACAGATGGCATATTTGGTTGGTTGTGTCAGACAATATTAAAATGGTCATAACTTTAGTTCCAGAGCTCGGATTAAGGTGCATTCGAAGTGTTGGATAGATAACGCAATGAACTTTAACTATGTGAAGAAAAATGTGAATTAAGGAGTATATCTATGAGAGCTAAGTTAGAATAGAATTAGGTTCCCCATGTTGAATCGCAATGATGTTTTGTTTATGATGATGCCTTGCTTATGATGATGTTATGATTTCATGTTGATTACTATGATGATGTCATGGTGTTGTGTTGATTACTATGATGATGTTATGATGTTGTGTTGATTACTATAATGTTATGATGATGTTTATGATGAATCATGAATGGTGATGCGTGTTGACTAGTCGTGGTCGTATTAAATATGTTATTATGCGTCATTGCATTCATGGCATATTCTAGGACTTCGGTCAAGTGAAGTTAGGACTTCGGTCCTGTAAAGACGATAGGACATTGTCCAGTGAAGCCAACAATACCATAGTGTGGATTGGGTGAAAAAGTGAAGTGCTATGGTTCCAAGCGGGAATTGATCCTATGGTGGGGATTTTTGGAGATAACTATGACTGAGTCATCAGTGAAGTTTTGGTACCATATGCATGAGTCTATGAAATTGCATTACATTCTATGTGACAATGCATAATGATTTATTTGTGATGCTTGATGATACATTGTGTATGATGATATATGTTTGTGTATTGATGAGGTGGTGAAGGTGTGATTATACCTTGACGATATGATGATGTGTAATGCCTTAATTATGTGCATATTTACTATGTATATCCCTTATGTCTTATATAATGATTATGATTTACTCATCCTTTCTATTTAAATGTTTTCTCCATGTGGGTAACGTGCAGGTGATCGAGAATAGTCCATAGAAGCATTAGAGGATAGCTTCAAAGTGTGTTTATTTTCTTTTTTTGAATAAAGGGAGTCGAATGATAGGAACTTATGTTATTTTTTTTGTTTTAAGATGTTTAGTCACCCTACGTGGTACTCGAGATGTTTTGGTTTATAAGTATGAGTTATGAAGTATGACTAATTTTTATGTAGTACTATAATGAAGTATTTTGAACTATGATTTCCGCTACCATGATTCGAAGAATTAAATGATGATTTTATCTTGTTAAAGATTTTGAAAACCCGTGTTACAGAGCAGGATGTATTATTGTGATGTTTTATATGAAGATGTGACACCCTTGTTTAGTGATATACTCTGATTTATTTATTAGAATAATTGTAAATATTCCTTGGGGTTTAAAAAGGTGTTACACAAACTCTTTAGAGAAAATTTTTTGTGTATAGTTTAGTAAATAGGCAAGGAGTTGTTGCTTGTATCTTGCTGTAAAACACTTAGGTGTTTTCTTTATACTAAAACGTCTGTGTAGTCTGCTTAAAAGAAGAAATCTATAATACACTGAAAGAACTCAACAGTTTTTGATTGATAACTTGAGAGACCGGGTGAAGGTCTAATCTCAAGAAGACTCTTGTTTCGGCTTGAGTGAATTTGCAATAGGGATCAACGGATTTATTGGGGGTACCAATAAGGTTGATTTGACTTATTATAAGTTATATGTATTCAGTTTGGTTATAGTGGATTAAGTCTTTATTGAAGGTGAAATCACCTAGAAGGGTGAACTGGAGTAGCTTAGTTAACAGCGAACCAGGATAAATGTAATCGTGTTCATTAATTTTTATGTTCTAGGTTAACTTGGTCTTTCATCATAGAAAGAGAATTCAAAATTATTTTTGGTGAAACCCAATTCAAAACCCCCATTCTTGTGATTCTCACACCTTCAACCAACATTACTGAAGGTTTCATTCCACCTCCTCCGAAGGTAGGGGCATCCCACACTTTGCAAATTCCAGTCAACAACGTAGATAACTACATAGAACTGCAATATGGAGACCATGATTTGGAGGATGTTGCTCAAGCGCCCCAACCAAAGACTGTTGAAGATCCTGTGGCATTCAACTAGTATAAAGCCCTTAAAGAAAGACTGAAAGTTGTAGAAGGTTATGACACTTTCAATGTCGATGCTCTTGAAATGTCTAGTTCCAGATATAGTAATTCCTCCAAAGTTCAAAGTTCCTGACTTGGGAAAATATAAGGGACTCACGTTCCCAAGGAACCATCTACGCATGTACTGTAGAAAGATGCACGCTTATGCCCGCAATTAGAAACTAATGATTCATTACTTCCAAGATAGCTTGAGTGGGGCATCCCTAGATTGGTATATGCAGTTAGAGCAAGCGTATGTCCAATCATGGGCAGACCTTGCAAACGCCTTCCTGAGACAATACAAGTATAACTGGGATATGGCTCCTAATCGTATGCAGCTTCAGAATTTGTCCCAAAGGAAGGACTAATCTTTCAAATAATACGCTCAACGTTGGAGAGAAATGGCAGCACAAGTACAACCACCACTCCTTGAAAATGAGTTGGTAGACATGTTCATGGGTACGCTACAAGGTCTATATTATGATAAAATGGTAGGCAACGTCTCTTTCAGAATTTTTGATTAGGCGATAATTGGTGAAAGACTTGAAGTAGGTGTGAAAAGTGGTAAGATACAAGGGGCATCATCCAGTACTCCTTATAATCCAAAGAAGCATACTCTGAACTTCTCAAAAAATAAGGAAGGAGAAACTAATGTTGTTGCAAGGCATCCATGGGCACAACAACCATTGGTGATCCCAAGAGAACAACAACCACAAAATAGGTTCAAAAGGCCTCCGAGAACATTTGATCCTATCCCTATGCCACACAGTCAGTTACTACAACACTGATTCAAGGCATCCTTGGCAGAGCTGAAGCCACTTGCTCCTCCAATTGGGGAACTCCCAACAAAATATGATGCAAATGCAAGGTGCAAGTATCATGCCAATTCTCTAGGGAATAATATAGAGAAATGTTGGACCTTCAGACATAAGGTTCAGGATTTGTTGGATTCCCAAGATATCACTTTTGACAAACAAAATATCAAAACAAACCCCATGCCTTAAAATGGTGGTCTAGCTATGAACGCAATTGAGATAGTCACTAATATTGGAGAGACTCAATGAGTAAAAGCTCTGATAGATATCTTGAAGGAACATCTGTTGGAATATGGCTTCCTATTGGAACATAATGATGCCTTCGAAAACACTTTAAAGAAATTGTTGGATGAAGGGACAGTCCAATTCGGGCATTACCCTGAGGTAGAATATGAAGTTGCGATCAACGGGAATACAAGAAGACCATTGGTGATTACTTTGCAAGGTCCAAGTTATACAAAGAAATAACTTGTCATTCCATGTGGAAATCCAATCTTAACAAAAGTACCAGTAACAATACCATTGCTTTCGAAGAGTACAATGGTGATCAGGGGCCCGTCTCCCACCCCATATGAAAGTGATAAAGTTGTATCATGGAGTTATGATACTACTGTTTACGTTAATAGTTTAAATAAGAATGTGAACCATCAACAAGCCAAGGACATGCAGTTACAAATATAGTAGGAACAGGGGGCATAACCTGTAGTGGTCGGATATATGGTCCCTAACAACAAAAGAAGGATAATATTATGGTTAAGGATAAAGGAAAAGTTGTGGATAAAACTAGTCAAGAGAAAGAGCCTTCGATTAAGACATTCACTGATCAAGAGGCTGGAAAATTCTTGAAAATGATCAAGAAGAGTGACTATAGGGTGGAAGACCAACTACACCAGACCCCTATCAAAATCTAGATACTCTCATTACTGATCGATTCAGAGGCGCACTGAGAATCTCTGATGAGAATTCTAAGCTCTGCACACGTTACAAAGGAGATCACGGTAAACCAATTTGATGGAGTCGTGGCCAAGCTAACATTTGGATCATGCCTAGGCTTTAATGACATTGAGTTACCTCTACAAGGTAGAGCTCACAACTAGGTGCTGCATATTTCAATCCAGATATGTACAACTAGCCTATCCAGAGTACTCATTGATACTGGTTTTTCCCTAAACGTGTTACCAAAGGCTAGCCTGATGAAGTTGGTAATGGACGACATTATAATAAGACCAAGTTCTATGGTGGTAAAAGCTTTCGATGGTTCTCAAAGTATGGTGTTTGGAGAAGTAGATATCCCTGTAAAGATCGGTCCACATATGTTCTACATCACCTTTCCGATAATGGATATAAAACTAACATATAATTGCGTGCTCTGACGACCTTGGATTCACACTGCAGGAGTTGTCACATCAACCTTGCATCAAAAATTGAAGTTCCTCGTCGAAGGAAAACTAGTGATAATTGATGGAGAATGTTAATTCTCAAAATTATGTGATTATTATTATGTTTGGTAAAACTAATATAGCATCAATATGTTAGATAGGGTGTGCTAACTTGCTAACAGAAACAGGTTGAGCAATAAGTCATATATTATGTTGAGACATGTGAGGTTGAAGTATTTCAACATCTGGAGCAACATGTCAAATCGGATATCCTATGAAGGAGCATACGACATCGCGCCTGAGCTGAACTGACTGTTATATTCTATTAAGTCACAAAACAAAATATATTTTAAGGATACTATATCATCCTATATGGAATTGTTTTATAGGTCAAGACGAATCAAGAATAATATTGAAGAATATGCACTTTCTAATTATGGAGATAAATTAGGAATATTTGATTGAAGACCTATAGTTATGCAGAATCTTCTGCAAAACTGTATCAGCTGATGAGCTGTGATTGAAGGCCCAAATCCATTAGGGAGATAGGTTATAAATAGAAGAATTATAACCTAGGATTTGTACCAACAGTTAATTTAAAGATGTAATCATTAAGGCTAAGTATGTAGCCACTCTCTAGGAGAGTTGGTGTAAGTGAACCACTCAGGTTGTGAGATGGTCACTATGTTCTCACTCAGAAGATGTGAAGTAATGAGTTGATTATTGTTCTTGGAGGAAACATTTAAGCAAATCCAAGTTGTGTTCTTAGTTAATATCAAAGTTGTAAATAATGGAGTTTAACTTTAGGTCTTGACTAGGTATTATCATGGAAGTGTGTCTTCTGTTTTGCTGTCATGGAAGTGTGTCTTCATGTGTTGTTGTCCAATAGATGTTTATGATTGATGAGGGATTGAGGAGGGCCTCATATCTAAGTGAGTCTTATAAAGAAGTATAGAACAAGTAGATATTAAGTGAGTAGATTCTAAACTGGTATGTTTGTTGTAGGGTCTATGAATTAATACTATCATAAGGGACTTGTCCCTAGCTTGGTATGCCCCCAGTAGGAGAGTTGCTCCGAACTGGGTTAACAATTCATGTGTGTCATTTATTACTTTTCAGTAGTGTTTTGATTTTTTATACCTTTCCTGTTTGTTTTCTTCAGATCAGATGTCCCAATATGTCATAGGACATCTGAGTTCTATTATACCAGAATTTCAGAGAATAAGACATCTTCGTAAGTCACTTGGAGTCCTACAGATATATCCGTGTAGGAGAATATTGTGTGGAGACGCCATTCCAAGTCTTGGAAGTGGCTATAGTGGTTCTGCTTCCGGTAGATAAGGTCTCAAAACCTGGAACTACCATGACTTCATGGAGAGATTTACAAATAGTTTTGGAGGATCAGACCTCAAAAGGTTGTGACAAGATTATGGAGATACCTTAGAAGAAAGATCGCTTTGGTTTTGGCTATAAACCGTCAAAGGCTATACATAAAGGCAAAGGACAATTTCCTCCCATCCAGGAAATCCCCGTCCATAAAGGAGTAGAGCATGGTGTAAAGGTGTCAATGTTATCAAACATAGGAAATGACAAAGGAGTATCTAACCTCATCCAAGAATATGATCCAGGCGAAGAACTCAAGAGTTGGATAATTGTGGAGATTCTAGAGATCTTTTTCTTTCCAAAGTAATTTTTAAAAAAAAAAAAACCTATCTTCCCCTCATGGCATAGGGGTAGCTTATAAGGGCCCCCATTTATTTTCAAACAGTGTTTTTAATTAATAAGATTTATGTTTTGCATTCAATTAAGATCCTTGTCTTTCTCTTGCATTTCTCTTTTATTTTTCAAATGGCAATGCTTCTTCTTCATATACATTTTCCAGTTCACATTCTAAAAAGCACTAAAACATGATAAAATATGCATATCTACATCTAAACTCACTGATAACAATACTGCTACTATCTGATATGATTTTGATGCACCAATTAACCAAGCTGGAGAGGGAGATGAGGAAGATCTTGAACTCTTCGAAGAATTGGTAATGTTAACTGAGTAAAAAGTAGACAATATACAACCATACCAAGAATTTGTTAAGACCATCAATCTTGGGACCAAAAGGGATCCAAAAGAAATCAAGCTAGATGTAACCTTGGAGGAAAGTGTTAAAGAAAGGTTGATCAAGCTCCTACATGAATACGTGGATATATTTGCCTTGTCTTACTGAGATATGTCAGGTTTGGATACAGATATCGTGGTGCATAAACTACCTCTCAAAGAAGGTTGATCTCCGGTTAGATAGAAACTCAGAAGAAATCGTCCAAACATGTTTGATAAGACTCCAGAAGAAGTCCTCAAACAATTTAATGTAAGGATCTTAGCCGTGGTATATTATCCACCTTGGATAGCTAACATTGTTCTTGTACCCAATAAAGAAGGTAAACTATGCATGTGTGTAGACTATCGGGATCTAAACAAACAAGTCCCAAAGATGATTTCCTGTTAGCTCACTTAGATGTTTTGGTGGACAATACAACTCAAGTTTCGGTATTTCCTTTCATGGAGGGTTTCTCAAAATATAATCAAATCAAAATGGCACCCAGGGATATGGAAAAGACTACTTTCATGACTCCTTGGGGAACTTTCTGTTACAAAGTAATGCCCTTTGGTCTAAATAATGCAGGGAAAACTTATCAACGAGCAATTGTCACGTTATTTCATGACATGATCCATAAAAAAGTCGAGGTATATGTGGATGATATGATTTCCAAATCTCACACAGAGGAGGATTACATAAATGTTGAAAAGAAATGTTGCAGAAGTGACTATTGGCTTCTAATATGGACCTTGACCGAAATTTCCTTGGCCTTAGTGCCTATATTGCTTGTCCTTACACTTTCTAGACTCAACAATGGACCTCCCTCATTTTTTATTATATTTTAATTTTATTTTCCATTTTATTTGTTGTAGTTTCAATTTATTTCCATGATTTTGATGATAAAAATGATACAAAAATAGTATATAATTTTAGAAATTTTTTAGGATCTCTTTATAATTTAATTGAGAATTTTTCCTTATTTTCCTTCACCTTTCATGATTAACTTTTTTTGCTACTTTCTGGCCATTGATATTCAGACAACTCTCTTGAGCTTTTTTGCATGCGTTGAAGAGCCAACATACCTTCTCTGTTAGGTATCACCGGAGCTCTCTTTAACCTCTCATTTAAGGATCTTTTTAGATCATTCTAGACATGAGAAGTAGGATAGAGATACTAGGATCTGAAGTCCTACCTTTGTAGGCTATGTATTTGCATAGTTAGGAACCAATTTATGATGATGATTGTTGATCCTTTTAGAGATTGTTGCAAATCCTTTGACGTGCACTTGTGAAATATTTTTGGAGAACTTCTTGGCACATTAAGATTTGATTCTTAGCATTCCTTGATGCCTATTTTGTATTTAAGTTTTATCAAATATAGGTCTTTGTTCTGAGTGGTAAGTTAGGTGATTTATATTGATTCTCTTATTAGCTTATGCACTTGTTGAGATTGTTGTGTTTAGGTTGAAACCATGATGCATGACTGAAATACGGTGGGAGAACTAACTTGGGATGTTTTGCGTTTGATCTCAATTGTTGTGGATAGCAAGAGTTGCCACCAGCTTTTATTTTATCCAAAAGGAAAGGTTGAAAAGAACAGGAAAGACCTTTCGATATTATTTCTTGAGTTAGGGGGGTAGGTTATGAAAAGGGGAGGTGTTAGCACCCTTTTCATCCGTAGTTATCTACGGGCTCTTAGTTGCTTGCTAAATCACTTGCTTTGTTTTGAAAAATGTGCTTGTGGTGAGGTTTTTTGAAAGTATTTTGAAAACGTGCCTTTGTAATGATTCTCGTCTCTATAAGAACGCATACAAAGTGTTGTTTGGAAAATAGTTCAAAGAAGTGTTTGTTTTTTGAAAGTTATTTTGAAAAGATATCTTTGTAATAATTCCCGTCTCTATAAGAACGCATACAAAGTGTTATCTTTTGAAAATATTTCAAAACTAAAGTGTGGATGTGTAAAATGTTTTTGTTATGAGCAAGCGAGCAACTAGGAGCAACCTACTTACTCAAAAGGTCTTAAATGTTATTTTCCTCTTCCTTTAGATGTTACTATCTTACCATTGATTTGATAAGAAGCCCCATCGTTGGATGTAAAGGGACGGGCGTGGATCATCGTATAGTCATGATAGCAATGTTGTAAGATATCTTATCATTTCTCTTGAGGGACTAAGATCATTTGAGGGACTATGATCTTGTATTTTTTTATTGTTTTTTTTCTAAGACATCTCACATGCATGTCATGACCATTTTTAGGCAACAAATGGAGTTAACCTTAGGGGTGCATGTGTGAATAATGTGTTTGATTTTCATGTATTTAGTCTTTGATTAAGGGTTGTCTACTTGTTGTTTTTATCTTCCCATACAAATCCTAATTACTAGCATTTATATGAAAGGGATAAATTGTGGAAAGTAAATATTCTACACTATTACAAACACTTGGGTATGGGGTGTACAAATTTACAAATGAGGATTGCAATAAATTAAAGTCCTATTTATCTATTGCAACCATATTGAAATAATGTATAAGAAATGTAAAATAGACTTGTTTTGTTTTTGTTAAGAGAAGAAATAAATTTTCTTAAGAAAATATTTTTAGTCTTTTTATTTTAAAAGAAATAAAATCAAGCATGTGAACATAAATTATTTTTTGTGTTTTTGATTAACGAAAATAAAGTGATGATAATAATAATAAGAGAGTAAGAGTCAGAATCAACGCGTTGCTGAAAGAGGAGAGAGCAAAAGTTATGACTCAGGCGCGCTGCAAATTAGAAAGCAAACATTAGCAGAAATGGGGAAGGCCAGAAGCTCTGGATCTGGATGCACTAAAGTTCTGGGGTTGCTGGGAACAAAAGAAATCCTAGAACTTCTTATTGCTGAGAGAGTCTAGAAGTTATGATGCAATTGGGAACCTAGAAGTTCTAGGGTTACTGGAAGGTTAGAAGTTCTGATAATGGGTCTGTCAGGTGTCAATGTTGTTGGATGGGAATATCTAGAAGTTCTGGTCCAGGAGCACTGTTTTGACAAACAACTGAAGGGGGTTTATCTAGAAGTTCTGGTCCAGGATCAATTTTTGACAATAATAGGGGGGTGTCAAGAAATAAACATAAAAAGGTGTCTCTGGGGATAGAACTCAGGACCCTTAACACTAATTCCTTATGCACACGTTCTCTACAACTGTGGTGGTTGTACATCTGGTATTAGAAACAGAAACATAAGCATGTAACACAAAGTAAGTTCTGATGATGAACTTCATCTTCTCCTTCATGCCAACCAGAGCATCTTGCATCTGGAAGTTGTTTTGTGAATTTGAGCCTGGTTCAAATTGATGTGATGTTCTGATCAGCTTTCTCATGTTCTCAGAAAGCTAAAGCAACCCTTAACTTGAGTTATGGATGGCTGGAATGTTCTGGAGCAGCCAAGAAGAAAATTTTTGATATTTGAAATGGAGATTGGTGGAGATTGTGTTATAGTCTGAAAACAGGAGTTGGGACGGCTTCTAAGTGTATATCAGAAACTGTATGGGTGATTTGGCCAAGAAGTGCACAAGGAAAATTAGAGTTTGGATGCAAAAACCAAAAATTAGCAGGTTTTGTGTTTGGGCTGCAGTTTCAGGTTCTTGGAATTTTCAGCAAGGTTTCAAGGCTTTTTTTCAAAATGTCTCCCCTTTCAGTTTGAAAATGATGTTAAATTATAGGCAAAAGATTTAGAAGCTTGGAGAGGTTAAGAGTACAACCATCATGTGTTATGGCTCGTTGACTTGTTTTTGAAGAAAGTTTAGACAGGCCTGGTTTCAAGTCAAAGTAGAATGGTTAACAGCTTTAAGCACACTTAATATGAGTTTGTAAGCATGATTTATGGAGAAAGTACACTCAGAAGCAACGTGAAGCATGGGCTCAAAATAAACTTTGTACAAAAGTTTTCTTTTCAAGGAAAGCAGTGGTACTTTTATGCCACACGTGGGAAGATCCTTTGGATAAAGACTCAAAAGTTGGTGTAAGCATTAAATTATGATGAGATTTAACAAATAAAAAATCTTGTAACATGAGATTGTGCAGTATAGCTTGAATCTAGATCAGAAGTTCATCACAAACGTAACTTGGATTGAGAACAAATGCCCAACTTCTGATCTTTGAATCTCCCTGCTCCAGCACGATCTGAAGGAGTTCTCATACTTTTCAGAAAGCTTGTAACATGATTTTTAATCCCTCTTTGAATCATCTTTGTAAACTCTGATTGTACCTACATGAAAACTGGCCCAGAAGTTCTAACCAAATTCTGACTTGGAAATGCTCTGAATTCACTAAGTGCTTTGGTTTCATGGGTGTGTCTTCAAATATTTATATCTAGAAATCCCAGCATTTCTAGGAGAAGTTTTATTCTGCAATATTTTAGATCTCATTGAGATCTACAACTCTCGTGTCAGAAGTTCTTCCTGAATCATCTTACATCATGATGAAAATCTGGCCAGAAGCTCTGAACTTATCATCTTTCTTAACACTTAGAAACATTTCTAAGTGTTTAGAACTTTGACTTTTCCAAAGTAATTTTGACTTTTGATTTTCTTGGTGAACCAACCTCATGTCTTGATGAAATGTGATTCTTGAAACTTGATTTTGATCCAAAAGTCAAAGTTTGACTTTTTAGTGTGCATTTTGACCATTTTGCCCTTGTGCCAATTCTAAGCCTAAATTGACGTATCAGTGCTGCAAACTTGAGTCATGGAGGATCTTGTGAGAAAATTTTTGAGAAATGAGAGGACAAATTTTGGGGTACAATAATGACCCTTAGTAGCATGAACTTTAGGGGCTATAAATTGTATTTGATGATTATCTTTTGACATGTATTTGATGCTTTGTTTGAGAATTTGATGCATTGTTAGGTTTAATTGGAAGCATGATTAGGTCTTTACCTTATTGATTGAATTTTGTGTCATTTCTTCATGACTTGAATGTTTGTTAACATGTCTTGTTTCCCTGAGATCCTTTGAGCTAATACTTGAAAATTTGACGTGATGTTTAGGTTGTTACCTCAGAGCTTTGATTGATGCTTTATTTTGTTCAAAGTTTGAAGTTGATTTAGAAGCATTCTTAGGTTTTTACCTATAAATGTTGAAATCTTGTTAGATGTTCAATTTGAAGTTGTTACTTCTTGATGTTTGATTTAAATGTCCAACTTGAGCTTGTTTCCCATCTTGATGATGCATGTCATTTCTACTTGATGATTGGTTTGATGCTAATTTGATGCATGTTTGCACAATACTTGTTATATGTCCTTGGCTTGCCTTAAGGTTTATAGTGTAAAGCAAGTTTAGGGTGTAGTATTGAGGTTTAAACTTGATGTTGTTTAT
Source organism: Vicia faba (assembly GCA_948472305.1). Lineage (NCBI taxonomy): Eukaryota > Viridiplantae > Streptophyta > Magnoliopsida > Fabales > Fabaceae > Vicia > Vicia faba. Next base: position 47,096,700 of record OX451736.1, read on the forward strand.
TGAATCATCTTCTTTAGTTTAAATATTTGTTTTGCATACATAATGCCATGATGCTTTGAACTTTTAGGATTTAACTTGTGATATCTTTCCATGATGATTAAGTGTTTACCTTTAATACTTGAGATAATTGTTTGATGCATTGTTTAAGTAGTTCACTTTGATTTTATTTCCTCTCTTGATGATGTATATCTATCTTGATTGTTAGTTTAATATGAAGCCTTTGTTAGAGTAAATTTAAAACGAACCTAATTCATGTTTAAGATTGCAACTTGAGTTGTTCGATTCACTTTCTCTTGGGGACATGTTGATTATTAAGTCATAATTAGTTGTATTAGTTTGTTAAGCCTTGTGACCTTAGTGTCTCTGTTTGCCCAATATTACCATGTTTGGTTGTTTCTTTTAAGAACCTTGTTTTATGATGATGAATCCATTTCTAATATCTTATCTTGATACCATGTCTTGATTACATGTATGATGCTTTGGTTGTTACCCAAGTTTGAGCTTGCTACTCGTTTACCCTTTACTTGGTTAATTAGTATGTAGCTTGAATCTTGTTAGGTTCAAGTTGTCTCTTAATAGCATGGTTACTTGGTTAATTATGTGTAGCTTGAATCTTGTTAGGTTTAAGTTGATGTTGATCGTTTGCTTGTAAGCTTGGTCTTGTCTTGAGTTTTTAGTTAAATGCTTAAGATGCTTGGTTGTTACCGCTAATGCATGATTACTTAGTTAAGTATATTGTATGCTCACTTGGTTAAGTATGATTGTCTTGATGCTTGGTTAAGCTACTTAATATGTTTGTAGGTGGTTATCTATAATTTGATCTTGTTACTTTTAAGTTGTTACTTCTATGATTTGAGTGATACCATGCTCCCTTAGGATCTCTTGATTCATCTTGGTTAAGTTTTAATTGAGCTAGACCTTAGGATTGATATTCGAGAATGATAACATATGTAGGATTCCATTTTATCCTTGACCTTAGGGCCACCTTGCATGACAACTATAGGAGAGAATCCCTTGATATCTTAACCTTAAGTCCATCAATGCATGATAACAAATAGGATTGAGTTTCCCCTTAGATTTTTATATGTCTCTTTTGCATTGCATGCTTCTAAAAAAAACTTTATTTTATTCTTCAAATTCAAAAAAACAACTAATAAATTAAGATGAGAACCATACTTCACATGAGTCTTAAGAAATGGAAAAGGATGAGAGGGTACAATCTCGACCTTGTTATTTATTCCATTCAGAGTCTTTTGTGTGGTTTAATTCGCAAACTCCTTCACAAATAAGCATAGAAATAGTAGGTGCCCCTGCGTTGGGAGTCATTTGTTATGATCCCAACACAACACCCAACAAATTCAAATCCTTTTTGCCTTAGGGATATTTTTTAAAACATTTTCAGGAAAGAATATGTTAATTCCTTTCTACACAATACAACCATGCGTGATTCTCCAAAGGTCGAGCAGCAGTAGAATACGAAACTTGACATCGTTCACTAAAAAAACATACAACTAACCAATTTTTTGAGAAGAACTACGGTGCTCTGATTCCTTAGGGATACGTAGGGACAAGGTTTCAAAATCGAGGCGAGTGCAATATTAAAAAACTTTTCTTTTTCCCCTTAAGAAATTCATTCATGCATTCCCTTAGCAAGTAAGCTTTAGATTTAACACCCCATTTGATTAGAACAACAAGAGTGGATCCCGTTGAGTATAACATACATGTGGGGTTCTAATATCTTCCCCTCACGTAATTAACTTTTGTACCCTTCTATTGGTCACAAGACCATGTTATTTCCCTTTCTTAGGTTTTCTCGATATTTTTCTTTCCCTTCTTTCGGATAAATAACGTTTGATGGCACCTCTGGTTGCGTCAATATTTTTTGCGGTGGAGACACCCCTTCGACCATACAATGCTTAAAAAGGCGCCATTCTGATACTAGAATGAAAATTGTTCTTATAAGTAAAATCTATTTGTGGTAAGTGACTATCCCAAGCACCTCCTTGCTCAAGAACGCAAACTCTCAGCAAATCCTCCAATGACTGAATAGTTCTCTCTATCTGACCATATTTATGTAGATGGTAAGAAGAACTCAACCTTAGCTTAGAACACAAAGCTTCCTGCAAAATTTCGCCAAAATCTGAAAGTAAACCTCAGATCTTTATCCGAAGCAATACTCAACAGAACTCCATGCAGCTTCACAATTATGCGGATTTAAATCTCTGACAACTTCTACAAAAAAAAACTGATATTAATCAAAATAAAGTGAGTCGATTTTGTCAGCCTATTAACAATCACCCAAATCACATCATGCCATCTCGGAGTATTCGAAACCCAGTCAAAAAATCCATTGAAACACTATCCCATATCCACTTTAGAATATCCAACGGTTTCATCAACCCTACAGGTTTCTAATGCTTAACTTTCAACTTCTAACAAGTCAAACAAGCATCCATAAACTGTGCCATGTCACACTTCATTCCAGGCCATGAAAATACTTCTTTAAACCCTTATACATCTTAGTATCTCTTGGATGGATATTCAAGCTACTTCGATGACTTTCCTCTAAGATCATCTTCTTCATTTCTGAATCATCTGGAATACAAGTTCCATCATAGAATCTTAACACACGTTGCTCATCCACTTTAAAATCACTATTCTTAGTTTGATTACTCCCAACCGTCAAGTCCACCATTTTCACATCCAACTTCTGACTCTCTTTAATATTAATAAGAAAATCATTGTTGATCTTCAACATACGCAACATTACACTCTACGGTGTCAACTCACAGACCAAACTCAAGTCTCTGAACTGCTCAATCAATTCCAATTCTCTAATCATTAACGCATACATATGCAAACACTTCCAACTTAAAGCATCAGCCACGACATTAACTTTACCAGGATGATAATTCAAGCCAAAATCATAATCTTTCAAGAATCCAAAACATCTATGTTGCCTCATATTTAATTCCTTCTAATGAAATAGATACTTCAAGCTCTTATGATCACTGAACACCTCAAATCTGGAACCATAAAGATAATGCCTCCAGATCTTCAACACAACACTACTGCAGCCAGCTCTAAATCATGAGTAGGATAGTCGTTCTCATTAACCCTCAGTTGTCGTGAAGCATAAGCCACAACTTTATCATCTTGCATTAACATACAGCCTAAATCCATCATAGACGCGTCAAAATACACCACAAACAGTTCATTCGGTCCAGGAAAAATTAAAACTGGATTTGTAGTCAACCTTTTCTTTACTTTAACAAAAATTCTTCTCACAATGAATGTTCCACACAAAAGCTTTACCTTTATAAGTCAACCGAGTTAATGAAAGTGCTAACTTGTAAAAGCTTTCAATAAACCCGCGGTAGTAATTAGCCAAGCCCAAAAATCTTCTAATCTCTATAACTGGATTTGGAGCCTCCCATTATAGAACCACATCGACTTTGGACAGATCCACAGTAATACCATCACCTGAAATCACATGGACAAGAAAAATCACTTCTTATAACCAAAAATCACATTTTGACAACTTGGCATAAAGTTTCTTCTCTTTCAACACCAGCAACATAACTCATAAGTGATTAACACCTTCTTCTTCTAACTTAGAATAGATTAGACTATCATCAATAAAGACCACTACAAACCGATCCAAGTAAGCGTGGAAGATGAAATTCATATACTCCATAAATATTACATATGCATTAGAAACGCCAAATGGCATCACTAAATATTCGTAGTGTTCATACCGAGTCCTGAACATTGTCTTCTAAATATCCTCATCCTTCACTCAGATCTGACGGTAACCCGACCTCAAGTCAATTTTGCTAAACACACACGTACCCACCAATTGATCCATCAAATCATCTATCCTCATAAGTGATTACGTGTTCTTGATCATTAATTTATTTAATTGTCGGAAATCCACACACAACCTCATTCTACCATCTTATTCTTAACTAACAACCCAGGTGTACCATCTTTCAGACTCAACCACTTACCTAACAGAACAAACAACTCTTCACCTTCGTCGAACTTATATTCATGCTCTGGAGCCAAGTCACAGATATCTTCAAGAAAACATCAAGAATTACACACCACTGGTATATCATTAGCCGTCACTACTCTCCGAGAAGAAAATATCAACAATACCTGGTCGTTCTTCCTCAAAGACATCCCAACTTGACTGGAGAAAAAGAATCACGAATCCTTACTCTCTTTAGGTTTGGGAAATAACACAGCCTCAATAACACTTGCACTCTAGAAATCAATACACACTGAACCAATTCTCCATAATTGAAACATCTCAGAGAAGTAAAAGCTTCCCCTTACTTGTTTCAATCTAACTCCTGCAGACAAACTATTAGAAAAGCAAGCAAAGACCGACAATGTTTCACACACATGTCGCCTACTAAGAATTATACAACATTAAACCACTTGGTCGGATGGAACGAGTTGCTCTTATATCATTATGTAACACTCTAAATATCCCCCGCATATTTATAATAATTATCAGATTAAAATTAACACATAAACATTTAGGATATCACAGTTCAACAAAACCTTCTCATGTAATCGGATATGTAACACTTGCTATTTCAAAAATTATTAAAATAATTATAACACTAAAACATGTTTGGAACTTCAACTTTTATTGCAGCGGAAAACATCAACAACTTGATTGTTTGATAAATCAAAGCATAACCATGTTTTTAAAATAAACATAACAATAACAATTCACGAGATTCCAAATAATCTCCCACAAACATAAAGAACATAAAAACATTCCATTCACCGGTGTTACACATAACAGAAGACATTGAATCTATAAAATAAAAGGAATACTCCATCTTCCGCTCACTTTAAAGTCTAACTACTCTTGAGTATCTTCACTTTATCCATGTAGAGGTAACATTGAAACAAAAGGGGTGAGATATCATGATTATATAAAGGAATGCATAATAATAAGTGAGAAACAAATTATTACAAGCACACTATACATTCCAATATCACATTCCACACTACCGACACAACGACACCATACAAATACAATGCAATGAGACTCAACACTTTAACTCAATGCATGTGATACCAATATGTGAACTCTCAGGTTCACCGCTCTGATCCCTACCTAAGATCGAAGCTCGCCAAACGGACCTTCGTCCAAAATTGTTACCAAGTAACACTTTACTAATCCATCACCATAGGAATTACATACGCACACCCAATCCGCACAATAAGAATGAGGCTCACGAAACACAGACCTCCGCCCGAAATCGTTACCAAGTAACGCTTCACTAATCCATCACCATAAGAATTATCTACTCGCACCCAATCCTCAAAATAGGAATGAGGCTCACCAAACACAGACATTCGTCCAAAATCATTACCAAGTAACACTTCACTAATCTATCACCATAAGAATTGGCTACTCGCACCCAATCCACACAATAGGAATGAGGCTCGCAAAATACAGACCTCCGTCCCACACCATAATTGCATGCAACATATTATACATACAACACAACAACATGTACAAGGACCTTCACCATAGTAAATGTACCTCACTACTATTGGCCACCATACATCAAACACCTTCCAAAACATGCAGTAATAACAACACAACTATATAACAAGCAATAACAATGCATTTGCACATGTTCCATAAAACAACATAAACACTTATGCACCAAATACATGCCCACACATCAAATAATTTGAATTCTGGTACGAAAACTAATTTTAAGTTAAAGTACATTGCACCGGTTTTCCAATGCTTCAAATGACACTCGATTTGGACTTATGGATCAAAAGTTACGTCCATTCTACCATCACTTGCTCCAAGTTTGCTAGTGCTCACTACATCTCGCTTAGAGAACTCATAACAAAAGGTAAAATAGGTATTTTTCATTATTGTTCTCTACAACTTTCGCTTAGCGAACTCTCCCAGACAGCAAATTAGAAAAATGTGATTTTTTCTATTGGAGGACTTCCGGACCTCCGAATTCGATTTCGTAAAAAGTCCCAGTTTCATAATTCGAAAATAATACAATTCTATAACAATTCTATAACAATTCTAACAGCCAAAAACTCAAATTTAGAGGTTCTAACATCATACACAAATCATGCAATCATCACTCCATATATTCAACACATGACTCATGAACGCATCTAATTTACCAATACAACATACAATCCCATGGTCCACACAAATTAATTCACACCAGCATACATCATCATAATCATACAATTTATCATTATCCAATTGCACACAATTTCATCAACAAAACAGAATTTCACAATTGGAAGGTTTAGAACATATGAGAGGAATAATTTCTAGCAAGCAATCAATATCCCTACCCACAAACCATTATACAAACCTTTAGATAACCAGAACCCCACCCTTAACCTAGAGTTATTGCAAGGTCTTCTATCTCTTAACAATTTTTGTCTCCTTTTCCTTTGAGCCCTATCTTCATATTCTCACTTTCTTGTGTTTCACGTTCTGACAGTTTTCTATCCCCAAAATCCCTTTTCTTCTTCTATATTTTTATTATTACTATTATTTACTTCCATCAATTATAATCATAATACTAATAATAATAATACCAATTTATATTATCTAACTTATTAATTATTAACTAATATTGCTAATTATCTCCACTCACCACACCACCCATCTCTACACTATTACTTACACACTCTATACATATAAAGTTATATTTTCTAAGGCTACCACCATACACTAAAGGGCTCTCTAATACACCAAAATACCAATCATAAACAAGGTCACAAATATACATACTTAAATTACGAAAATGATTTAAATTAAATTGGGGCGTTACAAGTTGGAAATACCATTTGTAGACTCATCAACCGTAGCATTGTTGCACTTAGACACTGGAGCAAGTGCGACTTCAATCATATTCTTATAATCCACATGATTTCAGAATGAAGACAAATCTACCAATGCTTATCCCCACTTGGTAAGATTATCAGCGCCAAGAGGATCCATGTCGTAGTTTTCTATAACAGTTTTACAACTCTACTCGAATAACACTAAACACTCAACATTATCTTGAGAAAACTCTATTTTCGATTCTTATGATCATCGGAGAAAAAAATTCATTCTGTCTTATTATTATTTTCAAGATGATCTACCTGATTAGAAGAAGATATCTTCGTAATTTGATACGAGAGAGAGAGAGAGAGAGAAAGAAAGAGAGAGATACAATGGCTTAACTAAAAGTTGAAGTTTCTTTGAAGCTTAATTTTCTCTGCAACTTTATGAACAAAAATCGATGCTTCTTTGAAGAAACTTGCACCAATATTCTTTAAAGCTTTCTTTTCAATGCAAATCTTTTATCGATGCTTCTTTGAAGCAACTTGCACCAAACCTCTTTGAAGCTTTATTTGCTCTTTAAATTTATGACTAGTGCTTGTTTGAAGCAACTTTCACCAAGCTTTTTTGAAGCTTTCTTTGCTCTGCAAATTTTTGAACGAAAAACAGATGCATCTTTGAAGCAACTTGCACCCAACATTAAGATAAAGACAATATATATGATGATGATGATGTTGCAGTGGAATGAAGCGGTTCCCTTAGGCGTATTATTGTACCCCAAAATTTGCCCTCTCAATTCTCAAGGGTTTTCTCATAAAGATTCTCAGGATTTAATCTTACACAAGTGCATTGGGATTTTCCAGTACCAAAATTAAAAGGAAACTGTCAAAAAGGGAGAAAACAGATAAAAATAATATTTTGACAAATTTAGATAAAAATAAGTGTTCTTTGATTCAGCATCCTTCGATTGGACTTTGCACCTCCTTCGATTGCTCAAAAATTGTTGCTAGCGTACCTCTTTCGTATGGGCATTTGACTTCTTTTTGCAGGCTTCGTTTGAGTCTTTTTCTGCCTACATGCTTGCTTTGAATACCAAGTTTTCTGGCCACAAGTGCCCCCCCTGCAAGGAAAACCCTTCGATTTACCAAGCATGATGCATGCGTGCTTTGCTTTGAATACCAAGTTTGCTGGCCACAAGTGCCCCTCTGCAAGGCAAAGCCTTCGATTCACCAAGCATGATACCTGTGTGCTTTGCTTTGAATACCAAGTTTTCTGGCCACAAGTTCCCCCCTGCAAGGCAAACCCTTCGATTCACTAAGCATGATGCCTATGTGCTTTGCTTTGAAAACCGTGACCTGCTGGCCACATGTGCCCCGTGTAAGGAAAACCCTTCGTTTAGACACAAGTGCCTACATGCAAGTCTTAGTTTGGGCATTCATCTCTTGACATGCCTGCATGCAAGCTTCAGTTGAGCAAGGGCTTCATGCCACTTGGGTTACATATTTCATTTGTGTATTGAAGCTTCCTTCGATTCAGAAGGAAATTGTCTGCTGAAGATTTCCTTCGTTTCAGAAGGAAATTAGCTTCTGAAAGCTTCCTTCGATTCAGAAGGAAATCATTCGCTGAAAACTTCCTTCGATTCATAAGGCCTTGGCCTTCTGAAGGTTCCCTTCGATTGCACCATTGGCCTCTCACCTGTTTGCCCTGGATTCACAAGTTTCCGATTGGATGAATGGCTACCTTCCTGTGACTTTCGATTTCATCTTCATGTTTGCTTTGAATGCGCCTTCATATCACCTTTGAATCCATCTGCAAACCCTTCAATACGCCATAGTGCTGCATTATGACACACAACTGGGTGGCCCATTCGAAGGACTTGCCATAGTTGAGGAATATTTGTTTTTACTTATTTTGGAGTCTGGTCGAAGGTTTGGGCCTAAGTGATCAAAAGCAAGAGGACTCAAAATGGCATATTCAGCTGAAGAGGGACATTAGAAAAACACACAATTGGTCCATTCGAAATTGGAACGAATGTTGTTCTGGGCTGGTCGAAAGGTGTAGAAAGATGGAGGATTCGAATCAAAGATCAAGTTGAACATTTAGACCCATAGGCTAGGCTACGTTGTTTTCCCTTTTCAGGCCTCAAGCCTATGACTCACTCTATATTTAATTATTTAAGCAAGTTGAAATATGAGTTTACCCATTTGCTTCCCAAGACCACTTGCCCTTAATAGTATAATACTACTTTTTAGAAAAAGATTTTCTTGAGCCTTGCGCTTGTTTTCCTTCTAAGGAAGCAATCCATATGAACCACCCATCTTGGCACAAGTGGATGCTTACTTTCCAGCTGAGCCTTTATTTTATTATTTTTACTCCCAAACATTTCAAATTTTTCCTCTATAAATAGAGAGTCCATCTGCACAAAGAAAAAAAAAGAAGAAGAAGAGGAGGGGAACGTGTCTTCAAAATTCTCACACACCATAAAATTCTCAAACACTTCAACACTTGTGAAATCAAAAAACCCAGAATCATTGTTACCTCCTTCGATTCTGAAGAACAACACATTCTAGTTTCCTTCGAATCAAGGAGCATCCCACTTGTTCCTTCCTTTGAATCCAGCAAAGAAGGACATTTCACGTGTTTTGTTCTTTCGAATCTAGTTTCAAAGTCCCACCCTTGATCTTTTCCTTCGAATCCAGCAAAGAAGGACATTTCACTTGCCTTGTTCTTTCGAATCCAGTGTCAAAGGCCCACCCTTGGTCTTTTCCTTCGAATCCAGTTTCAAAGGCCCACCCTTGGTCTTTTCCTTCGAATCCAAAGGCATTCAAGGCCACCACTTCAAAGTCCAGCACACGCTCCAGCCTCCAGCAAGTTAAGTCATTCTTAACCTTTGACCCTTCTTCTTTTTGTTTTCACTCTTTTAATGTGTGTCATGGTTAACAATCTTCTTGGCTTTTTCTCTTTGTACATTTAAATACGCTTTAAGAACTAATATATCCTTAAGGTGATGTTGGCATGGCCTTGGGTCATGTTGCTATTCAAACTCAAACGAAAGAAACAAGAGACATAAAAGTTAGAAACGAAGCCTCTGGCTTCCATACTAACCTTCAGGCAAAACAAAAGGGGCAGCCAGAAGGCACAACATGCTGGCCTCCAGGCCCCAATCGTAAGACACAACATGTTGGCTCCAGGCCCCAATCAAAGTTCATGCCTTCACCTCTTTTCAGGCCAGATCAAAGAGAGTCAGAAATTGCAGAATTAAAGGGTTTGTTGCTCTAAATTGAAAGATCCATTTTTCTTGCTTTTACCTTAATTTTTGCCTTTATATTTTCATGAAATTCAATATGGTTGTAATAGTGTAGGATTTATTTTTTTGAACTTTTTTTATTACTTTCATATAAATGTTAGTAATTAGGTGTGTATGGCAAGATACAATCAACAAGTAGACAACCCAAAAATCAAAGACAAAATGCATGCAATCAAACACACTTTACACACATGCACCCTTAGGGTAATTCCACTTGTTGCCTTATAAAAATGGTCATGTTATGCATGTGGGATATCTTAGTAAAAACAATCACAAATATAAGATCATAGTCCCTCGATGACGCTACAATGTTTCCTTACAAATGATCTTCGTCCTTCAAAGAGAAATGCTAAGATATCTCACAACATTGCTATCATGACTATACGATGACCCACGCCCGTCCCTTCACATCCAATGATGGGGCTTCTTACCAAAACAATGGTGAGATAGCAACATCTAAAGGAGGAGGAAAAGAACATATAAGACCTTTTGAGTAGGTATATGTTCTCCTAGTTGCTCGCTTGCTTCCAACAAAAACATTTCAAACACCAACACTTTATAAAAAACACTTTCAAAAAATTTTCCAAACATGAAACACTTTCAAAATCTAAACACTTTGTATACGTTCTTACGAACGAGAACTATTACAAAGTTTTCCTAAACGATGACGCCTTTTCAAAATACTTTCAAAAAACCATACAAAGCACATTTTCAAACAAAAGCAAGTGATCTAGCAAGAAACTAAGAGCCCATAGATAACTATGGATGAAAAGGGTGATAATACCTTCCCTTTTCATAATCTACCCCCCGAACTCAGAAATAATCTCAAAGGTCGTTCCTGTTCTTTTTAGCCTTTCCTTTTGGACAAAAGAAAAGTGGGTGGCGACTTTTGCTAACTGCAACATTTGTGATAAAACGCAAAACAACCAAGTCAGTTCTCCCACCGTATCACAGACTTGGCGACTCTGTTGGGGAAAAACTTAAACGTGGGGTTACCTTAGGGCTAGATCACCTTTATTTGCTTTCATTGTTTGATTTGATTGCTTTACATTTTGGTTCCTTGTTTGGGCTTAAATCCTCTACCCAGATTTGGGATACCTTATAGGTAAGTAGCAATACATTGTGGAAACTGTGCGAGGTTTACCGACATGGTCTAAGAAATAGCTACGTTAGTGTGACATATTTGTATGTACCGGTAGCCCTTGAGTAGTCAAGGAGAATACAGGGCCACTGAGTGATCTCATGAAGCACTAACTAACTTTAGAACCTTTACTTGACAAACTTGGCCATTAGGACGTAGTGAGATGACCAGCTTTGGTGCAGTCCGAAGTTGGTAAATACTCGATACTACACTCATTGAGGTTTGGCTTTTTGGGATATTTCGGTCGCCATGAAAGAGGCTTGCACTGAAACAATTCCCGAGAAGACAGATCAATGATATTGAGATCCTTTAGAACCCGGTTACTATTTATAGGATAGGTTGAGCCAACTAAACTTCAAGAGGGTACTTGCCTATGAGACTCCATGCAAGCCTAAACCTAAGGACTTGTTTTCCTTGTTTGTATATATTTACTTGTACATGAAATCATAAACATCATAACATCATACTCATTCAAACCTTTTCAAGGATTTTTGGGATTTATCTTTGTTCTGTTTTGTAGGATATGGCTTCTATCCGCAAGAACACTATCCAAGTCAATCTCGTAAGGGTTCCTCCTCAACTCAAAGAGTTAGCATCAAGGGTTCTTGAGAATTCTCCATTCATCGAAAGACATGTTCGTCTTCTAAACTTGGTTACCTCCAACACTGATGAAGATATGATGAAGGTGCTCTTCCAATTCTTTGATCCTCTACACCATTGCTTCACTTTTCCCGATTATCAACTTGTGCCAACTTTGGAAGAATTTATCCAACTCTTGAGTATTCCCATTCTCAATCAACTACCATTCAAAGGTACGAAAAGAGATCTAAAACCTGAAGTGATTGCTCAAGCCCTACACTTGCAACAATCTGATGTCATGACTAATTGGGAAACAAGGAGTGGTGTCAAAGGTTTCTTGGCCAAGTTCTTGTTTGAGAAAGCTCAAGATTGTTGAAACTCCTTGAACTTATAAGCTTTTGAAGAAATTGTGGCCCTTCTCATCTATGGTATGGTTTTGTTTCCAAATCCTGACCAACTCATAGATGTAAACGCTGTCAAAATCTTCATATCTTGCAACCCAGTGCCTACTTTGTTGGGATACATCCTACATTCTTTTCACTCTCTCACTATGAGGAAGAGAGGTATCCTCATGTGTTGAACTCCTCTCTTGGAAAGATGGTTTATTTCGCATCTTCCCCAATCTTTGTTGAAGAATGAGCAAGGTTCAAGGTGGTCCCATAGGTTGATAACGCTTAGACTTTTAAATATTCATTGGTGTTCCCGATCTTTGGAGAATGTTACTATCATCGACCGTTGTGGAGAATTCCCTAATGTCCCCTTGCTTGGGATTAGAGGAGGTATCACTTACAACCCCTTCTTAGCCTTACGACAGTTTAGTTATGCTTGAAGGGATGGTCCACATGAGATGCTTATCCAAGGAGTGCTATTCAACTACGAGAACAACGATCAAAGCTACCGTTAGAGGTTTATCCGAGCTTGGAGAATTGTGAACAAGGTGGATATCAAAATGCTGGGACAAAAGAATTCCATTCCCCTTGAGCCTTACTTTAAGTGGGTACGAGCTCGTGCTCAGAAACTTGTAATGCCTTATCCCTCCATGTTACCAATCATCATGGAACATGTTGTCGAAAGAGATGTCCCATACATTGTCCTCCATCGAGACATGTCTACTTCTCTCTAAGACTTGCAAAAGGGTTGGATTCAGCTTAAGGAAGAACGAGATACTTTCGAAGCTCAATTCAATGCTAGTGAGAAGAGGTTATTAGAGCTTACGAAGCAGCCACCAGAAGAGAAAAGTGTGAACGCCTACCTTGCGTCGAAGAGGATGCGTTTAGTCTTTTTATCTTAGAGAATTATTTTATAAGCCCAAGAGGCATGTTGTAATATTTTCAAGTTATTTAATGAAAATTGACGTTTGTTCATTCCTTTGGATATGCAAATTTAAATTCCATAAATCCTTGAAATCATTTGCATATACATATTCCATGCATCATAACATGACAGGTTTTCGCATAACAGGTTTCCTTATCCTTCTGTTGTTTATTTCAGCAAGATGGATCTAGAGAAAACTGTGAAGCATCTCCAGGCACAAAACTCTCAATTCCAAGAAACTCTACTGGCCCTAGCCAAGGGGCATCAAGAGATGATGGCATTATTGGAAGTTAAGAAGAAGCCCAAGAAGAAAGCTCTACTCAATATGGGTAGAAGGTTCAAGGAGATAATCCGTCAGATCCCGGTAGGAGAAAACTCATTTGAAGAGGACGAGAACCAGATTGGTGAGGTCAAAAGTACTCAGGCTGACTGTGTTAATGATCAAGCATCTGATGATGATTATTTTGACGAGCAGTATCCACCTGCCGATATCAAGTATAAGCAGTTAGAAGACAGATTGAAAGTTGTTGAAATCCAAACCGTCCCTGGTTTAGATTTTGATGATTTGGGTTTGATCTCTGGGGTTGTCATTCCCTACAAATTCAAAATACCAGTCTTTGCAAAGTACGATGGAGTTTCTTGTCCAAAGCTTCACCTGAAATCCTATGTGTGCAAGATACAGCCGCACACTGCTGATAAGAAACTTTGGGTTCACTTTTTTCAAGACAGCTTGACTGGAATGCAACTTGAATAGTTTTATCAGTTAGATGGTTCTCGTATCAATACCTGGGAAGATTTAGCTACCGCATTTTACCATCAGTATCAGTATAACACCGACTTGGCGCCAATGAGGGTTCAATTGCAAGATATGACCATGGGGAAGAACGAAGGATTTAAGGAATATGCACAAAAGTGGAGAGACCTTGCTAGTAGGGTTCAACCACCCTTGACTGACAGAGAGCACATAAACATGTTTATGGGAACTTTATCTGGTCCATTCTTTAACTTGTTGGTAGGTTGTTCCTCCTCCAGATTCATCAAGTTAGTCTTGACTGGTGAAAGAATTGAAAGCGGCTTCAAAAGTGGACAGATCTTTGTGGCGTCTGCCTCCACTTCAAATCCGGTCAAGAAACCTTTTGTTACAAAGAAGGAAATAAATGTTGTGTACGGGGCAAGGACCCGTACTAAGAAGAATGATCATATGTCTATTAATGCAGTATAAAACCCATACCAACTACTGCTCTAAGACCATTCTCTAATCATCAACGTTTCGAAACTCCGAAAAGACAATTTACAAGGTTGGGCATGTCACTGTCTCAAGCCCTTCAAAATTTGCTGGAGGCTAATTTAGTGACATTGCGTGATCCACCTTCCAACCCAGATACCTCTTCGCCAAAGTATAATCTGAATGCTAAATGTGCTTACCACTCAAGCAGCCCCGGGCACGAGACTGACTTGTGTTAGGCCTTGAAGAATAAAATCCAAGATTTGATTGATAACAAGACAATTGAGTTTGATCCTCCTCCAACTCTGAATGTAATCATCGTGCCTATGTCGAAGCATGACAAGGGTGTTAACGCTGTTGAAGATAAAATTTCCGTTGCCACTGTTGAAGACTTGACTACTCCTTTGAATATCATAAAAAATAATCTATTGAAAGCCGGGATTTTCTCTGGCTGTATAAAAGATTGTGTTTGTTGTACCCAACAACTCAATGGATGTTGAGGGTTGATCAAAGGCATTCAACGCCTGATAGATAGCCACGAAATTCTATTTGAAAAGACTCTTCTTGCCAAAAGTTTGACTAACAAATGTGAAGACCTCTCCATTATTACCATCTCAAATAAGCCTCTTAGGATCACCTGCAAAGGTCATATTAGGATTTCAAATGAACCCGCTATTTCTCCTTTAATAATCACCAATCCCCGACCAATTCCCTACTCTTCAAATAAGGCAGTACCATGGAATTATGGTGCTGAGGTGTTCTATCATGGGATTAAACAAGACGCTTGGATCGAAGAAGAAAAAGTTGATGATGTTAGTAACATAACTGGCTCGAGCAAAGTAACTCGAACTGGAAGAATATTTTCACCCAATATCTCACTACCAGCTGTTACAAAGGTGCCCATCTACATTACTGTTGCCAAGCCAAGTACCAATACAAGAGGGAAGGAGAAGGTTGTTGAGTCGGTCATAATAGAAATACCCGCAAAGGACGTTGCCAATGAAGAACCCTCTGCTCGTGAGATGGACGAGATCTTGAAGATAATAAAAAGGAGCGACTTCAAGATTGTGGAACAGTTGGGGAAAACCCCTTCTAAGATTTCGATGTTGTCATTACTACTTTGTTTCGATGCCCATGCTCGGACATTAATCAAATTCCTGAAAAAGGCTCATGTCCCCCATGAGACAACAACGGGACAATTTGAAAATTGTGTTGCTAGCCTGACAGCTGATTATGGCTTGGGATTTTCAGATGATGACCTAACACCGCTTGGGAAGAATAATAATAAAGATCTACATGTTGTTGTCGAGTGCAAAGGGACTACCTTAGCACATGTTCTAGTCGATACTGGTTCTTCCCTGAATGTACTACCCAAGATGGCGTTAGACTGTCTAGACTGTGAAGATTTAGTCTTGAAGCCAAGTGATATCATTATAAGGGCGTTCGATGGATCAAAGAGGACAGTTCATGGGGAGGTAGACCTTCCAATCAAAGTGGGCTCCCAAATCTTCAACTCCACCTTCTACATTATGGATATTCGTCCTGCCTATTCTTGTCTGTTAGGTCGCCCGTGGATCCATAAAGCTGGGGCAGTAACCTCAACTCTCCATCAGAAACTCAAATATCCAGTCAAGGGAG
Source organism: Vicia faba (assembly GCA_948472305.1). Lineage (NCBI taxonomy): Eukaryota > Viridiplantae > Streptophyta > Magnoliopsida > Fabales > Fabaceae > Vicia > Vicia faba. Next base: position 47,112,754 of record OX451736.1, read on the forward strand.
GAATAGTCATCGTCTGTAGAGAAGAAGAGTTTATGGTAAGCCACCTTAACTCGTTCAAATATGTAGAGATGGATGAAGAATTCATTGAGACCCCATGTCAACCCTTTGAAGTCGTTCCACCAATGGTTGTTGCCACCAAGTGTTCCTCTGATGAACCCAAAGCTGTTAAAGCCGTGCCGAGGATGGTTTCAGTCAAAGACGCTCGAGATGCTATTGAAGAAGGAAGCTGTGATAATTGGAAGAAACTCCTCGATATCCCATTCAAAGTAGACAAGTTTGGTTTGGGATTCACTGTCAAAGCTCTGAAGGAAGTGAGGTGTACGCGTGTAGGAAAGCCACCTCTCCGCATCGGAAGCCATAAAGTTAATGTTGTGGGTGATTAAGATGAAGAAGCTGAATTTGAAGATTGGGTGTATCCAACAATAGCGAAGCTGAAGAATTGGCATGCAAAGGACTTCGTGTCCATCTCCTTCTTTGAGGAGTAATCTACTTGTTATTGCTTTTCTTTTAATTCAAGAACATTTTGTCTATAATATGTAACAATGACTTTTAAGCCATGTTCCTGGCCCGGGGCACTTTGGTCCATTTGTCAAGGGTTTTATTTATGTTCATCTAAATCATATGATCATTCAGTACATTGGACTCTTTTGCATTCAAATATTTGTTTTCATTGTCTTTCTTTTCTTTCAAATACACTTTTCAAAATAGCCATGTATCTTACATGCACGCACACACACTCTTGCAGGTCCTCGTCCACTCTGGATCCTATTGCCAATGACTCTACTATTTCCGACTATGACTTCAAATGTCCAATTAACTAAGCCTAAGACGAAGAAGGGGAAGATTATGAAATACCGGGAGAACTATCCAGACTTCTATTACAAGAAGAAAAAGCTATTCAGCCGCACGAAGAGTCAGTTGAAGTCATCAATCTAGGTACTGAGGCAGATAAGAAGGAAATCAAGATCGGCGCTAAGTTGGAAAGCAGTGTCAAGAGAAGGTTGGTTCATATGTTGCATGATTATGTGGAAGTATTTGCTTGGTCTTATGAAGATATGTCAGGGTTGGATACCAACATCGTAGTTCATCGTCTGCCGACGAAAGAAGACTGTCCTCCCATCAAACAAAAGGTTCATCGCATGAGGCTTGATATGTCTGAGAAAATCAAAGTTGAAGTAATGAATCAGTTTGATGCAGGGTTCCTAGCTGTGATATCCTATCCCCAATGGGTTGCCAATGTGGTTCCAGTGCCGAAAAAGGACGGAAAAGTTCACATGTGCATAGACTATAGGGATCTGAATAGGGCTAGCCCCAAAGATTACTTCCCTCTACCACACATTAATGTCTTGGTTGATAATACTGCTCAGCATAAATTCTTCTCTTTTATGGATGGCTTCTCGGGCTATAATCAGATAAGGATGGCTCCCAAAGACATGGAGAAGACTACTTTCGTTACGCAATGGGGCACCTTCTGCTATAAGGTCATGTTGTTCGGATTGAAGAATGCAGGGGCAACATATCAAAGAGCTATGGTATCTTTGTTTCATGACATGATACATCATGAGATAGAGGTCTATGTGAATGATTTGATTTCCAGATCACAAACTGAAGAGGAACATCTCGATCTCCTGTACAAACTATTCGAAAGGCTGAACAAGTACAAGTTGAGGTTAAACCCTGACAAATGCACATTTAGAGTACGATCTGGAAAGCTTCTAGGTTTTGTTGTCAGCAATAAAGGCATTGAATTGATCTTGCCAAGGTGAAGGCCATCCAAGAAATGCCGGTCCCTCATTCTGAAAAGGAAGTTAGAGGATTCTTGGGTCGTCTCAATTATATTGCTCGCTTCATATCACACTTGACTGCTACTTGTGAGTCAATCTTCAAACTCTTGAAGAAAAATCAGGTAGTCAGATGGAATGATGAGTGCCAAGCTGCCATCGACAAAATCAAAGAATGTCTGCAAGAACCTCCTATTCTCATGCCTCCAGTTGAAGGGAGACCCCTGATCATGTACTTGATAGTACTAGAGAACTCTATGGGGTGTGTTTTGTGCCAACATGACGAGTCTGGCCGAAACGAGCATGCTATTTATTACCTGAGTAAAAAGTTTACTGATTGAGAAACTAGATATTCACTGCTCGAGAAAACTTGTTATGCTCTGGCATGGGCTGCTTGCCGGCTAAGACAGAATATGTTGACTCATACCACTCTGTTGATTTCTAAGATGGACCCAATCAAGTACATCTTTGAGAAACCTGCTCTTTCCGGAAGGATAGCTAGATGGAAAATGATATTGACTGAGTACGACATTCAATACACGACTCAAAAGGCCATCAAAGGAATCGTACTAGCAGATAATTTGGCCCATCAAGCTGTTGATGATTATCAATCCATGAACTTTGACTTCCCAAATGAGAACATCATGCTGGTAACCGACTGTGCAAAACCTGGACCGTATGATGGACCTAAACAAGGATCCCGATGGACTATGGTCTTAGATGGGGCTTCTAGCGCCTTAGGTAACAGAATTGGTGATGTAATTATATCTCTTGAAGGTTGCCACACTCCATTCACTTCCAGACCATGCTTTGATTGCACAAACAATATGGCCGAGTACGAAGTGCGCATTTTGGGTCTGAAAGCTGCCATTGACTTGAGGATAAAGCATTTGAATATGTTTGGGGATTCTGCTCAAGTGATTATCCAAGTAAAAGGAGATTGGGACACTAAGAACCCTAATATCATCCCTTACAAGGAACATGTTCTATCCTTGATTCCTCACTTCTAAGAGATCACATTTGAACACTTCCCTGGGGAAGAAAATCAGTTGGCTGACGCCTTGGCAACCATGTCTTCAGTGTTCAAGGTCAGATGGGACAATGAAGCCTCTATGATTACAATTCAAAGATTCGACGAACCTGCACATTGCTGTGAGCTTGACACTGACACAGAAAAGCCATGGTACCATAAGGTGATGAGGTATCTTGAAACACAAGAGTATCCTGAGGGAGAATCCATCAATGACAGAAAGTTCTTACAAAGATTTGCAGCCAAATTCTTCCTAAGTAACAGGATATTGCACAAGCGCAACCATGACTCTACTCTACTCCAATCTGTAGTCAAGAAGGAGGCAGAGGAAATTGTGGAAGACATGCACGATGGTCTCTTTGGGACTCACTGAAGTGGACATACGATGGCTAAGAAAATCTTGAGAGATGGTTACTATTGGTCAACAATGGAGACTGATTACCATCAAAATTCCAGAACTTGTCACAAATTCCAAATCTATGCTGACAAGGTCCATGTACCTCTTATCCCTCTGAACGTCATGACCGCTCCGTGGCCATTTGTAATGTGGGGCATTGACATGATTGGAGAAATCAAGCCAACCGCTTCCAATTGACATCGCTTCATTTTGGTCGCTATTGATTATTTCACCAAGTGGGTCGAAGTCTCTTCTTTTGCCTCAGTCACAAAGAATGTGGTATCCAGATTCATCAGACACAACCTCATATGCCGCTATGGTATTCCCGAAAGGATCATCACCTACAATGGGACTAACCTCAACAATGCTATGATTACCGAACTTTGCACTCAGTTCAAAATCAAGCATCACAATTCTTCTCCATATAGACCAAAAATGAATGGCGCAGTCGAAGCGGCCAAAAAAAACATCAAGAGGATTATGCAGAAAATGGTAGTAACCTATAAGGACTGGCATGAGATGTTGTTGTTTGCTCTACATGGCTACTGCACTTCAGCTAGAACATCAACTAGGGAAACTCCCTTTTCCTTAGTCTATGGCATGGAATATGTTTTGCCATAGGAAGTTTAGATTCCCTCATTAGGGATTATGAATGAAGCAGGTTTAGGCGAAGACGAGTGGATTCAGACGAGATTGGATCAGCTGAACCTCATCAACGAAGAGCGACTGGCTGTTATTTGTCATGGTCAGACGTACCAAAAACATATGATCAAGGCTTTCAACAAAAAGATCAAACCTCGAATATATCAAGCTGGTGACTTGGTGATTAAGCGCCTCATTCTGACACAAGGTGACCCCAGAGGAAAATAGACTCCCACCTATGAAGGGCTATTTGTTGTCAAGAGAGTTTTCTATGGCGGTGCCATGATGCTGACTACCATGGATGGTGAAGACTTCCCACATCCTATAAACGTGGACATACTTAAAAAAATACTACGCATAAGAGACCCGCTAGGTTGACAACCTAGGAAAAACAAGGACATCCCGACAAACCAAAAGGTTTGGACAAAAATTAGGAGTATATGCAAAATATTATACACCCGGCAAGTTGAAAACCCGAAAGGGCGACTTGGCAAAAAAGGGTATCCTGGTGGGCTGAAAACCTAAAAGGGCGGTCCAGGCAAAAATTAAGGATTGAAAGTGTATGACTATGTCCCGTGGAATCACCACAGTCAACTTTATCACCAAGATCCGAGTTCAAACGGTCCAAGATCAATCCAATCAACTTCTGTCAATGGCAAGGGGCATTCGAAGACTTTGGGGCAATAATAGAGTTTGAATGCAATGAGATTATTTCACATGGCTATTTGCTTTTGTTTTCAATTTTCCTTTTGACGATTTCCTCTTACTAGGATCTCCATCTCTTTGTACAAAAAACGCCTATTCATGGGAAAAATATCAATACAAATATACTTTGAAGTGAAAACTTTCTGTTTTAATTTTGAATGCAAATTTGTCCAATGACTAAAATTGAACGAACATATGCATATGAACATAATTAAAACTATTTGGCACGTGTGTCCTGCTAAGCAGCAGAAAATATCTCTTTAATGTATTTGGAATATCCCCACAGAGTTATTTCATTAGCATTACCCCCACCAAACGGTAAACCAATCCTCAACAGAGTTACCCACAAAGTCTCTTTGCATAGGTTGATCTCCAACCAAAGTCTCAATCTCTTGACAAATCTCTCTCCATAGTTAAGTTGTTCCTATAAGTAGAAGCCTGTGGACCTCTTCCTCAAAGAACTCACTATGTCACCTGTTTGTCGAGTATTCATTAACAGGGTTTACTTCCCCAACAAGGTTTATTTCCCCAACAGGGTCTATTTCCCCGACAAATAACGAGTAGCATAACTCCCCAACCAAGTACGAAATTTCCCAGCTTAGTTTATCCTCTCTAGTTGAGTCTGAATTTCCCCGGCATAGTCTACCTCCCCAGCTGAGCCTGTTATCCCCTACTGAGTGTATCTCCCTAAGATGAATTTGTCTTCCCCAATTGAGTCCACACTCTCCAGTTTGAGTTTTCCTTTCGAACTTTTGCAAATCATAGGGCCATAACCTCTAATCTCCAGTAAAGTCGTCAACAAAACCTTTACTATCTCCAAAAGATACTATGAAGACTGGACCCGACCAGATATTAGTACAACTTTCAAACTACTATAAAGCCTGGACCCGACCAGATAATAGTTTGACTTTATCAATTGCTAAAACCTGGACCCAACCAGATAACAATTTGAGTTTCTGAAACCTGGACCCGACCAGATAACAGTTAATCTCAATTTCAAGTTACTAAAGCCTGGACCCGACCAGATAATAATTTAACTCTTAAAAATATAGAAGAACCTGGACTCAACCAGACCAAGGTTTAACTTCTTTTCCCCAATAGAGTTTGCCTCTATCCCAACAAGTTATTGTGAAGCCTGGATTCAACCAGATAGCAATTACCCTCAGAAATTCGTTGTGAAACCTGGAATCCGACCAAATAAAAACTAAATCCCAAAACAGTTTATTGTGAAACCTGGACCCGACCAGATAATAATTAACCTCATCCAGCTCAGAAATCTGCAAAGCCTGGATCCGACCAGATGTCAGTTTTCAAGCAAGTTATTGTGAAATCTGGAACCCGACCAGATAACAACTAACTATGATCCCCAGAGAGACACTATGAAGCCTAGACCCGACCATATAATAGTACAACTTTCCAAAAAACCATGAAACCTGCACCCGATCAGATAGTAGTTACCATTGCAAGTTACTGCAAAGCCTGGACCCGACCAGATAAAAGTTAACTTCCTTATCCCCAACAAGTTACTACAAAGCCTGTATCCGACCAGATAACAGTTAACTTCCTTATCCCCAACAAGTTGTTGTGAGGCCTGGATCCGACCAGATAACTATTCAATTTCAAGAAATTTTCTACAAAGCCTGGAATTTGACCATATAATAGTTAATTGATCCTTCTCCAGTAAGTTACCGTGAAGCCTGGGACCCAACCAGATAGCAGTTGACTTCCTCATTCTCAACAAGTTATGAAGCCTGGATCCGACCAGATAACAGCTAACATTCAAGAGATATTCCCCAGTGGAAACATCCTTTCAACAGATTTGAAGATATGTATATTCTTCACCCCCAACAGCAATCAGAGATTCAACCCCCCAGAATTTCCTCAGTAGCAGACAAGGATTTATTTTCCCAGACAAAAACATACATCTCACATTCATACATCATAGCATGTACATGAAAAATGCATTTAGCATAATACCACATCTGGTGAACATCATGCATACATCTGCATTTTACTAACCTATCTTTCCCCCAGGTAGAACATCAAGCTTTAGTATAAATCAATAAGAGATTTGTGCTGATACTTCTTTCAGTGTTTACCAACATCCCTCCAAATAGCATCTATAAGCCCATTCACAATCCATCTTTGAATGCAAATTTCTGGGCACTCTAGTGTTCAATCATCTTCCACCTTCAGGTCACGAATGGTGAATCCGCCAATCTAACTCTTCAGGTATAAGAAGATTGAACAGGGGCAGTTGTTGTACCCCCAAATTTTTCCTCTCAATTATCAAGGGTTTTCTCACAAAGATTCTCAGGATTTAATCTTGCACAAGTGCATTGGGATTTTCCAGTACCAAAATTAAAAGGAAACTGTCAAAAAGGGAGAAAACAGATAAAAATAATATTTTGACAAATTTGGAGAAAAACAAGTGTTCTTCGATTCAGCATCCTTCGATTGGACTTTGCACCTCCTTCAATTGTTCAAAAATTGCTGCTAGCGTACCTCTTTTGTCTGGGAATTTGACTTCTTGTTGCAGGCTTTGTTTGTGTCTTTTGATTCCTACATGCTTGCTTTGAATACCAAGTTTGCTGGCCACAAGTTCCCCCTGCAAGGCAAACCCTTCAATTCACCAAGCATGATGCCTGCATGCTTTGCTTTGAATACCATGTTTGCTAGCCACAAGTGCCCCCTGCAAAGAAAAACCCTTCGATTCAAAAAGCATGATGCCTGCGTGCTTTGATTTAAATACCAAGTTTGCTGGCCACAAGTACCCCCCCCCCCCCCCCCCCACAAGGCAAACCCTTCGATTCACCAAGCATGATGCATGCGTGCTTTTCTTTGAAACCATGACTTGCTGGCCACATGTGCCCCATGCAAGGCAAACCCTTTGTTTAGACACAAGTGCCTGCATGCAAGTCTTAGTTTGGCCATTCATCTTTTGCCATGCCTGCATGCAAGCTTCAGTTGAGAAAGGGCTTCATGCCACATGGGTTACATCTTTCATTTGGGTATTGAAGCTTCCTTCGATTCAAAATGAAATTATCTGCTGATGATTTCCTTCGTTTCAAAAGGAAATTAGCTTTTAAAAGCTTCCTTCGATTCAGAAGGAAATCATCCTCTGAAATCTTCCTTCGATTCAGAAGGCCTTGGCCTTCTGAAGGTTCCATTCGATTGCACCATTGGCCCCTCGTCTGTTTGCCATGGATTCATAAGTTTTCGATTGGATGAATGGCTACCTTCCTGTGACTTAAGATTTCATCTTCATGTTTTCTTCGAATGCACCTTTATATCACCTTCAAATCCACCTGCAAATCCTTCAATACGCCATAGTGCTACATTATGACACACATCTGGGTGGCCCATTCGAAGGACTTGCCATAGTTGGGGAATATTTGTTTTTACTTATTTTGGAGTCTGGTCGAAGGTTTGGGTCTAAGTTATCAAAAGAAAGAGGACTCAAAATGGCATATTCAACTGAAAAGGGACATTCCAAAAACACACAATTGCTCCATTCAAAGGACACACAACTGATGAGAATGAATGTTGTTCTAGGCTGGTCGAAAGGTGTAGAAAGATGAAGGATTCGACTCAAAGATCAATTTAAACATTTAGACCCATATGCTAGGTGTTGTACCCCAAATTTTCCCTCTCATTTTATCAATATTTCCCCTCACAAGACTCTTTGGATTCCTGACAGGATTAGGGTTTGCTCTGCTCAAGACATCTCCTTGCACTGTTGACCTGAAATTAGGGTTTGAGTTTGCACAAGGATTTTTGGACTTTCAATGCTTAATTTGACCTTCATACTTCATGTTGGACCTATAATATTTCCCATACCAAGTTTCAAGCTTTGAATTAAATTTTTGCCCAGTCAATTGGACAGTTGACCTAGAAATCAGCTGTATTGGGGAAAAAGTCAACTGTGGCCAATTTACAGTCAAACCTCATAATTGTTTATCCACATCAACATTATAGACTCATATGAACCATTTTATCAAGTTTGGACCACAACTCCTCAAGAAATTTGATCAGATCACCAAAAGGGCAAAATGGTCATTTTTAGGGTTTTGACTGCAGAAGGGCAATTTCTGATTTTTCACATAGCCAATGGAAAATTGGGTTCAAGCATGGATTATAGGACTCAATGGCATCATCTTTACCTAATCAAAAGGTTCAAAAGATCTTAAATGCATTGGATTGACAGATGAATTTTCCAGTCAACTGATCAAAAATCAATTGTACATTTAAAAGTCAAACTTTGACTTTTTGGTCAAAATCAAGTTCCAAGGATCATTTTTCATCAAGATGTGTCAAAACATGAAACTTGTTCACCAAGAAACCTAATTTTGAAAATTAGGGTTTAAAATGGAAAATTTTCATAACTTAGAAATTTTCTAAGTTATGAAAATTTCTTATTTTTTCCCAACTTTTTCACCATGATGCAATTGGATTCAAACAAAACTTCTAACATGAAAGTTGTAGTACTCCACAAAATCTACAACTTTTATTCACAAAGTTTTCCCAAAAGATGCTTGTATCTCAAGTTATGATTTTATGAACAAGGGTCCATGAAACTTTTAACTTAGTGAAATTTTACCCTAGTTTAGGTAGGATTTTGACCTATCTTCATGGAAAATTTTCACATAGTTCCAATTGGAATATCAAAATGCATTTCAAATATGTATTGTATAGAATGTTACAAGCTTTCCAAAATGTCCAAGAACTCTCCAAAATCATTTATGGTTATGGAGAATCAAAGGTTTGAAAATGGGAAATTATCACTTTGGTCCATGGCATTTTTCATGTTGATACAAGTTGCAATTTTTGTCCAACCATTCTTGTACTTGGTTTAAAGGTCCTTAAACCCTTCCACACTCAAAAATTGAATGCAAACACAATGGATTAAGGCTTTGTTCTGAGCTTTAGAAGATTACATATTGAATCAATCCATTTTTGGCAAAAAGGCAACAATACCATTAACATAAAGCACAACTTTTGCAATTTTGTTTGTCTTGAGCATTGGACTTGATCTTTTGCAGTAAACCACACCCACAAAGGTCAGGGAAAGTACACCAACTATCAGCATGCTTGGAGCTAGCCTGTACAGACCATAGCATTATCAAAATCACCTTTTACTTCAAAACCAAGTCAACTTGCAAAAACCACATAACTTTGCCATCTGATATAACCAAGCTTTGTAAACATTTAAAACAAGTTTTGCATATTGCCTAAGGTCAGAAACACGAGCTCACCACCTCTCAAATACCCTTGTACACCAAAAACCCCACTTTCTGCCAAAACAGGGCAAGCCCTGCAGAATCACTTCCATCTTCATATTGCCTCGTGCGTTTTGCTTGCAACCAGTTCCAACACACTCCATACAACATACCTAAGCTACCCCAACCATTCCCAAGTCATTGTAACTCTATTTACACACTTCACCATTTTTGCTTTGAAGCTTTGCAGGTTGAGTTCTATAGAGACATCCAGGCCATTTCAAAGCAAACTAAGCATTGGGAAAGATCAAAGGAACATCAAGCAAACTCAAAAGAACCTCAGGCCTCACTGAAAGTTATTGCATTGCCATACTCGAGTTTGACTGAAACAGGTAAATTTCAAACTTCTATCTCTCTATTTAGGAATCATTAGGCTTAGGTTTGTGAATAAAAAATGTAGTCCTCATTACCCTTGAGTTGTACATATGCATAGAATTCATTTATTTTAGCTGAGCTAGAAGAATTTGGATGTTGAACTTTCTGAAAAAAACTAGGTCAAGATTTAGGGCAAGAGAAATTCTCTCTGGTCTTTGAGAGTTAGATTAAGTTTTTTACATGGTTAGAATCGTGTGATCATGCTCTATAACTTTCATGTTGCAAGTTTTTTTTTAAGCACAAATGCAGGAGATAGAGATTTGAACTATGGCGCGCGTGTTTCAGTCTCAAGGACAGGGATGAAGCTGGACTTTGGGATGGGCTTGGTTTTTGATTGCTATTTGCACCCCTTGGCTTGCTGTTTACACCCCCTGGTCCATTTCATTATTTTTTTTTATATTTTCCATTTCTATTTTCATTTCTGACTTTTATTATTTTTTCTAAATATAAAAAAAATCACAAAAAATATTTTCTTAAATTTTCACATTTTATTTTATTATTTTTATTATTTTTTGGACATAGAAATAGTTATTAAATAATATATATATTTTTCTTTTCTTAAATAAAAACTTATAATTAATACAAAAATATTATATATTTTTATTTTTATTATTTATATACTTAAATAATATTTTTCTCACACATTTTAATTTTTAACACTTTTGTATATATTTTATTTATTTTCTTGTACATAAATAAATAATATAATATATATATTTTTCTTAAAACAAAAATTAGGGTTTCCACCCTTAATAAAAATAATCTTTTATTTTCTTATTTTTGATACATTAAATAATTTATTTTTACATACATAAAAATAATACAAAAACATTTTTTGCATATTTATAATATATTGCATATTTAAATATTTGTCCATTTATTTATTTGTACAAAAGAATTCAATATGGTTGTAATAATTTTAGGGCTTTTATTTTGTGCAAAATGCCCCCCTATTCAAACTTGTATCCCCCTCCCTATATCAATGTTGTAATAGTTGTAGATTTACTTTTACGCATTTATTTCTTTCAAATATGCCATGATAGCAAAACTAGGGCTTGTATGCAAATAACCAAAATCAAACAAATAGCTAGACCTAATACAAGACAAAAATGCATGAAAATGACAACACAATGCACACAAGCACCCCTAGGGTTTCATTCACTTGTTGCCTTTAAAATGGCCATGGTATGCATGTTAGGTATCTTGGCAAAACAAAAATCAACACAAAAGATCATAGTTCCTCGATGACGCTATCTTGGTTGCCTATACAAAAATGATTTAGTCTCTCAAACAAAAACTTGCTAAGATACTTGGCACAATTGCTATCATGGTCATACGATGACCCGCGCCAGTCCCGTTTAACATCCAAACACAAGGCTGTTTACCAAATACAATGGTAAAACAACAATGTCAAAGGGTTAAAAATGTGTAGGAAAGATCTTTGAGTAGGGTAGACAACTCCTAGTTACTTGATCAAACTTGCAAACATCCTTGCTATTTTCAAAAACACATCACAACACAATTTCAAAACATTTCCCAAAACAAACTTTCAAACATTGAAACATTTTTCAAAAGACAAACACTTTTGTATACATTCAAACAAGAATCATTACAAAGGTTGCCTAGACAAAGGCCTCTTTTCAAAATACTTTCAAAACCACACACAAAAGCACCATTTCAAACAATTGAAAAGCATAAGCAAGTGATATAAAACAAGTAACTAAGAGCCCGTGGAAAAACATGGATGAAAAAGGTGCTAGCACCTTCCCTTTTCATAATCTACCCCCCGAACCCAAAAACAATCTCAAAGGTCTTTCCTGTGCTTTTTTACCTTTCCTTTTGGATAAAATAAAAGTCGGTGGTGACTCTTGCTAAACCGAAACGTTTGCGAACACAAACGCAAAACCTCAAGTCAGTTCTCCCACCGCATCACAGGACTGGTGACTCTGCTGGGGAAGGAAATTTAAAAGTTGGGTTACCTTAGGGTTTTAGATCACCTTTACATGCTTATCTTGTTTTCCTTGATTGATTTACATTTGGTTCTATTGTTTGGGTTTGAAATCCTCTACCAGGATTTGGGAAACATTCATAGGTAAATAGAAATACATTGTGGAAACTATGTGGGGTATACTGACATAGTTGAAGCAATATCTATATTAGTGCGACATATTTGTGGGTACCGATAGCCTTTGAGTTAATCAAATAGAATACGGGGCCGCTGAGTGATGTCATGAAGCACTAATGGACTTTTAGAACCTTTACTTGACTAACTTGGCCTTTTTAGGGGTAGTGAGATGACCGGCTTTGGTGCAGTCCAAAGTTGGTAGATACTCGATACTACACTCATTGAGGGTTGTTTTCTTGGAATATTTTGGTCGCCAGTAAAGTGGCTAAACTGAAACAATGAACACAAAATAATCCATTGATATTGAGCTCCTTAGAACCCGGTTACTATTTATAGGACAGGTTGAGCCAACTAAACTTCAAGAGGGTACTTACCTATGAAACCCCATGCAAGCCTGAAACTAGGAACTTGTGTGATTTGTTTGTACATATATACTTGTGCATAACATCATAAACATCATGAAGCATCATATGCATCCACTAACCATTTCAAGGATTTGGATCTTCATCTATGTTCCTGTTTTGTAGGTAATGGAATCACTTCGCAGGAAAACAATTCAAGTAAACCTTGTAAGAATTCATCCTCAACTCAAGGAGCTAGCTTCAAGGATTCTTGAGAATTCTCCATTCACCGAGAGGCATGGTCGTCTTCTCAACTTAGTCAACACCAACACTGAGGAAGACATGGTGAAATTTCTCTTCCAGTTCTTTGACCCCTTACACCACTGCTTCACATTTCCTGATTACCAGCTTGTGCCTACTTTGGAGGAATTTTCTCAACTCCTGAGGATTCCTATTCTCCATCAACTACCCTACAACGGTACGGAAAGAGATCCAAAGCCTGAAGATGTTGCTCAAGCCCTACACTTGCAACCATCTGATATCATAGGCCATTGGAAAACTAGAAGTGGTGTCAAGGGTTTCTTGGCAAAGTTTCTGTTTGAGAAGGCCCAACGCTGCTGGAATTCATTGGACTTACAAGCTTTTGAGGAGATTGTAGCTCTTCTCATCTATGGGTTGGTCTTGTTCCCTAAACCTGACCAGCTTATAGATGTCAGTGCTGTCAAAATTTTCATGGCTCGCAACCCAGTGCCTACATTTCTCGGGGATATCCTCCCCTCATTTCACACTCGAACAATGAGAAAAAAAGGTGTTTCATGTGATGTACTCCTCTTCTAGCAAGGTGGTTTATTTCTCACCATCCCCAATCAGTCTTGAAGAATGAGCAAGGCTTGAGGTGGTCACAACGATTGATGACTCTTACACATTCAGATGTTCATTGGTGTTCTCGATCCAGAGAAAATGTTATCATCATTGATCATTGTAGGGAATTTCCTAATGTCCCACTACTTGGCATCAGGGGAGGCATCACCTACAACCCCTGCTTGGCTCTGAGATGGTTTGGGTGTGCCCGAAGGGATGGCCCTCATGACATGATGATTCCAGACTTGGTTTTTTACTTCGACAATGATGATCAAGGACTTCAACAAAGGTTTATTTGGGCTTGGAGGATGCCCAACAAGGTGGATAGTAAGACCTTGGGACACAAGAATTCCATCCCCCTTGAGCCTTACCTCAAGTGGGTATGAACCCGCGCCCAAAGTCTTATGATGCCTTCCCCTACATACTTCCTGTGATCAAAGAGCCCGTTATGAAAGGAGAGGTTCCATACACCCTCCTACATCCTGACATGCCAACATCACTAGAAGATTTGCAAAGGAGTTAGATACAGTTCAAGGGAGAATGTGATACTTTTGAAGCCCAATTTTACGCCAATGAGAAGAAGGTTTTGGAACTTACTCGTCAACTTCACGAAGAGAAGACTCTCAACACCTACATTGCACCAAAGAGGATGCGCAGCGTCTTTTTACATTAGAATTTTGTATTATTTTTCCCATGGGGCATTTATATACTAACAAATTCTATCTTATTAATATGACGTGTGTTCCTTTTTGTTTAAAACAAATTTGAATTTCTGAGTCCTTGAATGCATTACATGAATAACATATCATTCATCATATGCATAAGCAGGTCTTCACACCAGGTTTCCTTATCTCTCTGCAGTTTATTTCAGCAAGATGGATATAGAGCAGACGGTCAAAGACTTACAAGCGCAGAATTCACAGTTCCAACAGCTACTCATGACCTTGGCAAAGGGTCAGGAGGAGCACAAAACTCTATTGGAAAAGGAAAAGGAGAAAAAGAAAAAGAAGAGGGTTGGTGTGGCTACCATGGGTAGAAGATTTGAAGGCCAAGCTAGAAGGGTCCTGGATTTCCCCTCAACATCTGATGAAGGGGTACGAAAGGGTAAAGGAACTGTCGTGCAATCTGAGTCTGAGGAAGAAGAAGATGAAGAGGATGAAGACTATTCAGAACAGCAGTACCCTCCTGCAGACGACAAATACAAGAATCTGGAAGAGCGTCTGGCAGCTATGGAGGTGCAAAGAGTGCTTGGGCTGGACTTCGAAGAGCTAGGGTTGGTTGTTGGGATTGTCATTCCCCCTAAGTTCAAAGTACCTCTTTTTTCTAAATACGATGGGTTGTCTTGTCCAAAGATGCATCTGCGGTCTTACGTCAGAAAGATCCAACCATATTCTTCTGATAAGGATCTGTGGGTTCATTTCTTCCAGGACAGTCTTTCGAGGACGTAATTAGATTGGTTCTACCAGCTAGAGAGGTCGGATGTGCATAATTGGGAGGATTTGGCTGCTGCCTTTTACAGACAATATCAATATAATGCGGATTTAGAACCAACCCGTACTCAATTACAGAGTATGGGCATGGTATCAAATGAAGGTTTCAAAGAGTATGCCTAGAAATGGAGAGACTTGGCGGGACGAGTACAACCACCTCTATCTGAGAGGGAGCTGGTAGATTTGTTCTTGGGTACACTGTCAGGCCCCTTTTTCAATCACCTGATTGAAAGTTCGTCTGCGGGGTTCACAGAGCTAATTCTAACCGGTGAGAGAGTTGAAGCCGACATCAAGAGCGGAAAAATTCAAAAGGATGCATCTGCTTCCGCTGCTATCAAAAAGACTTTTCCAGCGAAGAAAGAAGTCTCAGATGTCTACTCCCAGAGAAGTCAAGGAAGAGTTGAGCGCCGGCCAGCGGTGGGGCTGTAATGATTCAGAAGACTGCAACTGATCAGCCTAGAAACAATCAACCCAGAACCAACCAAGCAAGGGTGGAAAGGCCTGCACGGCAATTCACTCGGATCAACATGACACCTGCTCAGGTTCTCCCTCATCTTTTGAAGTTAAACCTTGCAAGTTTTAAAGAGGCGCCGAAGAATCCGAATACATCTTCTCCTTACTACCATGCAAATGCGAAGTGTGCTTATCATTCAGACAGCCTGGGGCATGACACCAATAATTGTTGGGCCCTAAAGAATAAGATTCTGGATTTAATAGATGCTAAAGAAGTTGAATTCGACGCCCCTGAAAAGCCTAACGTGATCTCTGCTTCAATGCCAAAACATGGTCATAATTCCCATGCTGTTGAAGAGGATCTATTTGTTGTTGTTGTTGATGATTTGATGACTCCGCTACCGATAATCAAGTTGAATTTGCTAAAGGCTAGGATTTTCCCAGGATGTGAAGAAGATTGTTGCCTTTGTTCCTCCTTACCAACCGACTATCTGTTGTTGAAATTAGGCATCCAACGCCTAATGGATAACCAAGAGATCCTTTTTAAAAAGACTCCTGTTACACCGACTCCTGTCAATGATGTTTCGATAATTACCATATCTGCCAATCTTTCCAAGGTCTCCAAAAGACCTGTTAAGATTACATCCGATCTGAAGATTGTACCTTTGAAGATAACCATGTCGGGGCCTATCCCGTACAAGTACAACAAATCAATACCATGGAACTATGGGGAAGAGATCTATTACCATGGTGTTAAGCAAATTGAATCAGCCGAAGAGAGTTCTGATGAAGAGACTTCCGACATTGGAAACATTTCCGGAACGAGTAAAATCACCCGCAGTGGAAGAATTTTCTCTCTGGAGATTACGCCTCCAAAGGCAATCTTCAGACCCTCAGCCGCTCCTAAAGTTACTCCTGCATCTGTCAACCTATCTACAAGAACTCCAGTTATTGAAGAAGTTGTGACTCCTGAAGTTGTCCCCTCTGCTGATGCTGATGATAGAGGGAAAGGGGTCCAAGAAGAGCCCGTCAGGACGAGGGCTCAGCCATTGATCATCCCTGAAACCTCTCAAAAAGAAATGGAAGAGATTTTGAAAATAATCAAGAAAAGCGATTATAATGTTGTTGAGCAACTGGGGAAAACCCCCTCAAAAATCTCTATGTTGGCCTTGCTGCTCTGTTCAGAAGCTCATGCCAAAGCTTTGATCAAATTCTTGAAGACGGCCCATTTGCCCCAGGAAACCTCTATGGACCAGTTCCAGGAATGTGTAGCTAGCCTAACAGCAGACAACAGTCTAGGATTCTCCAACGCTGATCTAACAATCAAAGGGAGAAAACATAATGATGCTTTGCATGTGCCGGTAGAATGCAGAGTGACTACTCTGGCACACGTCTTGGTAGATACTGGTTCATCGTTGAACGTCTTACCAAAGAAGGCATTGGATAGGCTAGATTGGGAAGGTATAACTTTGAAGCCCAGCAACATCATTGTCAGAGCCTTTGACGGTTCTAAACGGATGGTCCACGGGGAGGTGGACATCCCGATTAAAGTGAGAACTGAAACCTTCAACTCCACATTCTATGTCATGGACATCCGTCCCTCCTATTCTTGCTTGTTGGGAAGACCTTGGATTCATCATGCTGGAGGCGTCACTTCAACTCTACATCAGAAGCTCAAGTACCCTGTTCAGGGGAAAATTGTGACAGTTCACAGTGAGGAGAAATACATGATAAGCCATCTTAATTATTTCCGCTATGTGGAATTGGATGGTGAATTCATCGAAACCCCCTTTCAGCATTTTGAGGAGGTAACTCAGGAGATTGCGGCAACCAAGACAGTGCCTTCTGTACCCATGATTACCCGACCTCCGCCTTAGATGTCGTCACTCAAAGATGCAAAGGCTGTGATTGAAGAAGGAGGAAGCACAATCTGGGGGAAACTTCCTAACTTTCCTTTCAAGTCTGATAAGTTCGGCTTGGGTTTCACTGCTTCTGCTCAAAAGGTTGTGCGTCGCTCCCGGGCTGGAGGACCACCAGTGAAGATCACTCATCATGGAGTCAGTGCTTTGGAGGATGGTGAAGGGGAGAGCAATCTGGAAGACTGGATTTTCCCTACCGTTGAAGGAGGATTGAGCAATTGGAAGGCGAAGGACTTTTTTCCCATTACTTTCATCAATTAGTAATTTATCTTTCAAACATTTATGTTAATATGTAATAATTCCTAAACAATTCGTACACTTTTAACCTTATGCCTTACCCGAGGTACATAGGTCCATTTGTAAGGGTTTGATTTTTCATCTCCATATGCCATTTTAATGAGTCATGGACGTTTTCACATATAAACTTTTGTATTCATTTTCTTTCTTTTTACATTTTATTTGTTTAAAGGTGGCTATCCCTTACACACACCCACACTCACCAATGCAGGTACCCATCCATTCCGGATTCCATGGGTAACAATTCTGCTATGGCCTTCAGTGACTCTGAAGATCTAGTCTACCATGCCGAATACGAAGGTGATGAAGACTGTGAAGTGCCTGGAGAATTGGCTAGACTGCTACAACAGGAAGAAATGGCTATTCTACCTCACGAGGAGTTGTTAGAGACAATCAACTTGGGTACAGAGGAAGTCAAAAAATAAGTTAGAGTGGGTGCCAACCTAGAGCCAAGTGTCAAAGAGCGCTTAGTTCAGCTGTTGAATGAATATGTTGAGATCTTCGCCTGGTCCTATGAAGACATGTCGGGACTTGATACAGATATTGTGGTTCACCATCTCCCTACAAGAGAAGATTGTCCACCGATTAAACAGAAAGTTCTCCGCATGAGGCCTGACATGTCTGAAAAGATCAAAGCTGAAGTGATGAAGCAGTTCAATGCTGGTTTTCTGGCTGTAACTTCCTATCCACAATGGGTCGCTAACATTGTGCCCGTGCCTAAGAAGGACGGCAAAGTCAGAATGTGTGTGGATTACAGAGACTTAAACAAGGCTATCCCTAAAGATGACTTTCCACTACCGCACATTGACATCTTGGTTGACAATACAACTCAGCACAAGGTATTTTCTTTCATGGACTGATTTTCAGGGTATAACCAGATCAAAATGGCCCCTGAAGACATGGAGAAAACTACTTTTGTTACGCAATGGGGTACGTTCTGCTACAAAGTGATTCCATTCGAACTGAAGAATGTCGGGGCAACCTATCAACGCGCCATGGTAGCCTTGTTTCATGATATGATACATCATGAGATCGAGGTCTACGTAGACGACATGATAGCCCGTTCACAAACGAAAGAAGAACACCTCGACCATCTGCAAAAGCTGTTTGTCAGGTTGAAGGAGTACAAGCTCAGACTGAACCCTAAGAAGTGCACTTTCGGAGTCAGGTCTGGTAAACTCTTCAGTTTCATCGTCAGCAACAAAGGCATCAAAGTTGATCCTGCCAAAGTCAAAGTTATACAAGAAATTCCTGCCCCTCGCACTGAGAAGGAGGTCAGAGGTTTCTTGGGACGCCTAAACTACATTGCAAGGTTCATTTCTCACCTAACATCTACCTGTGAACCAATCTTCAAGCTGTTGAAGAAAGATCAGGTGGTTAAATGGAATGATGACTGTCAAGTTGCTTTTGATAAAATCAAGGAGTATTTGTTGGAACCTCCTATCTTGATGCCACCCGTCGAAGGAAGGCCGTTAATCATGTATCTGAACGTCCTGGAGAATTCAATGGGGTGCGTATTGGGCCAACATGACGAGTCTGGCCGAAAAGGGCATGCCATTTATTACCTTAGCAAAAAGTTTACCGATTGTGAGACCCGATACTCACTGCTCGAGAAAACTTGTTGCGCTTTGCTATGGGCTGTTCGCCGGCTAAGGCAATATATGTTGACTCATACCAATTTGTTGATCTCTAAGATGGATCTGATTAAGTACATCTTTGAGAAGCCTGCTTTATCCGGAAGAATCTCTAGATGGCAGATGATCCTCACAAAATATGATATACAGTACATGATCCAAAAAGCTATAAAGGGAAGTGTGCTAGCTGATCATCTGGCTCATCAAGCTGTCAAAGATTACCAATCCATGAGGTTGGACTTCCCCGACGAGGATATCATGACTTTGAGCAACATTGAAGAAAACAGACCGTATGACAGACCTGAACAAGGATCCCGATGGACCCTGTACTTTGATGGTGCCTCCAACGCACTTGGCAACGGTATCGGCGCGGTACTTATCTCTCCGGAAGTTTTCCATACACCTTTCACTGCCAGACTCTGCTTCAGCTGCACCAACAACATGGCCGAGTAGGAAGCTTGTATCTTTGGTCTCAAAGCCGCTATTGACTTGGGAATCAAATCTTTGATTGTATTTGGGGACTCAGCTTTGGTCATCAGTCAAATCAAAGGAGAGTGGGATACTAAACATCCAAACCTCATCCCTTACAAAGAACATGTCCTAATATTGTTACCACATTTTGAGCAGGTTACCTTCGAGCACTTCCCGCGAGAAGAGCATCAGCTAGCAGATGCGCTAGCTACGATGTCATCCATGTTTAAACTTAACTGGGATAATGAGGCTCCCCAAATTACCATTGAACGGGTGGACGAACTTGCACATTGTCACGAGATTAATACCGAAGAAGTAGTGGACCGACCTTGGTTTCATGACGTCAAAAAGTATCTCAAGACTCAAGAATACCCTGAAGGAGCTTCAGTCAATGACAAAAAGTTCTTAAGGAGGTTCTCGGCTAAGTTCTTACTAAGCAATGGTATCCTATACAAGCGCAATCATGATTCCATTCTGCTTCGTTGTATGGACAAGGTTGAAGCTGAGCAGGTCATGGCTGAACTACACAATGGTACCTTTCGCACTCACTCTAGCGGACATACGATGGCTAAGAAGATTCTACGGGCAGGCTATTACTGGTCTACCATGGAAGCTGATTGCCATCAACATTCCCGTACTTGTAACAAATGTCAAGTCTATGCCGACAAGGTACATATACCTCCAGTTCCTCTCAATGTCTTAACAGCTCCTTGGCCATTCGCGATGTGGGGAATCGACATGATTGGAGAGATCAAGCCTACAACATCCAATGGACATTGTTTCATCCTGGTGGCCATTGATTACTTCACCAAGTGGTTCGAAGCTGCTTCCTTCGCATCCGTCACAAAGAATGTTCTTGCCCACTTTATCAAGCAGAATCTCATTTGCCGGTATGATATCCCCGACAGGATCATTACTGACAACGGCACAAACCTGAACAATACTATGATCACCTCTTTGTGCGAGAAGTTCCAGATTCAACATCACAATTAATCTCCCTATCGGCCAAAGATGAACGGTGTTGTCGAAGCTGCAAACAAAAATATCAAGAAGATCATACAAAAGATGACAATCACCTACAAGGATTGGCATGAGATGTTATCGTTTGCTCTTCACGGGTACCGTACCACGGCACGAACATCAACTGGGGCAACACCCTATTCTTTGGTATACAGCATGGAAGCTGTTTTACCTATCGAGGTTCAGATTCCCTCCTTGAGAATCATGAAGGATGCTGGTTTGAGTGAAGACGATTGGATTCAGACCCGGCTTGATCAACTTAACTTGATTGACGAGAAGCGACTTACTGCTGTTTGCCACGGTCAGGCGTATCAAAAACGGATGATCAAGGCATTCAACAAGAAAGTCAGACGCCAGGTATATCAAGTCGGGGATCTTGTAATCAAGCGGATCATCTTGCCGCAAAGTGATCCCAGGGGCAAATGGACTCCTACCTACGAAGGACTATTTGTGATTAAAAACATTTTTTCTAGTGGGCCAATGATCCTGACCACCATGGACAGCGACGACCTGTCGCACCCTGCGAACGTAGACATAGTCAAAAGATACTACGCATAAACGACCCGGCAAGTTGAAAACCCAAAAGGGTAACTTGGGCAAAAATGGGCATCCTGGTGAATCGAAAACCCGAAAGGGCGGTTCAGGCAAAAATTAGGGATAAATAAAAAAAATATGTACACCTGGCAAGTTGAAAACCCGAAAGGGCGACTTGGGCAAAAAAGGGTTTCCCGGTGGATCGAAAACCCGAAAGGGCAGTCCAGGCAAAAGTTAGGGAATTAAAGCGTATGACTATGTCTCGTCGGATCACTTTAAGGACAATCTCTTCACTAGACAAGCTTCGGGCTTCTGATCAACTCAATCATCTTCGGACGAAGCAACAAATGGACAAGATACCCAGAGTTACGAAGGCTATAGCAGAATGGGAACCCCATGGAATTTTTACACATAGCCATCTTTATTTGTATAAATTTTTTCTCATTTTTATGACAACATTCTCTTACTAGGATGTCTGTCTCCTTTGTACAAAATACTTACACAAAGTTAATACCAAGATACTTCAAAGTGCAGAAAACTATTTTCCTTTTCTTTTTACACTAGTGTTTTATTTGAAAACGTCCAATGGTTTATTAAATGAACATATGCATTTGAATATAATCATTGTTTACTGATAAACGAAATGTGAAAGAATAATTACTGACAGGTTGAAAGGATAGGAAAACGTCTTTAGGCTATTCCAAGAGAAATCCCCTACAATACATCATCTGGATCCCCAGCGGAGCTAAAACCTTGAAATACATATCCCCAGTGGAGTTAAATTTCAAAATCCTCGCCATAGTCAAAACTTCAAACTCCTAATCCCCAGCAGAGTCATATTTCAAACTTTTAATCCTCACCAGAGTTAAACCTTTAAACTCCCAATCCTCGGCGGAGCCAAACTTTGGGTCATAAATCCCCAGCAAAGATGAAACCTTCTTCCCCAACGGAGTCAAGTTTCCAACTACCAATTCCCAGCGAAAATCATCCAGTTTTTCCCAGATTCCCTAGCAAGTTGTCTTAAAGTCTGAGAATCAACCAGATAACAGTTAACTTTTATCCCCAACCTCCGGATAATTCCCTAGTAGATTGGCATACAACCCAAACTCCTGAACTTTTTCCAAACAGGAATAAACCTCTTCCCCCAGAGAGTCTTGAACTTACTCTCCAGCAGGATAGCTTACTCTCCAACAATATAGATATTCCCCACAGAGTTCCTACTCCTCAACAGAATGAAGATTCTCATTCTCAACTCCCCAGTTTGAGGTCCCCAGGGATTTATTTTCCCCTAGAAGATTGAAGATTCTCATTCTTGATTCCCCAGTGGAGTTTCCAGAGTGTTCCTTACTCTCAGCATGAGTTTGTCAGAATTTTTAATCCCCTACAGATCGAAGATTATCATTCTCACTTCTCCAGTGAAACCCCCAAGGTTTCAATTTCCCCAGGATATCGAAGCTTTTCATTCTTAATTCTCCACAGAAGCCATCAAAGTTTTCCTTTTTCTCCAGCAGATCAAGGTTTTCTTTCATCTAATCCCCAGTAGAGGTCATCAGAGTTTCCTTATTCCCCAACCGAGTAAGGATTCCCATTGTGTAATCTCCAGCCATAGTCATCAAAGATCTCTGGATTCCCCAAGCATGTTTCTCAAGCAGACTTGAAGGATCCCTATATCCCCAGGAAAGACGTGAAGGATTCTCACATCCCCGCAGAAGTTGTCAAATTTTTTGTTAATCCCCACAAGTTGCCAAGGATTTTCTATCCCCAACAGTGGTCCAAGGATTTCTCATCCTCAGCAATAAAAGATTTTGAATCTCCAACAGCGGTCAAGGATTTATTTTCCCCGGCAGCAGTCAAGATTTCTTTATCTCCAGCTATCAAGGATTTATTTTCCTCAGCAAGACAGCTAATCAGCTTACATGCGCATACATTACATTCATATATCATAAACATCGATAAAACACATTTTATTGCATCATACATTTCATGCAACATAACATTGTGTTTTAGCGAACATTTTACCCTTTTCAGGTTGAGATTAAAAGCTACCTTTAACAAATATTCAAAGATTTCAGATACAGTACAGATACACTCTAGACACGAAATTCATTCTGTTACTCATTCAGATATCTTATTCAGATACAGTATAGATACACCTCAGACACAGAGGTCATTCTATTACTTATTCAGAATTCAAAGTCAAGATACAGTACGGATACGCTCTAGACACGGATGCCATTCTGTCACTCATTCAGACTTCAACAATTAGATACAAATTAGATACGCTCCAGACACGGAAGCCATTCTATTTATCATTCAGATTCAACTATCAATTTCAAAGTTCAGATACACTCCAGACACGGAAGTCATTCTGCTACTCAGACAGATCTCAACCTCAAGATACAGTCCAGATACGCTCCATACACGGTAGCCATTCTGTCACTCATTCTAACCTTATCCCCAGCCCAGAGATGCTCCAGACACGGAATTCATTCTGTTATTCATTCAGATTCAAATACAGTTACAGCTCGGATACGCTCCAGACACGGACGCCATTCCCTTGCTCATACAAGATTCAATCTCCAAATACAACTCAGATATGTTCCAGATACGGATACCATTTTGATGTTCATTCTCCTGATTTTCAACAAACCTTCTTGGATGGCATCTTTAAGCCCATCTTCAACAAGATTAAATCATCTCCAAATGGCATCTTTAAGCCCATTCCCTCAACATTTTGATGGGTGCAAATTTACGGGCACTCTAGTGTCCAATCATCTTTTACCTTCGAGTCACGAAAGGCAAAATTCGCCAATCTAACTCTTCAGGTTCAAGAAGATTGAACAGGGGCAGTTGTTGTACCCCAAAATTTTCCCTCTCATTTTATCAAGATTTCCCCTCACAAGACTCTTTGGATTCCAGACAGGATTATGGTTTGCTCTGCTCAAGACATCTCCTTGCACTATTGACCTGAAATTAGGGTTTGAGTTTGCACAAGGATTTTTGGACTTTCAATGCTTAATGTGACCTTCATACTTCATGTTGGACCTATAAGATTTCCCATTCCAAGTTTCAAGCTTTGAATAAAATTTTAGCCCAGTCAATTGGATAGTTGGCCTAGAAATCAGCTGTATTGGGGAAAAAGTCAATTGTGGCCAATTTACAGTCAAACCTCATAATTTTTTATCCACATCAACATTATATACTCATATGAACCATTTGATAAAGTTTGGACCACAACTCCTCAAGAAATTTGATCAGATCACCAAAAGGGCAAAATGGTCATTTTTAGGGTTTTGACTGCAGAAGGGCAATTTCTGATTTTTCACCTAGCCAATGGCAAATTGGGTTCAAGCATGGATTCTAGGACTCAATGGCATCATCTTGACCTAATCATAAGGTTTAAAAGATCTCAAATGCATTAGATTGACAAATGAATTTTCCAGTCAACTGATCAAAAATCAATTGTACACTGAAAATCAAACTTTGACTTTTTGGTCAAAATCAAGTGCCAAGGTTCATTTTTCATCAAGATGTGTCAAAACATGAAACTTGTTCCCCAAGAAACCTAATTTTGAAAATTAGGGTTTAAAATGGAAAATTTTCATAACTTAGAAATTTTCTAAGTTATGAAAATTTCTTATTTTTTCCCAACTTTTTCACCATGATGCAATTTGATTAAAACAAAACTTCCAACATGAAAGTTGTAGTCCTCCACAAAATCTACAACTTTGATTCACAAAGTTTTCCCAAAAGATGATTGGATCTCAAGTTATGATTTTATGAACAAGGGTCTATGAAACTTTTAACTTAGTGAAATTTTGCCCTAGTTTAGGCAGGATTTTGACCTATCTTCATGAAACATTTTCACATAGTTCCAATTGGAATCTCAAAATTCATTTCAAATATAGATTTTAGAGAATGTTACAAGCTTTCCAAAATGTCCAAGAACTCTCCAAAATCATTTATGGTTAGGGAGAATCGAAAGTTTGAAAATGGGAAATTATCACTTTGGTCCATGGCATTTTTCATGTTGATACAAGTTGCAATTTCTGTCCAACCATGCTTGTACTTGGTTTACAGGTCCTTAAACCCTTCCACACTCAAAAATTGAATGCAAACACAATGGATTAAGGCTTTGTTTTGAGCTTTAGAAGATTACACATTGAATTAATCCATTTTTGGCAAAAAGGCGAAAATGCCATTTACATAAAGCACAACTTTTGCAATTTTGTTTGTCTTGAGCATTGGACTTGATCTTTTGCAGAAAACCACATCCACAAAGATCAGGGAAAGTACACCAATTATCAGCATGCTTGGAGCTAGCCTGTACAAACCATAGCATTGTCAAAATCACCTTTTACTTCAAAACCAAGTCAACTTGCAAAAACCACATAACTTTGCAATCTGATATAACCAAGCTTTGTAAAAATTTCAAACAAGTTTTGCATATTTCCTAAGGTCAGAAACACGAGCTCACCACCTCTCAAACACCCTTATACACCAAAAACCCCATTTTCTGCCAAAACAGGGCAAGCCCTGCAGAATCACTTCCATCTTCACATTGCCTCGTGCGTTTTGCTTGCAAACAGTTCCAACACACTCCATACAACATACCTAAGTTATCCCAACCATTCCCAAGTCACTGTAACTCCATTTACACACTTCACCATTTTTGCTTTGAAGCTTTGCAGGTTGAGTTCTATAGAGACATCCAGGCTATTTCAAAGCAAACTAAGAATTGGGAAAGATCAAGGGAACATCAAGCAAACTCAAAAGAACTTCAGGCCTCACTGAAAGTTGCTGCGTTGTCATACTCGAGATTGACTGAAACAGGTAAATTTCAAACTTCTATCTCTCTATTTAGGAATCATTAGGCTTAGGTTTGTGAATAAAAAATGTAGTTCTCATTGCCCTTGAGCTGTACATATGCATATAATTCATTTATGTTAACTGAGCTAGAAGAATTTGGATGTTAAACTTTCTGAAAAAAACTAGGTCAAGATTTAGGGCCAGAGAAATTCTTTCTGGTCTTTGATAGTTAGATTAAGTTTTTTACATGGTTAGAATCGTGTGATCATGCTCTATAACTTTCATGTTGCAAGTTTTTGTTTTTAAGCACAAATGCAGGAGATAGAGATTTGAACTATGGCGCGCGTGTTTTAGTCTCAAGGACAGGGATGAAGCTGGACTTTGGGATGGGCTTGGTTTGACTTGCTATTTGCACCCCTTGGCTTGCTGTTTACACCCCCTAGCCCATTTCATTAATTTTTTTTTTATATTTTCCATTTCTATTTTCATTTCTGACTTTTATTATTTTTTCTAAATATAAAAAAATCACAAAAAATATTTTCTTAAATTTTCACATTTTATTTTATTATTTTTATTATTTTTTGGACATAGAAATAGTTATTAAATAATATATATATATATATATATATATATATATATATATATATATATATATATATATATATATATATATATATATATATATATATATATATATATATATATATATATATATATATATATATATATATATATATATATATATATATATATATATATATATATATATATATATATATATATATATATATATATATATATATATATATATATATATATATATATATATATATATATATATATATATATATATATATATATATATTTTTTTTTTTTTCTTTTCTTTAATAAAAACTTATGATTAATACAAAAATATTATATATTTTTATTTTTATTATTTATATACTTAAATAATATTTTTCTCACACATTTTAATTTTTAACACTTTTGTATATATTTTATTTATTTTCTTGTACATAAATAAATAATATATATATATATATATATATATATATATATATATATATATATATATATATAAATAATCTTTTATTTTCTTATTTTTGATACATTAAATAATTTATTTTTACATACATAAAACTAATACAAAAACATTTTTTGCATATTTATAATATATTGCATATTTAAATATTTGTCCATTTATTTATTTGAATAAAAGAATTCAATATGGTTGTAATAATTTTAGGGCTTTTATTTTGTGCAAAATACCCCCTTATTCAAACTTGTATCCCCCTCCCCATATCAATATTGTAATAGTTGTAGATTTACTTTTACGCATTTATTGCTTTCAAATATGCCATGATAGCAAAACTAGGGTTTGTATGCAAATAACCAAAATCAAACAAATAGCTAGACCTAATACAAGACAAAAATACATGAAAATGACAACACAATGCACACAAGCACCCCTAGGGTTTCATCCACTTGTTGCCTTTAAAATCGCCATGGTATGCATGCTAGGTATCTTGGCAAAACAAAAATCAAAACAAAAGATCATAGTCCCTCGATGACGCTATCTTGGTTGCCTATACAAAAATGATCTAGTCCCTCAAACAAAAACTTGCTAAGATACTTGGCACAATTGCTATCATGATCATACGATAACCCGCGCATGTCCCGTTTAACATCCAAACACAAGGTTGTTTACCAAATATAATGGTAAAACAACCATTTCAAAGGATTAAAAATGTGTAGGAAAGATCTTTGAGTAGGGTAGACAACTCCTAGTTACTTGATCAAACTTGCAAACATCCTTGCTATTTTCAAAAACACATCACAACACAATTTCAAAACATTTCCCAAAATAAAATTTCAAACATTGAAACATTTTTCAAAAGACAAACACTTTTGTATACGTTCAAACAAGAATCATTACAAAGGTTTCCTAGACAAAGGCCTCTTTTCAAAATACTTTCAAAACCACACACAAAAGCACCATTTCAAACAATTGAAAAGCATAAGCAAGTGATCTAAAAGAAGTAACTAAGAGCCCATGGAAAACCATGGATGAAAAGGGTGCTAGCACCTTCCCTTTTCATAATCTACCCCCCGAACCCAAAAACAATCTCAAAGGTCTTTCCTGTGCTTTTTTACCTTTCCTTTTGGATAAAATAAAAGTCGGTGGCGACTCTTGCTAAACCGAAACATTTGCGAATACAAACGCAAAACCTCAAGTCAGTTCTCCCACCGCATCACACTAGACTACGTTATTTTCCCTTTTCAAGCCTCAAACCTATGACTCACTCTATATTTAATTATTTATGCAAGTTGAAATAGGCTTTTACCCATTTGTTGGGCAAGACCACTTACCCTTAATAGTATAATATTACTTTTTAAAAAAAGTTTTTATTGAGCCTTGCGCTTGTTTTCCTTCTATGGAAGCAATCCATCTGAACCACCCATCTCGGCACAAGTGGGTGCTTACTTTCCAGCTGAGCCTTCATTTTATTATTTTTACTCCCAAACATTTCAAAATTTTCCTCTATAAATAAAGAGTCCAGCTGCACAAAGAAAAAAAAGAAGAAGAAGAGGAGGGGATCGTATCTTCAAAATTCTCACACACCATAAAATTCTCAAACACTTCAACACTTGTGAAATCAAAAAACTCATAATCATTGTTACCTCCTTCGATTCTGAAGAGCAGCACATTCCAGTTTCTTTCGAATCAAGGAGCATCCCACTTGTTCCTTCCTTCGAATCCAGCAAAGAAGGACATTTCACTTGTTTTGTTCTTTCGAATCCAGTGTCAAAGGCCCACCCTTGGTCTTTTCCTTCGAATCCAGCAAAGAAGGACATTTTACTTGTTTTTTTTCTTTCGAATCCAGTGTCAAAGGCCCACCCTTGGTCTTTTCCTTCGAATTCAAAGGCATTCAAGGCCACCAGTTCAGCACACGCTCCAGCCTCCAGTAAGGTAAGTCATTCTTAACCTTTGACCCTTCGTTTCCAGCATAGCATGTAAATATGTTTTCTTTTTCGTTTCAAACATGTACATACTAATTTCTTCTTTTTGTTTTCACTCTTTTAATGTGTGTCATGGTTAACTATCTTCTTGGCTTTTTCTCTTTGTACATTTTAATACACTTTAAGAACTAATATAGCCTTAAGGTGATGTTGGCATGGCCTTGGGTCATGTTTCTATTCAAACTCAAACGAAAGAAACAAGAGACAGAAAATTTAGAAATGAAGCCTCTGGCTTCCACACTAACCTTCAGGCCAAATGAAAGAGGCAGTCAGAAGGCACAACATGCTGGCCTCCAGGCCCCAATCCAAAGACACAACATACTGGCCTTCAGGCCCCAATTGAAAGCCATGCCTTCACCCCTTTTTAGGCCAGATCAAAGAGAGTCAGAAATTGCAAAATCGAAGGGTTTCCTACCCTAAATCGAAAGATCCATTTTTCTTGCTTTTACCTTATTTTTTGCCTTTATATTTTCATGCAATTCAATATGGTTGTAATAGTGTAGGATTTATTTTTTCGCACTTTTTTTATTACTTTCATATAAATGTTAGTAATTAGGTGTGCATGGAAAGATAAAATCAACAAGTAGACAACCCAAAAATCAAAGACAAAATGCATACAATCAAACACACTTTACACACATGCACCCTTAGGGTAATTCCACGTGTTGCCTTATAAAAATGGTCATGTTATGCATGTGGGATATCTTAGCAAAAACAATCACAAATACAAGATCATAGTCCCTCAATGACGCTACGAATATTGCCTTACAAATGATCTTAGTCCCTCAAAGAGAAATGGTAAGATATATCACAACATTGCTATCATGACTATACGATGACCCACGTCCGTCCCTTCACATCCAACGATGGGGCTTCTTACCAAAACAATGGTGAGATAGCAACATCTAAAGGAGAAGGAAAAGAACATCTAAGACATTTTGAGTAGGTAGATTTGCTCCTAGTTGCTCGCTTGCTCACAACAAAAACATTTCAAACACCAACACTTTCTAAAAAACACTTTCAAAACATTTTCCAAACATGAAACATTTTCAAAAACTCAACACTTCGTATACGTTCTTACGAACGAGAACTATTACAAAGTTTGCCTAAACGATGACGCCTTTTCAAAATACTTTCAAAAAACCACACAAAACACATTTTCAAACAAAAGCAAGTGATCTAGCAAGCAACTAAGAGCCCTTAGATAACTATGGATAAAAATGGTGTCAATACCTTCCCTTTTCATAATCTACCCCCCGAACTCAGAAATAATCTCAAAGGTCTTTCCTGTTCTTTTCAGCCTTTCCTTTTGGATAAAAGAAAAATCGGTGACGACTCTTACTAACCGCAACATTTGCGATAAAACGCAAAACAACCAAGTTAGTTATCCCACCGTATCACACGTATGATATCATGTTAGAGTTTGAATAATCATAAAGAAGAGAGACTGAGGAAGAGAAGGATATAGAGAGAACTCAAGGTCTCCTTAAGATTTGATTATAATTCATTACTTGAATACAAAACATATACATGTTATATATACATCTCATGCATACTACCACAAATTAGTTACTTACTAATGAAGTTAGTTAGATGTTCTATCTGACTTTTCTACATTCATAACCATCAATCTAACTAACTATATCCTTTCATATTCTGAATTCTATATATCTAATATGGAGGAATTAAAACTGTAACTAAGCCAAAATATTATAAGAAAAAATAATTAACTTCATATTAATTAAGAAGTTAATTAAATACAATTAATTTTCTTAATTTTATCTACAAAGTTGATATGAATCTTGTATTATATTTGATTAATTGACTAATAATATTAAATATTTTTGAATTAAATTAATGATATTTTAATAATAGAAGTATTAATAATACTGACTAAAATTTAAGGTTATTTTTTTCTTATAATAATGGTCACTTATATAAGTAGGAAATAAATGGTGAAATAGATATCTCACACGACACTTTCAAAGTAATTAATGAATTAAAACTAGAATATGCACATGATCAAAACTAATTCGAAATGAAATATAACCAACACACGACTGTCACTTTACTGACGCATGACCTACATGCCTTAAATGGATAGACCTTGCTATGATAATATTAATGTGATATCATAAACTCAAAATCTTAGTAATAAATATGAAATTTTAAAGAAGTTGTAAATAATGTACTCCCTCCAGTCTCATTTATAAGAAAAAATTAACTTTTTATATACATTGAATAAGTAATGTATTTGGACAATATATTGTCCAAATACATTACTTATTTAATGTATCTAAAAAGTTAATTTTTTCTTATAAATGAGACCGGAGGGAGTAATAGAATTTTTGGGTGACAAACGTAATATTATATGTGTTAGGATTATTATGTAATTAGTTAAAATTATAGTGGTTTAATTAATATTAAATTTATGGTTAAAAGTATAAATGTCATGAAAGATAATTATATAAATATTATTAATCAATATCTAATTTGATGAGAGGTCAAATTAAAATATTGAAAATTAAGAAATAACTCTAAAGTTATTTATAGGGATTATGATTCCTATTTATAGATAATGTAAAACAGCTTATCATAATTTCTCTCTTCATCCTCATCAAAGGAGAATTAAGGAGTCATAAGAAATTCTATAAATCGAAAGATCAAACACCCACAAATCTTCTGTAATTCTCAATAACAAATTCAGATATGTTTCCGCTTTCACTCACATAATCGTATTCGGGTATAAGTTTAAGAGTTTTATTTAGAAGTTTGTTTTTGATTTTTATATTAATAAAAATTATAAGATTATGAACAGATCTAACAAGTGATATCAGAATCTCAAATATCTAATTCAATTTAATGATGAAATTATTTAAAATTCTTTGATCTTACAATTATATAAATTAATATTTTTATGTTGTTGATCACGTGATTTTAAGATTTTGTAAGCCCTGAAAATTGTGCTTAATATCACTTATTTATTAGAATTACTAGTAAATTTCTTGGCAAAGTATGAAATTGTTATTGTGCTGGAAAATTGGCAAAATAAGTTGTGACTTGTGGAATTGTTGCCGGTTGCTGAATTGTTAGTTCCATATTTTTTTTTTTAAGTTTGCATAGAGATTGTTAATTTTCAATTTATGATATCAATCTACCCTTGGATAAAAGGCAAATTAACCAATGTCATTATTTTTCTTTTGGACTTTTGTTCTTAATAAATTAGTTTGTAATATTATAAAGCTTGCGTAACAGTAATTTTGGGTATTAGTTACATATTCCTAATTGTATTTTGCGTAACAGTGCGTAAAATATGTACATTGCACTTTGTCATTCAATGTATTTTTTCTGTTCGCTTTTGGTTGGTTAAAGATTTGTTTGGTTTAAGATAATACATGGCTATTATTTAGGGTATATTGTTTTCTTTTGAATATATTGTTAGTAACTTTGGTATTGATTTTGTTCGAATTTTAATTACGGACTATAATTTTTATATAGTAATTTAATCTTTTGAGTGAGTAATTAAAATGAAAAAGGTCGTTAAAGTGATTTTCTTTATGGAAATTGTTTATGAAAAATATTGAATAATTTTTTGGTTGTATGTATGTTTGTCCATACGAGTATCAATTGACGCAAAGATAATTGGTGGTTGGGTAATTTTCACATGTGTCTGTGATGATAATAACATGTGATAATTATAAAGTCTTACATGTGAATAATAAATTAATCCAAAGTGGTGCTTATTATTCAACATGTTTTTATTATTAATGTTTGATCGTTACAACAAGAGTACCACTAGCAGTTAATATTAGTGTTCAAAGACTCAATACTGATGATGTATTAGGTATCTTGAGATGAGTTATGTCTTTATTTGAACAAAATGACAATTTATTTTATGTAAGAATATTTAAAATGTTCAATTTTCTTCTTGTTTTTCAGCTACAATTGCTTCAATATCTGTTAATCTGAATTTTGTTTCAGTCCTTAATGGAGAAAATTTTAAGGACTGGAAAGAGAACATAGAGATTATTCTTGACTGCATGGATCTTTATCTTGCATTAAGAAAGGAACAACTTGCTTCTCCTACGAAATCTACTACCTCCGAACAAAAAATTGATTATGAGAAGTGGGATCGCTCTAATCGCACGTGTCTCATGATCATTAAGCTCGACATTCCTGAGATCTTTAGGGGTACTATATAGGAAGATATAACTAATACCAAAGATTTCTTTACTGAGATTGAAAATCACTTTAAGAAAAGCGATAAGGTGGAAACAAGTACTCTTCTTCAGAACTTGATTTCCATGAAGTATTAAGGCAAAAGAAATATAAGGGAGTACATTATAAGCATGTCAAATATTGTTTCAAAACTTAAGGCACTAAAATTTGAGTTGTCTGAAGACTTTCTCATTCATTAAGTATTATTTTATCTTCCTTCACAGTTTAGTCAGTTTAAGATGTTTTATAACTTTCAGAAGGAGAAATGGTCTCTTAATGAGCTCATTTCATTTTGTGTGCAAGAAGATGAAAGGATGAAACAAGATAAGACTGAAAGTGCTCATTTTGTTAGCATCTCTAAAGACAAGGGCAAAAGAAAAAAAACTTATGAACCCAGAATGAAGCTGTAATTGTTCCAGCACAAAAGAAGTAAAAACATGATGATAATTGTTTCTTTTGCAAACCGTTTGGACATGTGAAGAAGAAATATCCTAAATATCATGCTTGGCATGCAAAGAAAGGGTTGCTTGAACTACCGGAAGCCAAATGATGTTGAAAGATACAACTATATTGGAGATGGCAAGTCGGTGGAGGTGAAAGTTGTAGGGCATTTTAGATTATTATCATGTACTAGATTTTTATTTGGATTTAAAAGACATTTTTGTTGTGCCGCCATTTAGACGGAATTTAATTTAATTTTCTTATTTGGAAAAATCGGGTTATTTGTGTTCATTTGGGAATAATATGTTTAAGTCGTCTTTTAATTCAAATACTGTTGGAACTTGTTCAATAATGAGTCATGATAATCTATAATTGTTTGACACAATAGCTTTCTATGGAGAATTCTTGAATGTGAAATCGTTCCACCGTACACCAAGCCAGGATTACCTAGCATGAACGATGTTGTTGAAAGATAGAATCAAGATCTTAAAGATATGGTAAGGAGTATGATTTGTCATTCTATCTTTCCAGAGTCACTCTAGGGAGATACACTAAAGACTGCAACTTATATTCTAAATAGAGTAGCAACAAAAGCAGTTGTCAAAACACCATATAAACTTTGGACTGGGCAAACGCCTAGTCTAAAAAATTTTCATGAGTGGGGATGTCCAGCTGAGACAAGGCCTTATAAATGAAAATGAATTGGACTCACGAATAGTGAGCAGCTACTTTATTGGTTATTTTGAAAGATCTAGGGGCTGTAAATTTTATGATCCCAAATTAAATTAAATTTTGAGATGGGAACAACCATATTCTTTGAGGATATTGAGTTTTGGGGGAAGAATAAGGTTAGAGACTTTATTTTAGAGGAAGAATTAGTAACAATTATAGAATCGATTCATATAATTGCTTTTGATCAAGCAAGTATAGAACCTCCACAAGACATTATTGATTTTTCTCCTACCTAAGATGATTTCGTAATTCATGAAGAACAAACTCAAAATCCTCAAGAACAAGTGTTACAAGAACCAATACTTTTGTGGAGATCTATTAGAGAAAGGAGAAATGCTATTCCAGATGATTACCTAGTCTTTCTCCAAGAACATGAGAAAATAATGATATGATGGAAAATGATCAAATCAACTTTCGTCAAGCCATACGTGATTCCAACTTGAAAAAGTGGATTGAAGCAATGAAGGAGAAGTATAAGTCCATGCAAGACAGTAAAGTCTAGGAACTTGTCCAGTTTCCATAGAACACTTGAGCAGAAACCCCATGATAGAAGATCCTCTTACAAAAGGTCTTTCATCCAAGTTCTTTCATGAGCACACTGCTCACATGGGTGTTTTACCATTATAGGAGTCTTTGGTTTAGTGGGAGTTAGTCGGTTATGAATGTTATATTCTATATTTTGGTATTATGTATGCATACTATGATTTTGGATATTTTTCAAATTATTTAAATTTTGATATTCAGCGGTTTACATTTTGTACAATAAAGTTATTAAGTGATCTCACTAAAGTAAAGTAGGACCAGTTGAAAATTGACATATACATACCAACTTCATATGATTTTCATGATGGATATATGTCATTTGGCTATATCACCATTGGTGATCATTGATGCTTTTAATTATGATTGATATAATGAAAATCACCTTGATTCTATATATTGGCATGACTAATGGACGAGATAATTTTTTGGATATGCTTAAGGAATATAATGGCAAATTTTGAGCTCATAAAGTCTAACACATGTGTATGATTACATATGTGACCAGTGGGAGATTGTTAGAATTTTTGAGTCACAAATGTAATATTACATGTGTTAGGGCCATTATTTAATTATCCAAAGTTATAGTGGTCTAATTAATAATAAGTCTGTGGCTAAAAGCATAAATGTCATGGAAGGTAATTATGAAGATACCACAAGTCAATATCTAATTTGATGAGGGGCCAACTTAGAATATTGAAAACTAGGAAATAACTTCAAGGTTATTTATAAGGGTTATGATCCCCATTTCTAGATAATAAAAAACGGCTTATCAGAATTTCTCTCTTCATCCCCATTGTGATACGGTGGGAGAAATGACTTGAGGTGTTTTGCGTTTTATCGCAAATGTTGTGGTTAGCAAGAGTCGCCACCGACTTTTCTTTTATCCAAAAAGAAAGGTGAAAAAGCACAGGAAAGACCTTTGAGATGTTTTCTTGAGTTCGGGGGATAGATTATGAAAAGGAAAGGTATTAGCACCCTTTTCATCCATGGTTTTCCACCGTTTAACGCTGGAACTGACTGTTTAACGCTGGTTCGCGAAATTTCGCGGAAGCAAGAGTCGCCACCGTCTTTTATTTTCTCCATATGGAAAGGACAAAAGCACAGAAAAATTCCTTATAGAGATTGCTCTCGGTTCGGGAGGTAGGTTATAGAAAGGGAAGGTGTTAGCACCCTTTCTATCCATGGTTATCCATGGGCTCTTAGATACTTGCTCATTTGTGTTTTCAAAATTGGTTTGTTTGCTTTTCAATTGTGAGTGGGTTTAAAAAGTTTCTTTGAAAATTCCAGTTCGACTCTTGTATCGGTCCTCAAGAGTGTTTGAAAAATTTGCTTTCGAAAGCTTTTTGAAAAGGTGTTGGTGTGAAAAGTATTTTTGAATTTGTTTTGAGATTTAGAGCAAGTATCTAGAGTCGTCTACCTACCCTAAGGAATTCGTCTGTGTAAATGTCCTTTAAAGTAGTGCCATCCCACCATTGAGAGGTAGGTAGCACCACCGTTGGAGGTGTTCGGGTCAATTCGAGGTTCGGGACATGGTGATCACTAGAGCAATGGGAAGACACCTTAGAAGCTACCCTCATGCCAGGTTCCCGGATCATGAGGACTTACTAAGACATCCTCTACTCGACGATCACCTTTCGAGGCAAGGCAACAGTGAGGCGTACCCTAGGGGTGGTGTGTGAATTTGTGTGTCATGTTCATTTATTTTTGTCTTGTTCATGTCAAAGTGATCTATGCGTTTGTTTTTATTTTAGGTCATTCATTCTTGCATGCCATTATTAACAATTAAAAAGTGCGGAAATTAAAAGTTCTAAACTATTACAAAGGCGCGGGTCCACATCGCCAAAATTAAAATCCAGGACCCGATTTGATAGAAAATAAAGAAATAAAGTAAAGTGCGAAAGATAAATATTTACACGGCTTTGGGAGAGTTACATAAATATTTAAAAAGAAGGAAATAAAATGCGCGAATTGGAATTAAAATTGGAAACGAGGGCGTTGGACCCTTTTTAATGAAATTAAATTATTATTAAGCAAATTAATTAAATTAAAAAAAAGAAATTATTTTTGAGTTTTTTTGGTACTTATGATTTTAATGAGAATAATTAAATGAAAGAAAATATTAACCCTAATTCTAGTTGTTTTTTAGTTTATTAAGAAAACATGTTAAAATTTAAACTTAAAATTAATCTAATTATTTACATGCAATTTGATTTATAAAAAATAATAGTAAATATTTAATTATTAGAGATGATAAAAATAAAAAGGTAATTAAACTATTTAAACCTAATTCTACAAGTTTTTAAGTTATGAAGAAAAGATTTTAAGATTAACCCTAGAATAAAACTAACTAATTGGTGAAATTTTATTTACAAAACATATATTAATTAAATAAAAATACCTATTTTTTTGTCTTTTCTGATTTTTGTATTGTTTTTATGTTTTTATGAAAATAAACTAAATTAAAGAAATTAATTAAACAAAATAATTGAATCAAATAAAAAAATGAAGAAATATAAAAGAAATTGCAAACCTAGGGGGGTCTGTCCCCAAATGGAGGTATGAAGGTAGCATTTTAGGCCCATTAAACTCATGGCCTCGTTTGACTCTTGGGCTGGCATACATGTGCGTTGACTGCAGCATATCATGGTCTCTAAATCCTGGCCCTTGGTTGAGTGCAGTGGGACATGTGGCGTGTTTGATTGAGGAGCGTATGGTAGACGCTTTGGACTGAAGCTACACAAGAACATGATTAAGAGAAAAATATAAGGAAAGGGAGGGGGAACTGG
The DNA here is from genome assembly GCA_948472305.1 of Vicia faba. Lineage (NCBI taxonomy): Eukaryota > Viridiplantae > Streptophyta > Magnoliopsida > Fabales > Fabaceae > Vicia > Vicia faba. The sequence continues at coordinate 47,150,658 of OX451736.1, forward strand.
GATCGAACCCAGGTCCTTTTGATTACCAAGTGCCTTCTCCACCACTATGCCATTCACGCGCCTTTGAATATATAATAACTAATAATTAATATAAGAGAAAACCATGGTTAGTGGGAAAGTTAGCGCGAAATTTCAAATAACCCAATCATTGCTGGACACTTCATCATCTTCTCCGTTTTGCCTTTTTCCCTGAAAATAAAAGAAGGTTAGCGGGGGTTTTGAACCCCCCCAAAACATGCAATTTTTAATAATAGCGATTAGGCCATATGCCCACATAAATTAGGCGCGATGGGTGTTTTGTTTTCGTCCAAGCACGCTGATTTCGACCATGGCCTTAAAGTTCTCTAATTTTACAGTATTAAGGAATGCCCAATTTGAAAGCTTGGTAACCCTAGCCTGTGTCAATGGTGAAATCGCATATGGTGTATGAAAACTTAATTGAACAACACAGTTAGCTTCAGAATGATGAGAGCAACACAAAACAAGTATTAGAATTCAAAAAAATGCCATGAACGATAAGATACGATTTATGCAAAAAAGTGAAAAAAGCTTGAGTTCTATTCACCAATTCTGGGTGTTAGGGACGTGGAGAGCGATTCAAAAACGTTTCTTGATGTCTCAGGAAGGTGATGAGATAACTATTTTTGCTTGAATCGCCTTAGAACTCAGTTTTCAGTATTGGAGTTTTCTTGAAAAAATTCAAGTTTGCTTAGGGATTTCTGCGCAGCTTTTTTGTGGTCCTTGCATTAGGTTTTCATTATGTATATATGTGTGAAGGTTTTAGGTCAAAGAAACCAAATCAAAACCTTTGCATTCATGATTTTCAAGATTTGATTCTTAAGGATCTTTTTCAATATTTCTTCATGAAGAATCATGTCAATTTGCTCCAATTCTGTCCTTTTTTGGTATGCACGAAATCCTTAGTGAATCATGAGTGATTGTCTTGCACAAAAAGATTTGAAAACCTAGTTTTGGTATTTTTCATATATTTTAATTAATTAAATGAATTATTAGTAATTAAAATTCAAATAAATAAAATAAAAATGATGAAAAACTTCCCTTTGGGCCAAATGCTCGTGCACATGTTTTGGATGATGAATCTTGGAAGAAAAAGAGGCCCATTAGCATTTTTAAGATATTTGAAGCAATGTTGACTTTTCAAAATATCCAAAAATTTCCCAACTTCCACAAGGCATAACTTGCTCAATTTTTAAGCTTTGCTCATGTTCTTGGACATTTTGGAAAGGTATTTGAGTCCTCTAACCAATGCCTTTGGTCCCATGTCATTTTGATTTACCAATCTCAAGTTATGGCCTTTTACTTAAAGTCCCTTTTTGTTTACTTTTGAAAATGACCTATAATGTTGAAATTGATAACTTTTTGTGAGAGCATTTCTTGGACTTGAAGTGTGAAGAGGAGTTGTAGGAAATGTCTTTCTATTCAAAATGAGCTTTGGATGGAATTTTTCTGATAATCCATGTGAAAGTTATGCCCTGGTCAAGTTACAGTTGACTTTTTCAACTGTCCAAACAAAGAAACTTTTGCATCTTGAGATTTTTTGAGCCAAGTTTTGAGAATCAGGATCAAGCATTGATCAAATGATGTTTGTGGCTTCAAAATAAGACGTTGACCAAAAATTTGAACTTTTGACTGTCAAATGACCATTTTGCCCCTACAGTTGACTGTAGTGCAATTAGGGTTTTTGACTGTGCAATTTTGTGCTGTAAGTCTTGAAACTTGATATGAGGATGCTTGACCATGTTTATAGGCATGTGGGACTTGATTGGACCCTTGGAAACTTCATTCTCTTTGTCAGAACCAAAACCCTAATTTTTGACTGTTAGGAGGCCCTTGGACTGTGCAACCCTTGGGGAGATTTGAAGCTTTGACTTGGCCAATTTTGAAGAATATGGGAGGGCAAATTTTGGGGTACAACAGTTGCCCCTGTTCAATCTTCTTAGACCTGAGGATGCAGATTGGCTGACGTGCCTTTCGTAATCCAAAGGTGGAAGATGATTGAACACTAAAGTGCCCAGAAATTTGCGCTCACATAGTAGTGTGATGATGGGAATGGGCTTATAGATGCCATTTGGAGATTGATGGATAGGATGATGGGCTTATAGATGCCATGCTAAGAGATGATGGAAGGTGGATGGGCTTATAGATGCCATCTGGGTGTTGATCGCGTAAGAGATTCCTTAGCGAGAACTTGCGTACCTGCAAAAGAAAATGATTACCTGACCCGTCACAGGAGATGGTCTTCAAACTCTTTGTAAGGATGTGCCCTGACTGGTTACAGGAGTTGGGTCTGGAGCTTCAAAAGGTTATGAATGAACCAGGGATGGTTACTACCTCAACAGGAACGGTGAGAGAACCTTGGACGATTACTACCTCAACAGGAACGCTGAGAGAATCTTGGGCGACTTCAACCTCAACAGTAACGCTGAGAGAATCTTGGGTGACTTCAACCTCAACAGTAATCATTGAGAGAATCTTGGGCGACTTCTACCTCAACAGTAATCATTGAGAGAATCTGGGGACGATTACTACCTCCGCAGTAATCATTGAGAGAATCTTGGACGACTTCGACTTCAACAGTAACGCTGAGCGAATCTGGGGATGATTACTACCTCCGCAGTATCGGGGAGAGAACCATAGGCGACTACAACCTCAACAGTATCATTGAGAGAATCTTGGATATCTTCTACTTCAACAGTAACGCTGAGAGAATCTTGGGGCGATTACTACCTCCGCAGTAACGGGGAGAGAACCATAGGCGACTACAACCTCAACAGCAATCATTGAGAGAATCTTGGATATCTTCTACTTCAATAGTAACGCTGAGAGAATCTTGGGGCGATTACTACCTCCGCAGTAACGGGGAGAGAACCACAGGCGACTACAACCTCAACAGTAATCATTGAGAGAATCTTGGGCAACTTCTACTTCAACAGTAACGCTGAGAGAATCTTGGGGCGATTACTACCTCCGCAGTAACGGGGAGAGAACCACAGGCGACTACAACCTCAACAGTAATCATTGAGAGAATCTTGGATATCTTCTACTGAGTCTTTATCAGGAAAATCTGTTAGGGGTCGATTTAGCTGGACTAGAGAAGGCCTTGGACTGGATAAGAAACAGAAAATCTTAGGGTCGATTAACTGAACCGGTCTAGGTCTTGAAATGTCTTCAACTGGGTAAGAAACAGGGAGATCTTAGGGTCGATCTGACTGAACCAGAGAAGGCCTTTGACTGGATAAGAAACAGAGAAATCTTAGGGTCGATTTAACTGAACCGGTCAAGGTCTTGAAATGTCTTCAACTGGATAAGAAACAGGGAGATCTTAGGGTCGATCTGACTGAACCAGAGAAGGCCTTGGACTGGATAAGAAACAGAAAAGTCTTAGGGTCGACTTAACTGAACCAGTCAAGGTCTTGAATATAGCTGAGAACCTAACCGAATTCTTCCTAAAAAGTAAAGGTCAGTCATATGCAATGCATGATATGGATCAAGCAATGATGTTCTCAACATAAATGAGATTTGTAAGATGTGATGCGTATATGCATGCTATAATGATGTTTTTAGGAACGTATGTTTTTGTCTAGGAGAGTAAATCCTTGACGGGTGCCGGGAAGTCATATCCTGGGCTGATGTTTGAAGAATAGATTTTTGCTCCGCTGGGGATGATAGTTGCAAAAATACCGGTAGGAGAAGATAACTCCGTTGGGGAATAAACTTGGCGAATGGATTACTCTGCGGGGCGAAAAGTACTCTGACGATCTTACTGGAGAGTAATACTCTGTGGGGAGAGAGATACTTTGTTGAGCTGTTGATAATAACTTGCTGGGGATACTCTTGTTGTGTTGGAAGTGTTAATTGACTTCGCTGGGGATAAGAAGACTCCGTCGAGGACGCTCTTTCCGTGGTTTTTGGCTGAGGATAACCCAGTTATATCCTGGTAAGGAAATAACTCTTTGAATAAAGTTAGGAGACGCGTTCGTGCTCTGCGAGGGTAAGCTTCCAGAATCTACTGGGGATAAGCTTACTGCTTGGGGAGATGGTTTCCAACTTTCCTGGGGAAACTGGATTGGACTCTCTTGGGGAAGTTTAGAACTGCAAAGGGGAAGTGACTCCACTGAATGTTTGATATACCGCCGGGGAACAATCTTTAGGCCAAGACTGTCGGGGATGCTTGTTAAGAACGCATGTATACTGCTGGGGAATGTTGAGATCTGCGGGAGGATACCCAACTTCCTTAAGTTTGATAATATAGCTTGGGGAGAGTGTACTGACTTGCTAGCTTACTCTCTGGGGAATTAAGATATACTGGTTACGTCCTTTGGCTGAACCTACCTTGGTACCTTTGGAGGATAGAAAAATTAGATTGCTTAGACCACTCTTTATTGCCCCTGTTTCTAATGTTACCTGTAATTAATCTTTTATTTCGTACGCAAATATTTATGAGTTAGCAAATTATTGTCAATGCATATATCACAAATTGAACCTTGGACGTTCTTCGCAAAACAAAACAGAAAAGGAAAAACAATTGGCAATTTTAACTGGAAAGTGATTTTTGTATTGATTTTTGAATTTGCCTGTAAAATAGGCGTTTATGTACAAGAGGCTGACGTCCTAGTAAGAGAACGCCGCCGAACAAAAGGGTTTATACAAATTTGTACAAGAGAAAATAAAACAGCTGTGTGAAATGAATGATCCCACTGGGTTTCAACTCTGCTATTGCCTTTATATCTCTGAGCGTCTCATCACTTGATGACCTTGGTTGAAGATGAAGCTGACTGATCGATGCCGTCTGAACTTGATGTAGATACCGGATTCTGGATGCAAAGTGATCCATGAGACATAGTATTACGCTTTTATGCCTAATTTTTGCCTGGACCGCCCTTTCGGGTTTTCAGTCCACCGGGATACCCATTTTTGCCCAAGCCGCCTTTTCAGGTTTTCGACTTGCCGGGTGTACAGATTTTTTTCATTTCATCCCTTCATTTTGCCCGAACCCTTTTGGTTCGCCGGGAGCCCTAATTTTTGCCTAGGCATGTCAGCCTAGCGGGTCTTTTTTATGCGTAGTATCTTTTTACTATGTCTGCATTGGCGGGGTGAGGAAGGTCGTCACCATCCATGTTGGTTAAAATCATGGCTCCTCCTGAGAACACATGTTTAACCACAAATGGCCCTTCGTACGTAGGGGTCCATTTGCCCCTTGGATCACTCTGAGGAAGGATGATTCGCTTGATTACCAGATCCCCAACTTGATATTCTTGTGGTCTGACCTTTTTGTTAAATGCCCTGATCATCCGTTTTTGGTACGTCTGACCATGACAGATAGCAGCAAGTCTCTTTTCATCGATGAGGTTTAGCTGATCAAGTCGTGTCTGGATCCAATCATCTTCGTTCAGGTTTGCATCCTTCATTATCCGGAGAGAGGGTATTTGCACTTCGATCGGTAAGACTGCCTCCATACCGTAGACCAAGGAGAAAGGAGTTGCCCCGGTTGACGTCCTGGCTGAGGTACGGTACCCATGTAGAGCGAACGGTAACATCTCGTGCCAATCTTTATAAGTCACTGTCATCTTCTGCACGATTTTCTTGATATTTTTATTTGCTGCTTCTACAGCCCCATTCATCTTCGGTCTGTAAGGAGAAGAATTATGGTGCTGTATTTTGAACTGCTCGCAGAGCTCAGCGATCATCTTGTTATTCAGATTGGTAACGTTGTCTGTAATAATTCTCTCAGGGACGCCGTACCGACAGATCAGATTATGTCGAATGAACTGTGCCACAACAGTCTTGGTTACCGTAGCATAGGATGCTGCTTCAACCCACTTCGTGAAATAATCAATTGCTACCAGGATGAAGCGATGCCCGTTAGATGCTGTAGGTTTAATCTCGCCGATCATGTCTATGCCCCACATTGCAAAAGGCCAAGGCGCAGTCAAAACATTCAGAGGAACTGGGGGAACATGCACCTTGTCTGCATAAATATGGCATTTATGGCATGTCCGAGAGTGTTGGTAGCAGTCAGCTTCCATGGTGGACCAGAAATACCCTGCCCGAAGGATCTTCTTTGCCATAGTGTGTCCACTGGAATGTGTACCAAAGGTCCCTTCATGTAGCTCTTCCATGATCTTTTCTGCTTCAGTCTTATCCACACAACGCAGTAAGGTCGAATCATGGTTTTGCTTATACAAAATGTCGTTGCTAAGGAAGAACTTCATTGCGAATCTTCTCAGAAACTTTTTATCATTGACAGATGCACCTTCAGGGTATTCCTGAGCTACCAGATGTCTCTTCACTTCATGGTACCAAGGCTTCTCAGTCACCAATTCAGTCTCGAGATCACAACAGTATGCCGGTTCGTCCAGTTTCCAGATGATGATCCGGGGAGCCTCATTATCCCATTTGACCTTGAACATAGAAGACATTGTAGCTAACGCGTCCGCCAGCTGATTCTCCTCTCCCGGGAAGTGTTCAAAGGTTATCTTCGTGAAGTGGGGGATCAAGGTCAACACACATTCTATGTAAGGAATAAGATTCGGATGTTTCGTATCCCACTCTCCTTTGATCTGATTGATCACAAGAGCGGAATCTCCGAAGACACTCAGAAACTTGATCCTTAAGTCGATCGCAGCTTGAAGACCCATGATGCACGCCTCATACTCTGCCATGTTGTTGGTACAGTTGAAACACAGCAGGGCAGTGAGTGGAGTATGAGTGCCTTGAGGAGATATGATTATAGCGCCGATGCCGTTACCCAAAGCATTGGAGGCTCCGTCAAAGTGCATAGACCATCGGGATCCTTCCTCAGGTCCTTCATCCGGTCCAGGTACTTCACAATCAGTCACAATCATGATACTCTCGTCCGGAAACTCGAAATTCATTGACTGATAGTCGTCTACTGCCTGATGTGCCAAGTGGTCTGCCAATACACTTCCCTTGATGGCTTTCTGAGTTGTGTATTGAATGTCATATTCCGTCAAGATCATTTGCCATCTTGCTATTCTCCCAGACAGAGCAGGCTTTTCGAATATGTACTTTATAGGATCCATCTTTGAGATCAACAAGGTAGTGTGAGTCAGCATATACTGTCTCAGCCGGCGAGCAGCCCATACCAAAGCGCAACAAGTTTTCTCGAGCAGTGAGTATCGGGTCTCACAGTCAGTAAACTTTTTGCTAAGGTAATAAATGGCATGCTCTTTTCGGCCAGACTCGTCATGCTGCCCCAACACACACCCCATTGAGTTGTCAAGTACTGTCAGGTATAATATCAGAGGTCTCCCTTCAACCGGTGGCATAAGAATGGGTGGTTCTTGGAGATACTCTTTGATTCTGTCAAAAGCAGCCTGACATTCATCATTCCAACGTACTACCTGATCTTTCTTCAGCAGCTTGAAGATGGGCTCACAGGTAGCAGCCAGGTGTGAGATGAATCGAGCAATGTAATTCAGGCGTCCTAAAAACCCTCTGACCTCTTTCTCTGTCTTAGGAACTGGCATCTCTTGAATATCTTTAACCTTGGCAGGGTCCACTTGAATACCCTTATCACTTACAACGAAGCCTAGCAACTTCCTAGATCTTACCCCGAAGGTGCATTTGTTCGGGTTCAACCTCAGCTTGTACAACTTCAGACGGTCAAACAACTTCTGCAGATGATCTAGGTGCTCTTCCTCAGTCTGGGACCTTGCGATCATGTCGTCAACATACACTTCTATCTCATGATGGATCATATCATGAAATAAAGCAACCATGGCACGTTGGTAGGTTGCCCCAACATTTTTCAGTCCAAAAGGCATGACCTTGTAGCAGAAGGTGCCCCACTGAGTAACAAAGGTAGTTTTTTCCATGTCTTCAGGTGCCATCTTGATCTGATTGTAACCTGAAAAACCATCCATGAAAGAGAACACCTTATGCTGAGCCGTATTGTCAACAAGGACATCAATGTGAGGTAGAGGGAAATCATCCTTGGGGCTGGCCCTGTTCAGATCCCTGTAGTCGACACACATTCTGAATTTACCGTCCTTCTTTGGTACCAGCACCACATTAGCAACCCACTGAGGGTAAGAAGTCACTGCAAGAAACCCGACATCAAACTGTTTCATAACCTCGGCTTTGATTTTCTCAGACATCTCTGGACGCATACGGCGGACCTTTTGCTTAACCGGAGGGCAGTCTTCCTTAGTAGGCAAATGATGGACCACGATATCGGTATCCAACCCGGGCATGTCTTCGTAGGACCAGGAAAAGATCTCCATATAATCATGTAGCATCTTAGTCAACCGTTGCTTCACGCTGAGCTCTAGGTTGGCACCAATCTTTACCTCCTTCCTGTCTGCCTCCGTACCCAGGTTTATTGTTTCCACTGGCTCTTCGTGTGGTTGAATTGCCCTCTCTTCCTGAAGTAACAGTCTTGCAAGCTCGCCAGGCACTTCACAATCATCTTCACCTTCGTCTTCGGCTAAGTTGATCGGATTTTCGAAGTCATAACTGGCAGTAGCAGAGTCGTTACCAGTGAGATCCAGAGTGGATTGAAACCTGTATGAGTGAGTGTGTGTAAATACAGCTGTTTTGAAATATATGAAGGAAGGAAAGACAGAAAAGGAGCATAAGATTTGCAATGCGAGAAAACGTCCAAGATTTTTATTCATGATATATGAAATGACAATTTATATGCCCTCACAAATGGAGCCACGGTGCCCCGGGTAAGACACCGGACCATAGAGTTTTAATTGTTTATTACAAATACCAAAACATAGGAATTCATTACTCAGTAACAAGAGAAACAGGTAGATTGTCTTTTGCACTCCAATTGTCAAGTCCACTGTCGGTTGCCGGGTAAATCCAGCTGTCGAACTCATCTTCATCCACTTCATCTTCGTCCCCAATAGCATTCACTCCATGAGCAGGCAAGGGAGCTGTCACTACATTAGGCTTCTCAGATGCCTTAAATTGTACCTCCTTGGCGTCAATAAGGTCCTGCAGCTTGTTCCTTAAGGCCCAACAGTCATCAGTGGAATGCCTCGGGCTATCAGAGTGATAAGCACAGCGGGCATTTGGATTGTATTTGGGGGAGGCAGTGTTCACAACTTTTGGGGCCTCTCTGACAGTCACTAGGTTGGTGGACAACAACTGCGGCAAGATCTGCGATAGGGTCATGCTCAAACGGGTGAACTCTCTCCGGGGTCTTTCAGCCCTTTGAGGATTGGTTTGCCGAGGAGCGGCAGCAGGTTTGGCAATCATCACCGCGCTGACAGATTGGCGACGCTCAGGTTTCTCTTGTCTTCTAGAGCCATATACAGCACTAGCCTCCTTCTTGAAGGGTTTCTTCTCCGAACTTGTAGATGCACCCTTCGGAATCTTACCAGACTTCAACCCAGCCTCAATTCTCTCTCCAGTCAGAATAAGATCAGTAAACCCTGCAGATGAGTTGCCGATAAGATGGTTGAAAAATGGCCCAGATAGGGTCCCCAAGAACATGTCTACCAACTCCCGGTCAGTCAACGGAGGCTGCACCCTGCCAGCCAGATCCCTCCACTTCTGAGCGTACTCTTTAAAACCTTCACTTGAACCTAAAGACATACCCTGGAGTTGGGTACGTGTAGGGGCAAGGTCGGCATTATATTGATACTGCTTATAGAAAGCAGTAGCCAACTCCTCCCAGTTACGAACCTTGGTCCCATCCAGCTGATAGAACCATTCGAGCTGAGTCCCTGAAAGACTCTCCTGGAAGAAGTGGATCCACAGATTCTTGTCCCCTGAGTACGGTTGAATCTTCCGAACATAAGATCTGAGATGCAGCTTGGGACAAGACGCCCCGTCATACTTGGTAAAGGATGGTGCTTTGAACTTATGAGGAATAATCACACCAGTAGACAAACCCAAGTCTCCGAAATCCAGCCCAGGTACCTGTTGTATCTCCATAGCGTGCAGCCTGTCTTCCAACTGCTTGTATCTGTCTTCTGCAGGAGGATACTATTCCTCATCAAAATCAGTCTCGTTGTCGGAGACTACCGGACTAGGACCTTTTTCCCCTTGGGGAGTACCCTTGCAATAGAAGAACCAGCCTCTTCATTCTGCAAAGTGTTGCCAAACCTTCGGACCGAGTTGAAAAGAACAGTCCTTCTCTTCTTCTTCTTTTCCTTCTTTAGGAGCAGAGCCTTCAGCTCTTCTTGGCCCTGAGCCAAACCCATGATTAATTCCTGAAATTGTGCATTCTGTGCCTGAAGAGCCTTGATGGACATCTCAGTTGATGATGAGTCAGGATTCATGATGCTGAAATAAACAGCGAAGAACTATAAGCAACCTGAAAAGAAGAAAACCTGCTATGCACATGATGAATGATATGTGTTTATGCAATGCATTCAGGGGTTCGAAAGTTCAAATTTGTTGTAGACAAAAAGGAACACATGTTATCATTAAGGAAATAATTGTTCAGTACATCAAAGCCTCATGGGCAAAAATTACAAAGCAAATCAATCCCAAAAGACACTATGCATCCTCTTTGGAGCTATGTAGGTGTTGAGATTCCTCTCCTCATGCAATAGGCGGGTGAGCTTCAAGACCTTCTTTTCACTAGCATGTAGACTGGTCTCAAGAGAATTTCGTTCTTCCTTAAGCTGGATCCAGCTCTTTTGCATCTCTTCCCAGGATGTGGGCATATCAGGGTGCTGAATGATGTAGGACACTTCTCCTTCCAAGACTGGCTCTTTGATCACAGGGAGCATATGAGGATAGGGCATCACTAACTTCTGAGAGCGGGCGCGTACCCACTTGAGATAAGGTTCCAACGGGATGGAATTCCTGTGCCCCAGTGTCTTGCTGTCTATCCTACTTGGCATCCTCTAGGCTCTGATAAATCTCTGGCGAAGTCCTTGTGCATCGTTGTCGAAGTCAAAAACTATGTCAGGAATTAACATGTCATGAGGGCCATCCCTTCGAGCATAACCAAACTGTCTCCAAGCCAGGCATGGGTTGTAAGTAATACCTCCTCTGATTCCAAGTAAAGGAACATTAGGGTACTCCCCGCAACGATCAATGATAGTGACATCCTCTCTGGACCTAGGGCACCAATGTATATCTGCATGTGTAAGAGTCATCAACCGTTGTGACCATCTCAAACCCCGCTCGTTCTTCAAAACTGATTGTGGAAGGTGCAAAATAAACCACCTTCCCAGGAGAGGAGTGAAACACATAAGGACACCTCTTTTTCTCATGGTTCGAGTGTAACATGAGTGAAGGATGTCCCCTAGCAACGTAGGTATAGGATTCCTGGACATGAAGATCTGGACAACACTGATATCTATAAGCTGATCTGGGTTAGGGAACAACACCAAACCATAGACAAGGAGGGCCACAACTTCTTCAAAAGCTTGCAAGTCAAGGGAGTTCCAACATTCATGGGCCTTTTCAAACAGAAACCTGGCTAAGAACCCTTTGATACCACTTCTAACTTCCCAATGTCCCTTGAGGTCAGATGATTGTAGGTGCAAGGCTTTAGCAATCTCTTCAAGCTTGGGTTCCTTTTCCGTACCGTTGTAGGGTAGTTGATCAAGGATAGGGATCTTCAGGAGCCGGGAGAACTCCTCCAATGTAGGTACCAACTGATAGTCCAAGAAGGTGAAACAGTGATGCAGAGGGTCAAAGAACTGGAACAGGACCTTTATCATATCTTCCTCAATGTTGGTATTGACCAAGCTGATGAGGCTTCCATGTCTTTCGCTGAATGAAGAGTTCTCGGGAATCCTGGATATAAGTTCCTTAAGCTGAGGAGGGACCCTTACAAGACTGATTTGAATTGTCTTTCTGTGAACAGTTTCCATGTCCTACAAAACAAAGAACAAAGATGAAGATTTGAACCCCTGAAATGGTTAGTCAATGCATATGATGCTGGATGATGTCATGATGCTATGATTAAACACACCACAAATATTTACAAAGACAAACATGTAAGGCACACAAGGCATGCAAGACAAGCCCTTAGGGTTTAAGGCCAGCATGGGGTCTGGGTATTACCCTCTTGAAGTTGGTGGGCTCAACCTGTCCTATTAGAAGTAACCGGGTTCTAAGGGTCCCAATATCACGGGATTGCTTTCATTGTTCATCGTTTCGATTTAGCCACTGAACTGGCGACCGAAATATTCCAGGAAAGCAACCCTCAATTGAGTGTAGTATCGAGTATCAACCAACCTCGGACTGCACCAAAGTCAGTTATCTCACTACCCTAAAGAGGCCAAGATAGTTCAATTAAGGTTCCTAAGGTCTGTTGATGCTTCACGACACCACGCGGAGGCCCCGTACTCTCCTTGACTGAACTCAAGGGTTACCGGTACACACCAAAGTGCCGCATCAACGTAGCAGACTGTTTCAACCATGTCGGTATACCCCGCACAGTTCCCTCACAGCCTTGTTGCTACTTTCTAAGAAGGTATCCCCCAGATCCGGGTTAGGATCTATAGAACTCCCAAGACGGTCCCACAATAATAAAGCAAGCAAAGAAAGCAATTGAAAACACAGTTATGAACTAACCCTAAGGTACACCTCACTTTAAAAAGTTTTCCCCAGCAGAGTCGCCAGTTCTGTGATCGGTGGATCTGGAACTGACTGTTTAACGCTGGTTCGCGAAATGTCGCGGAAGCAAGAGTCGCCACCGTCTTTTATTTTCTCCAAATGAAAAGGATAAAAGCACAGAAAAATTCCTTATAGAGATTGCTCTCGGTTCGGGTGGTAGGTTATAGAAAGGGAAGGTGTTAGCACCCTTTCTATCCATGGTTATCCATGGGCTCTTGGATACTTGCTCATTTGTGTTTTCAAAATTGGTTTGTTTTCTTTTCAATTGTGAGTGGGTTTAAAAAGTTTCTTTGAAAATTCCAGTTCGACTCTTGTATCGGTCCTCAAAAGTGTTTGAAAAATTTGCTTTCGAAAGCTTTTTGAAAAGGTGTTGGTGTGAAAAGTATTTTTGAATTTGTTTTGAGATTTAGAGCAAGTATCTAGAGTCGTCTACCTACCCTAAGGAATTCGTCTGTGTAAATGTCCTTTAAAGTAGTGCCATCCCACCATTGAGAGGTAGGTAGCACCACCGTTGGAGGTGTTCGGGTCAATTCGAGGTTCGGGACATGGTGATCACCAGAGCAATGGGAAGACACCTTAGAAGCTACCCTCATGCCAGGTTCCCGGATCATGAGGACTTACTAAGACATCCTCTACTCGACGATCACCTTTCGAGGCAAGGCAACAGTGAGGCGTACCCTAGGGGTGGTGTGTTAATTTGTGTGTCATGTTCATTTATTTTTGTCTTGTTCATGTCAAAGTGATCTATGCGTTTGTTTTTATTTTAGGTCATTCATTCTTGCATGCCATTATTAACAATTAAAAAGTGCGGAAATTAAAAGTTCTAAACTATTACAAAGGCGCGGGTCCACATCGCCAAAATTAAAATCCAGGACCCGATTTGACAGAAAATAAAGAAATAAAGTAAAGTGCGAAAGATAAATATTTACACGGCTTTGGGAGAGTTACATAAATATTTAAAAAGAAGGAAATAAAATGCGCGAATTGGAATTAAAATTGGAAACGAGGGCGTTGGACCCTTTTTAATGAAATTAAATTATTATTAAGCAAATTAATTAAATTAAAAAAAAGAAATTATTTTTGAGTTTTTTTGGTACTTATGATTTTAATGAGAATAATTAAATGAAAGAAAATATTAACCCTAATTCTAGTTGTTTTTTAGTTTATTAAGAAAACATGTTAAAATTTAAACTTAAAATTAATCTAATTATTTACATGCAATTTGATTTATAAAAAATAATAGTAAATATTTAATTATTAGAGATGATAAAAATAAAAAGGTAATTAAACTATTTAAACCTAATTCTACAAGTTTTTAAGTTATGAAGAAAAGATTTTAAGATTAACCCTAGAATAAAACTAACTAATTGGTGAAATTTTATTTACAAAACATATATTAATTAAATAAAAATACCTATTTTTTTGTCTTTTCTGATTTTTGTATTGTTTTTATGTTTTTATGAAAATAAACTAAATTAAAGAAATTAATTAAACAAAATAATTGAATCAAATAAAAAAATGAAGAAATATAAAAGAAATTGCAAACCTAGGGGGGTCTGTCCCCAAATGGAGGTATGAAGGTAGCATTTTAGGCCCATTAAACTCATGGCCTCGTTTGACTCTTGGGCTGGCATACATGTGCGTTGACTGCAGCATATCATGGTCTCTAAATCCTGGCCCTTGGTTGAGTGCAGTGGGACATGTGGCGTGTTTGATTGAGGAGCGTATGGTAGACGCTTTGGACTGAAGCTACACAAGAACATGATTAAGAGAAAAATATAAGGAAAGGGAGGGGGACCTGGGATCGAACCCAGGTCCTGTTGATTACCAAGTGCCTTCTCCACCACTATGCCATTCACGCGCCTTTGAATATATAATAACTAATAATTAATATAAGAGAAAACCATGGTTAGTGGGAAAGTTAGCGCGAAATTTCAAATAACCCAATCATTGCTGGACACTTCATCATCTTCTCCGTTTTGCCTTTTTCCCTGAAAATAAAAGAAGGTTAGCGGGGGTTTTGAACCCCCCCAAAACATGCAATTTTTAATAATAGCGATTAGGCCATATGCCCACATAAATTAGGCGCGATGGGTGTTTTGTTTTCGTCCAAGCACGCTGATTTCGACCATGGCCTTAAAGTTCTCTAATTTTACAGTATTAAGGAATGCCCAATTTGAAAGCTTGGTAACCCTAGCCTGTGTCAATGGTGAAATCGCATATGGTGTATGAAAACTTAATTGAACAACACAGTTAGCTTCAGAATGATGAGAGCAACACAAAACAAGTATTAGAATTCAAAAAAATGCCATGAACGATAAGATACGATTTATGCAAAAAAGTGAAAAAAGCTTGAGTTCTATTCACCAATTTTGGGTGTTAGGGACGTGGAGAGCGATTCAAAAACGTTTCTTGATGTCTCAGGAAGGTGATGAGATAACTATTTTTGCTTGAATCGCCTTAGAACTCAGTTTTCAGTATTGGAGTTTTCTTGAAAAAATTCAAGTTTGCTTAGGGATTTCTGCGCAGCTTTTTTGTGGTCCTTGCATTAGGTTTTCATTATGTATATATGTGTGAAGGTTTTAGGTCAAAGAAACCAAATCAAAACCTTTGCATTCATGATTTTCAAGATTTGATTCTTAAGGATCTTTTTCAATATTTCTTCATGAAGAATCATGTCAATTTGCTCCAATTCTTTCCTTTTTTGGTATGCACGAAATCCTTAGTGAATCATGAGTGATTGTCTTGCACAAAAAGATTTGAAAACCTAGTTTTGGTATTTTTCATATATTTTAATTAATTAAATGAATTATTAGTAATTAAAATTCAAATAAATAAAATAAAAATGATGAAAAACTTCCCTTTGGGCCAAATGCTCGTGCACATGTTTTGGATGATGAATCTTGGAAGAAAAAGAGGCCCATTAGCATTTTTAAGATATTTGAAGCAATGTTGAGTTTTCAAAATATCTAAAAATTTCCCAACTTCCACAAGGCATAACTTGCTCAATTTTTAAGCTTTGCTCATGTTCTTGGACATTTTGAAAGGTATTTGAGTCCTCTAACCAATGCTTTTGGTCCCATGTCATTTTGATTTACCAATATCAAGTTATGGCCTTTGACTTAAAGTCCCTTTTTGTTTACTTTTGAAAATGACCTATAATGTTGAAATTGATAACTTTTTGTAAGAGCATTTCTTGGACTTGAAGTGTGAAGAGGATTTGTAGGAAATGTCTTTCTCTTCAAAATGAGATTTGGATGGAATTTTTCTGATAATCCATGTGAAAGTTATGCCCTGGTCAAGTTATAGTTGACTTTTTCAACTGTCCAAACATAGAAACTTTTGCATCTTGAGATTTTTTGAGCCAAGTTTTGAGAATCATGATCAAGAATTGATCAAATGATGTTTGTGGCTTCAAAATAAGACGTTGACCAAAAATTTGAACTTTTGACTGTCAAATGACCATTTTGCCCCTACAGTTGACTGTAGTGCAATTAGGGTTTTTGACTGTGCAATTTTGTGCTGTAAGTCTTGAAACATGGTATGAGGATGCTTGACCATGTTTGTAGGCATGTGGGACTTGATTGGACCCTTGGAAACTTCATTCTCTTTGTCAGAACCAAAACCCTAATTTTTGACTGTTAGGAGGCCCTTGGACTGTGCAACCCTTAGGGAGATTTGAAGCTTTGACTTGGCCAATTTTGAAGAATATGGGAGGGCAAATTTTGGGGTACAACAGTGTGGTTTTGAAAGTATTTTTTAAAAGAGGTCATTCGTTTAGGCAATCTTTGTAATGATTCTCGTTCGTTAGAATGTATACAAAGATGTTTGTCTTTTTGAAAATGTTTTCAATGTTTGTAAGATGTTTTTGAAATGTGTGTTTGTTTTGAAAATTGCAAGGATAGTTGTTTTGAAATAGAGCAAGTAACTAGAAGCAATATGCCTACTCAAATGTCTTTCTTGTGTATTTTCTATTCCTTTGACATTGTTGTCTTACCATTGATTTGGTAAGCAACCCTATCTTTAGGTGTAAACGGGACGGGCGTGGGTCATCGTATAACCATGATTAGCAATGTTTGCAAAGTATCTTATCATTTTGAGGGACCAAGATCATTTTGTAAGGCAACTTTTGAATAGCGTCATCGAGGGACTATGATCTTTATGTTTGTTTTGCCAAGATACTTCGCATGCATAATATGGCCATTTTTTGTTTTAGGCAACCAAGTGGAGAAACCCTAAGGATGCTTGTGTGCAAGTGTATCATTTTCATGCTTTGGTTTTATCTTGTATTTAGGGTTTTCTATCTTGCTTTGTTTTCGATCTTATCATACAAACCCTAATTACTAATCATGGCATGTAAAGCGGTAAATTGCGTAATGTAAATATTACTAAGCTATTACAACGATTTTATGGGAGGGGGAATACAAATTTGAATGGGGATTCGCAAGAACGTAAACCTAAATAAATTATTACAACCAAATCGAATTTGTGCGAATTAGAATAAATAAAATACAATATTTAAGTATGCAATATAACGTACATGTAAGAAAAGATTTTTTTGTTGTTTTGTTTTTTATGTAAAAGAAATTTTAATCTAAAACTAAAATTGTAAGGAAAATAAATTAATTTTTAGAAGGGAGGCTTAACCCTAATTACTATTTTTTTAAATAAAATAAGGTTCTTATATACTATTTTTTTAATGTATTTTTTGTGTTAAAATAAATAATATTGTATAAAAAGATAAAGTTTTTATATATACAAAAATAAATATTTATGAGTATGGAGTGAAAAAGGGAATAAATAAATTAAACTAAATATTTTTTAATTATATTATACAAGTTTATTAAGAAATATATGATATATATTAAAAATAAAATATATGAAAAATAAACTAAAATAAAATAAAATGCAATATTATGAAATTTACATTTTTTAGGATTTTATGCATTAAAGAAAATATTTAATAAACTAAAATGAAAATAAAACAAATAAAATAAAAATGCAAAAATAGTTGGGCAAGGGGGGTGATGTAGCAAAGCTGGTAGTAATGTGTTAGCAAAAAATGTTAAGCCCAAAGACTAAGCCCAAACCTGCAAAAAATAGGAAAAAATGGAAAGAAGAAAAATGTAGAAAAACAAAAGTAGCACCCAGGTTCGAACCCAGGACATGGGTCTCACCAGCGCCCTACTTTGCCACTGGGGTGGCTATACATCCATTGTCTTAAGGGAAGCAAAAATAATATAACATGAAACAAGTCCTTGCTCTGTACTTCATCTTCTTCCTCAAGCTTGGCCAGATGTCCTGTAACTCTCTCATTCTTCCATGAAAATGAAAACTCATAACATGAAAGTTGTAGTACTTGATCTCACGATTCTAACCATATAAGTTATGTGAACTAACAATCAAAGGTCAGAAAGAATTTTAACAGCTCTAAATTTAAACCTAATATTTTCAGAAACTTCAAGTTCTAAATTCTCTCAACTCAAGTAAAATAAATGCAAGATAAAGATATGTACAATTTCGTTGCAATGAGAGCTACATTATTTATTCACAAATCATGGCCAATGGTGGCCTGTACAAGGATATAGAAGTTGAGATTTTACCTCCTTCAATTGGAATCATGGATGGAACTGGAGTGAGTTTGATGGAGGCCTGATGCTTGCTTGAGCTTCCTTGAACTTCCCTGAATGTATTCCCACCCTTGCCTTGCTCTGAAAGTGTCTGAAACTCCTTGGCCAAGTCAACCTGCAAGCTCTGAAAACAAAAATGGCAGATGATGGAGAAGTGGTTACAGAACAGGGATGAAGGTATGGATTGGTTTGATATCAAGTAGGAAAGAGGTTTTGATGATCAAGAATGGAAACGCACGAGCCAAATGAGAGATTGGTGTGCTTATGCCAAAACTGCAAGTTTTGACAGTTTTTTGGTGTTTTTCAGCTTGGGAGTGTTTGAGACCTTTTATAATCGTGTCTTAAGTTGTATTCTGTTTGTATATTAGTATGGAATTGGTTTCATGTCAACCTTCCAACAGATGTGCCAGTTTTCACCTTTTTGCAATCTTTCTTGCTTTTCAAGTAAAGTGAAGGGACAAGGCTTACCATGCTTGTACTTGCTTTCTTAGGGTTGGTATAAACTTTTACAACTTGCTTTAGGCCTGTAAAACTTATATGTACAATGGAGACAGGTTCAATGCTCAAGAATTGGAAAGTGGCAAAAGTTTGAGCTTTTTCAAAATGGCAATGGTCACTTTATGCCATTTATGGAATTGCAACTTAGGTAATGGCTCTAGGGAATGGATAAAAGCTTTATCAGCTGAGTAAGCATTAAATTAAGGAGTGAAGAACAAGTTTGGGACCTGTAAAGCATGGATTAGGCAGCATAGGTACTGATTGGAACTTTGTTCTTCATGAAATGGCTTGGACAAAAAGTGAGAAATTGCCAACTTTATCTCTTCAATTCTCCCTACTCAAAAATGATCTTGAGGAGTTCTTGGACATTTTGGAAAGCTTAAAATGTGCTCTATAACTCATATTTGAAATGCATTTTAAGATACCTCTTGAAATTAGGTGAAAAATTTCCATGAAGTTGGGTCCAAAACCTGCCTAAATTAGGGCAAATTTTCACTAAGTTATTTAGTTCATGACCATGTATTCCTAAATTTATATCTTGAGATCCAAGCATCTTTATGGAAAAGTGTGTGAAGCAAAGTTGTAGATTTCATGGAGTTCTACAACTTTCATGTTGGGGACTTTCTTTGAATCATTATGCATCATGGTGAAAAAGTGGCCTAAAGTTGAGAAGAAATAAGGAAATTCACATGAAGCATTGATAGTCCAAAAATCCTTGTGCAACCCCAAACCCTAATTTTGGGTTATCTGTGTAAGATGATATGTCTTAAGCTGACCAAACCCTAATCCAGTCTTGAGCCTTGTGAGAAAAGTCTAGATAAATGAGAGGGGAAATTTTGGGGTACAACACCCATCATAGGAGAATCAAGGAGTCATAAGGAACTCTATAAATCGGAAGATCAAACACCCGCAAACCTTCGGTGATTCTCTCAGGAAAATTCAGGTATGCTTCCGTTTTCATTCTCATAATTGTATTTGGGTATGGGTTTAAGGGTTTTATTTAGGATCTGTTCTTGATTTCTATATTGATAGAAATGATAAGGTTATGAACAGATCTAACAAAATGCACTATTTAATAAAGGGGGTTTCTTAATCCACCGTTATACCTTCTTAGAGGTCAATGGCGAAATTTCTATAATACCCTAAAAATTCAAATATACATATCCGAACTTACCATATTTCATTTTTATCAAATAGTTTTGGATATCCATATCCGAAGACACCATGCTTTATTTCGCATATGCATATTCGAAATATGCATGAATGAATTAAAACCCTTGAAACCAAACCAACTTAACATAGATTTTTTTTACACGCACTTAACATAGATTTAACATAAATAGTCGAAATTACATAGATTGTTGAACAAAAATTTAACATTACATATTGTTATAAATAGGTAGCTGAGGACGTCGCAACATTTTGATAACATCTTCTTCGGATATTTGAAGCTTCGCATCCACTTCAATCAACTCTTAGTAGATTTTCGTTGAAAATACTCCACATTAGTCATGCCAAACTTGGTGAACTTTATCTCACCTTCAGTGTCAAGTTGAGGTGAATGTTACTCGACCTTGACCACTGTGATACAATGTCCAGAATCGGGATTATTTCCTTTTTAGGATTTGTTGGTTTGCGTTTTGCCTTTGTGTTCGCAAAATGTCGCGGTAAGCAAGAGTCGCCACCGACTTTTATTTTATCCAACAAGGAAAGGAAAAAAGCACAGAAAAATTCCTTTTTCGAGATGTTTGAGTACGAGGGGTAGATTATAGAAAGGGAAGGTATTAGCACCCTTTCTATCTGTAGTTATCTACGGGCTCTTAGGTACTTGCTCATCATATTCAAAATTGTTTGTGTGTTTGATTTGAAAAAAAAAATTTGACTTCGATTTAACTCTTACTTTTGTCTTCAAGAGTGTTACGAAGTGTTTTTGAAAGCTTTGTTTGTAAAGGAGTGTAAGTGTGAAAAAGTTAGTTTTGATTGAGCAAGTACTTAAGAACTAATCTACCTACTCGAAAAAAGAATTGTTATATGTTCATTTTCTTTAGACAATGCTATCCCACTATTAGTGAGTAGGTAGCATCATCATTGGAGTTTTAAGGGTCAATTCGAAAGGGACGTACGATCACTAAAGCAATGTTAGGACGTCTTAGTAATAACCCTAATGTCTTAGATCAATTATTCGAGGCAACAATATCCGAGGCAACCATTCCGAGGCAACTTTTTCGAGGCAACTTTTCCGAACGGGACTTTGATCTTTTTTTAGAAAAAAGGACGACCACTAAAGCATCCTATACTCAACGATCGTTTACCGAAGGCAACCAAGTGGGAGTGTACCCTAGGAGTGTGCATGTGCGAGTGATTCAATTTCAGATTATTTATCTTTGCACATTTTAGGGTTATCTAACCGTTTTAAAATGTTACATACATTCTTGTTATGCATCCTAATATCATACATCTAACAGTTTAATATTTTGAGGAATTTAAAGTGCGGAAATTAAACTAAGCTATTACAAGGCTTCGGGTATTTACATAGCCAAAAACAAACCCTTAAATAATAAAGCGATAAATGAAAAATAAAAGTCCTAATTAAAACTATTAGAACTTGTAGGCAGTTACAATAATAGGATAAAAATAATAAAATAAAGCGCGCGCGAAGAAATTAGATCGGGAGAGAACTAGGGTTTTGACCCTTCTAACCTAATCAAAGGAAAAATTGCTCTTTGTTGTTTTTAATATTTTTAAGAAAAAGATTAGGTTTTAAAAATTAAATACAAAAATAATTAGTGATTAAATTAATAATGAAAATAATTACATGGCCTATTTTGTGGTTTTTGGTTTTTTTTAAGAAAAAAATAAAATATAATTAAGTTAGAAATAAAACCTATTTGTTCTAATTAATTTTAATTATATACAAAATAATTAAAGTTACCTAAAATTAACAACCTAATTAAATTAATTAAATTTTTATATAAAAAATAAATATCCTAAATTTAATTGGATGAAAAATATTTTTTTTTGATTTTTTTGATAAAAGAAAATAATTAATTGGTTAGTAAAATAAAATAAATAGATTAACTAAATAAAGTAAATATAAAAAGAAAAGAGGAAGAGATTGGGCCTGAAAAGTAATTTTAGGAGGTGTGTGGACAACAATCTGGCCCAAGAAGAATGAGGTCCGCGTTGACTTTTTGAGATCCCATGAAATGCGTTTGACTAGGTGTTTGGTGCTCCCTCATGGATGGCCTTTGGATTTGGCCATCTGGCCACTTGGCAAGCTGGATCGTGAGGGTGTATGGTGGATCTTGGACTTGTGTACGCATAAGATCTATAGAAAGAAATCAAGAAAAATGCAAACGTTGGAGGCAGGGGTCGAACCCCTGACCTCAAGCTCCCCAACGCCTAAACGCTTGCCTGGCTACCACTAGGCCAATTGTGTTAGTTGTATACAATACAAACAACAATTATTATATAATAAGAAAGCGAAGTAAAAAGATATGCGCGCGAATTTTCAAATGAACGAGTGATGGCTTGCCACGTCTTCGTCTCCCTCCTTGCAACGTTGGTAAAAGTACCAGACTTTTACCTACGGACGTTTGTCCGTCACTACAGGCCTGTGTATTCTCAAAATCAACTATGGGCAAGATAAATAAAAACTAGGGCCACCAATCAATTCGTCTGGACCTCCTGAGTATAATGGTGGCCCTTTCATGGCCTAATTTTGCCTGTAAAAGAAAATCCCAAATCGAAGCAAGAAACCCTAATAATGGTGAAATCCAGTATAGTCCATATAAATGCAATTAAACAATATAGAAATCTTGCAAATGTTCCAAGGAATAAGAATCTATAACTATTTCATGCTATAAGTACAGGAATGATGCAATTCGAATTCAAGAAAATTGCAATACTGTGACTGACTTACAATGCGTTATAGGGCTTGGGAGCGCTTGTTTTGGATTGCTTTTGCTTGCTGGGGATCCCAGGAAGCGATTGAGATGGTCCAAGGATATTGAACTTGGCTCTAAGTAGGAATTCGATTCACCACTTTTTTCTTGTTTTTTCAAGTTTTTGTTCTGGTTCATATGCCTCTTTCTAACCTAGTTTTGGGTCTGCCTTCCTTCTATATGTATTGAGGGATAAATTAGGGTTCAAAGAATGATCATAATCTTCCCCCATTGTTGAATTTGATTGTGATTTTAAACACTTGAAAACCATTCCAAAAATAGTCCAAATCCAATCTTTTTGTGCACCTCATGCCTTTACACGAATTTGATCTGATGCTAGCTGGACATTAAGACCTGAATCATGTAAAAAATCTTGAGTTTTCAATATTTTGGATTTTCTATGATTTGTTTTGATTTAAAATGATTTAATTCAAATAAAAATCTAAATAAAAATAAAAATAAGATAATTAAAAGTGGATAAGGCTAGAGCTCGTGGACTATGTTGCCAACTCAAAACAAGTGAAAAATATTGGGCCCATTTGGCAAAAATTGCATTTTTAGGTATAGTTGACTTTTGGCAATTTTGCAAAAAAGGGTCAACTTCACCAATGCATAACTTCCTTAATTTTGAGTCTTTGAAGGCGTTCTTGGACTTTTTAGAAATCTTGAGATGTCTTCTAAGCAACCCTTTTGGTCTCATCTCAATTTGATATTCCATGATCATGTATGAAGCTTTGACAAAAAAGGTGTTTTTGTTGACTTTTCAAAATGACCTATAATGTCCAAATTCATAACTTCTTGCGAGTGCCTATTTTAAATTTGGGAGCTGAAGATGGACTGTAGAGCATGTCATCCTCTTAAAAATGAGCTTTTGATGGGTCATCTCATAAAGTATGAGAAAGTTATGCTTGGTCAAAGTTGAGTTGACTTTTCCTACAAAACCCTAATTTAGCAACTTTTGGTTCTTGATGAATTATGAGCAATCCTTGATGAATCATGATCAACCCTTGAGCAAATGATGAAATATACTTCAAAATGAGGATGTTTACCAAAAATCTTGAAGTTTGACAGTATGGGGGTCATAGTTGACTTTTGCCCTAACACAGTCGATTTTCAGGCCTTTGAGCAATTGACTGAGCAAAATTTCTTTGCAAGTCTTGAAACTTGACATGAATGATCTTAAGAATGTATTATGACATTGGTGAGCATTTGGGATCATTTGGACTCAAGTATCTTGATGCAACATGAAACCCTAATTTGAGATAGACTGCCTTAGGAGAGGGCTTGTTTGGTCAACCCTTGGGCTTCCTTGGGCAACTTGAGGATCTTTCTTGAAATGTTTTGAGAAATATGGGAGGGAAAATTTTGGGGTACAACAGCTGCCCCTGTTCAATTTTCTTAAACCTGAGGATTTAGATTGGCTTTTCTGCCTTTCGTGATCCGAAGGTGGAAGATGATTGAACACTAGAGTGCCCAGAAATTTGCACTCGCATGAAGTGGTGTCCTTCTTACGATGTCGGGAATGTGCTTATGGATTCCATTTGGAAATAGATGACAGGAGATGGGCTTAAAGATGCCATCTGAAGGAGTGTCGATCGCATAAGAGATTCCTTAGCGAGAGCTTGTATACCTGTTGTTGAGGAAAATTCTGCTGAGGAATGTTGATCTCTGTCTTGAGAGAAATAGAATTTTAGGAGCTTCAGTCGTCCGTTATTCTACTGGGGTATCATCTCTGTTTTAAGAAAGGTTGAATTTTAGGAACTTCGGATGTCTGTTATTCTTGTTGAGGAATCATCTCTGTTGAATTTTAGGAACTTCGGTCGTCCGTTATTCTACTGAGGAATCATCTCTGTTGAATTTTAGGAACTTCAGCCGTCCGTTATTCTACTGAGGAATCATCTTTGTTGAATTTTAGGAACTTTGGTTGTCCGTTATTCTACTGAGGAATCATCTCTGTTGAATTTTAGGAACTTCGATCGTCCGTTATTCTACTGAGGAATCATCTTTGTTGAATTTTAGGAACTTCGGTCGTCCGTTATTCTACTGAGGAATCATCTCTGTTGAATTTTAGGAACTTCGGTCGTCCGTTATTCTACTGAGGAATCATCTCTGTTGAATTTTAGGAACTTCGGTCGTCCGTTATTCTACTGAGGAATCACCTCTGTTGAATTTTAGGAACTTCAGTCGTCCGTTATTCTACTGAGGAATCATCTCTGTTTTGAAGAGGAAAGTGAACTACTATCTGGTCATAATCCAGGCTTCATAGTAGTAAGATTGACTGCTATCTGGTCGTAATCCAGGCTTTACGGTGACTTACTGGGGAGATGAGATTAAACTTGCCATCCGGTCGTAATCCAGGCTTCGCAATTTCTAGATTCTTCTCTGGTCGCAATCTAGGCTTCAGAAGGAACTAAGCTGTTATCCAGTCGCATCTGGGCTTCACGGCTTGTTGGGGATTAAACTATTATCCGGTCGAATCCGGGCTTCATAACTTGCTTTTAAGAGATACCACTATCTCGTCGTAACTCAGGCTTCGCGGTAGTCTGATACTGTTATCCGGTTGTTCTCCGGGTTTCATAATATGTTGTAGGAATCAAGATACTATCTGGTCGTACCCGTGCTTCATAACTTGGACTTTGTGAGAATTTGATTGTATCTTTCCTGAAAGGTGAAGGTTAATTGTATGTAATGCATGATATGTATCAAGCATTGATGTTCTCAAAATAAATGAGATTGTGTTGTATGATGCGTATGCATATGTCATGATGTATGGACATGTAATGTTTTTTATGACAATCTCCAGTTGGGGGAAATAAATCCTGGGTTGCTACTAGAGAGTGCAAGAAGTTGAATTCTTCGTTTCCGCTGGGGATAGTGAATGAAGATGATTATGAGCATATTCCTGTAGGAGAGAACAACTCCGATGGGGAATAAACTGACAATGAAATGACTCTGTGGGGAAGAGATGTTTCTGCTAGAAAAACCGTTGATTTGGAGGAATAAACTCAGTTGGGGATGAATTACCGTTGCTGGCGATGATAAACTCTGTTGGGAAATGAGTTTCTGTTTGTGAAAGGAATAAACTCTGCTGGGGATGATTTTCCAGTTGCGACTTCACTGGGAATAATCTTTTAGACTCTACTGGAGACAGTCTTCCAGACTCTACTGGGGATAATTATCCAAACTCCACTGGGGATAATTTATAGTGCTGATGATAGATAAACTGTGCTTGGGGAGAATATCGCCAACTCATTCACGATTGCGAGCCTCTGCTAGGGAGAGTGGTGTCCTGTTCGGGACCGCTAATATCAATGTCTTTTTCTTACTCTGCGGGGATTGAATGTACCTTCAATTGTTTTCTCCAACTAGGTCTATCCTTATACCTGGTGGATAAAGAAACTTTATGGTTTGGACATTTCTTATTTGCCCCTGTTTCTGATATTACGAGTAACTATCTTTTGTTTCGCATGTAAATATTTATGAGCAGCAATTATTGTCAAATGCATATATCAAAAATGAACATTGGACGTTTTTGCAAAACAAAACAGAAAAAGAAAACAATTTGGAATTTCTTTGTGAAAATGAATTGTATTGATTTTGAAGTTTGGCCTGTAAATAGGCGTTTTTTGTACAAGAGGATGACGTCCTAGTAAGAAGACGCCACCAAACAATAAAATCTATACAGCACGTGTAAAATAAAGAAAAACAGCTATGTGAACAATCCCACTGGGTTCCAACTCTTCTATTTCCTTTATATCTTCAAGCGTCTCATCACTTTGCTACTTGGTTGAAGGTAGATCAGATTGATTAGTGATGTCCGAGCTTGATAGTCGATACCGAAGTCTGGTTGCACGATGATCCAATAAGACATAGTGTTACGCTTTAATTTCTAATTTTTGCCCGGACCTCCCTTTCGGGTTTTCAGTCCACCGGGATACCCTTTTTTGCACAAGCCTCCTTTTCAGGTTTTCGACTTGCCGGGTGTACAGATCTTTCCATTTTCATCCCTTACTATTTCCCGAACCCTTTTGGTTCGCCAGGAAGCCCTTATTTTTGACTAGGCCAGTCAACCTAGGGGGTCTTTGATTATGCGTAGTATTTTTTCACTATGTCAAAATTGACGGGGTGAGGAAGGTCGTCACCATCCATGGTGGTTAGAATCATAGCTCCTCCTGAAAAAATGTTCTTAACCACAAATGGCCCTTCGTACGTAGGGGTCCATTTGCCCCTAAGATCACCTTGCAGCAGTATGATGCGCTTGATCACCAGATCCCCAACTTGATATTCTTGTTGTCTAACCTTCTTGTTAAATGCCTTGATCACTCACTTTTGATACGTCTTACCACGACAAATAGCGGTAAGTCTCTTTTCATTGATTAAGTTCAACTGATCAAGCCGGGTCTGGATCCAGTCGTCTTCATTTAGACGTGCATCCTTCATAATCCGAAGAGAGGGCATCTGAACTTCAATGGGCAAGACTGCCTCCATACCATATAGCAAGGAATAGGGTGTTTCCCCTGTTGACGTCCGTGCCGAGGTTCGGTATCCATAAAGAGAAAACGGTAACATCTCATGCCAATCTTTGTATGTCACTATCATCTTCTGCACAATCTTCTTGATGTTCTTATTAGCCGCTTCTACAACCCCATTCATCTTCGGCTGGTAGGGAGAAGAGTTTTGATGCTGTATCTTAAACTATTTGTAGAGCTCGATGATCATAGTATTGTTGAGATTTTTACCATTGTCCTTAATGATCCTCTCGGGTACACCGTATCGACAGATCAAATTATGCCGAATGAACCGTGCCACAACGTTCTTGGTCACTGTAGCAAAGGAAGCTGCTTCAACCCACTTTGTAAAGTAATCAATAGCCACCAGAATGAAACGATGTCCGTTGGATGCAGTAGGTCTGATCTCACTAATCATGTTGATGCCCCACATTGCAAAAGGCCAAGGTGTGGTCAAGATGTTCAGAGGAACCGGAGGTATGTGCACCTTATGAGCATAGACTTGGCATTTATGGCAGGTCCGAGAATGCTGATAACAATCAGCTTCCATAGTAGACCAATAATATCTTGCCCGAAGGATTTTCTTTGCCATGGTATGTCCACTGGAATGAGTTCCGAAAGTACCTTCATGCAACTCCTCCATGATCCCTTCTGCCTTGTTCTTGTCCATACATCGCAGTAAGGTTGAATCACGGTTACGCTCGTAAAGGATACCATTACTGATGAAGAATTTCTCCGCAAACCTCCTCAGAAACTTCTTATCATTAACAGATGCACCCTCGGGGTATTCTTGAGCCTCAAGATACCTCTTTACCTCGTGAAACCAGGGTTTATCTACTACATCTTCAGTCTCAATGTCACAACAATGTGCAGGTTCATCCAACCTCTCGATGGTAATCTGGGGAGCCTCATTGTCCCACCTGACCTTGAACATAGAAGACATCGTAGCTAGCGCGTCCGCTAACTGATTCTCCTCTCTTTGGAAGTGTTCAAAGGTTATCTCCTCGAAGTGTGGAAGCAACGTCAATACATACTCCTTGTAAAGAATAAGATTTGGGTGCTTCGTATCCCACTCGCCTTTGATCTGACTGATCACTAGAGCGGAATCTCCGAATACACCCAGAAACTTTATCCTTAGGTCAATAGCTGCTCGAAGGCCCATAATGCATGCTTCATATTCCGCCATGTTGTTGGTGCAGTTAAAACATAATCGGGAGGTAAATGGAGTATGACAGCCTTCAGGAGATATGATCACGACGCCAATCCCATTACCCAAAGTGTTTGAAGCTCCATCAAAGTACATAGACCATCGGGATCCCTCCTCAGGTCCTTCATCCGGTCCAGGTTTCTCACATTCGGTTACCAACATGATGTTCTCATCCGGAAACTCGAAATTCATAGACTGGTAATTATCTACATCCTGACGCGCCAAATGATTTGCCAACACACTCCCCTTGATTGCTTTTTGGGTCGTGTATTGGATGTCATACTCAGTCAAGATCATCTGCCATCTGGCTATCCTTCCGGACAAGGCAGGTTTTTTGAAGATATACTTGATTGGATCCATCTCTGATATCAATAGAGTAGTGTGAGTCAGCATATACTGTCTCAGCCGACGAGCAGCCCATGCCAAAGTGCAGCAAGTTTTCTCAAGCAATGAGTATCGGGTCTTGCAGTCGATAAACTTTTTGCTAAGGTAATAAATAGCATGCTCTTTTCAGCCAGACTCGTCATGCTGCCCCAACACGCACCCCATTGAATTGTCGAGTACTATCAAGTATAAAATCAAAGGTCTCCCTTCTACTGGAGGCATCAGAATATGTGGCTCTTGGAGATATTCCTTAATCCTTTCGAAAGCGGCTTGACATTCATCATTCCATCTTACCACTTGATCTTTCTTCAGTAACTTGAAGATTGGCTCACAAGTAGCAGTCAGATGTGAAATGAATCGGGCAATGTAGTTCAGACGTCCCAAAAAGCCTCTGACTTCTTTTTCTGTTCGGGGAGCAGGAATTTCCTGTATAGCCTTCACCTTTGCAGGATCCACCTGAATACCTTTATCACTAACGACAAAACCCAGCAGCTTACCAGACCTCACCCCGAAGGTGCATTTGTTCGTTTAACCCCAGCTTATACAACTTCAACCTGTCAAATAGCTTCTGAAGATAGTCGAGGTGTTCTTCCTCAGTCTGGGACATCGCAATCATGTCATCAACGTATACCTCAATCTCATGATGAATCATGTCGTGGAACAAAGCGACCATGGCGCGCTGATACATTGCCCCAGCATTCTTCAACCCGAAAGGCATGACTTTGTAGCAAAAGTTACCCCACTGCGTGACGAACATTGTCTTCTCCATGTCCTCGGGAGCCATCTTAATTTGATTGTAACTGGAGAAACCATGCATAAAGGAGAAAACCTTATGCTGTGCAGCATTGTCGACCAAAACATCGATGTGAGGCAGAGGGAAATCATCCTTGGGACTTGCCCTGTTCAGATCCCTATAATCTACACACATATGGACTTTACCATCTTTCTTCGGCACCGAAACCACGTTGGTAACCCACTGCGGGTAAGAAGTAACTGCTAAAAAACCGGCATCAAACTGTTTCATAACCTCAGCTTTGATTTTCTCAGACATCTCTAGGTGCATTCGGTGAACTTTCTGCTTCATTGGAGGACAGTCTTATTTGGTGGGCAAGTGGTGAACCACAATATCGGTATCCAACCCAGGCATATCTTCATAAGACCATGCAAAGATCTCAACATAGTCACGCATCATCTGAATCAACTGTTGCTTAACACTATACTACAGATTTGCACCAATCTTGACCTCTTTCTTGTCTTCCTCTGTACCCAGATTTACTGATTCCACAGGCTCTTCATGGGGCTGTATGGCCCTCTCTTCCTGAAGTAACAGTCTAGCAAGTTCACCAGGCACTTCACAATCATCCTCACCTTCGTCCTCGGCTTGGTTGATCGGACTTTCGAAGTCATAACTGGCAGTAGCAGAGTCGTTATCAATGGGATCCAGAGTGGATGTGGACCTGTATTATGATATGTGAGTGTGTGTAAAACTATAGCTGTATTAATAAAGTGCAAGATAGAAAAACAAGGAGCGCAAAATTTGTAATGCAAGAAAACGTCCAATGCTTTATTGATGATATATGGAAATGACAAATATTAAGCCCTCACAAACAAAGCCACGGTGTCTCGGGCAAGGCACCGGGCCGTAAAGATTTCAAATTGTCTGTTACAAATCCCAAAACAAAAGTCTATTACTGTGTAATAAAATAAATGGGCACGAAGTCCTTTGCCATCCAATTTCTCAAACCACCGTCGATAGTCGGGTAAATCCAGCTGTCGAAACCTGACTCTTCACCATCATCTTCAATTGCATTTACTCCCGGATCATGCTTGAGCATGGGCGCAGTTATGACGTTGGGCTTTTCTGGTGCGTCAAACTCGATTTCTTTAGCCTCAATCAAATCTTGTACCTTATTCCTTAAGGCCCAACAGTTGTTTGTATCATGCCCCGGGCTATCGAAGTGATAAGCACAATGGGCGTTTGGATTATAAAGCAGTGATATAGTACTGGGATTCTTCGGAGCCTCCCTTAGAGTTACCAGGTTGGTTTTCAATAACTACGGCAGAATTTGAGGTAGAGTCATACTGAGCCAAGTATACTGCCTTTGTGGTCTCTCTGCTCTTTGCTGATTTTTGCGTTGTAGGGCAACAGTAGGTCTTGATATGACCACCGCATTTACTGCTTGGCGGTGCTCAGGTCGGTTTTGGCTCCTCGAGCTGTAAACTGCACTAGATTCTTTCTTGAAAGGCTTCTTTTCTGTACTTGATAAAGCACCTTTCTGTATCTTGCCACTTCTGATACCAGCTTAAACCCTTTCCCCAGTCATAATCAATTCAGTGAACCCAAATGATGAACTACCGATCAAATGATTGAAATATGGACTAAACAAAGTCCCAAGAAACATATCCACCAACTCTCTATCAGACAGAAGGGGTTGTACTCTTCCGTCCAGGTCTCTCCACTTCTGAGCCTAGTCCTTAAAACCTTCGCTCGCACCCATAGACATACCCTGAAGTTGAGTACGCGTGGGAGCAAGGTCGGAATTATACTGGTATTGTTTGTAAAAAGCAGCAGCAAGGTCCTCCCAGTTGCGGACATTAGCTCCTTCCAGTTGATAGAACCATTCAAGTTGAGTCCCTGACAGACTATCTTGAAAGAAATGAACCCAGAGGTTCCTATCAGCAGTATATGGTTGAATCTTTCTGACGTATGAGCGAAGGTGTAGCTTTGGGCATGATACCCCATCGTACTTAGCAAAGACATGGGCTTTAAACTTGTGTGGGATCACCACCCCAGATGCCAAACCAAAATCTCCGAAGTCTAACCTAGGTATATTCTGGATCTCCATTGCACTCAACCGGTCTTCGAGTTGCTTATACCTATCCTCAGTAGGAGGGTACTGGTCTTCATCAAAATCCGTGTCATTATCAGAAACCACAGGACTAGGCCCCTTCCTTTCCTCTTGATTCTCTCCCCCTCCAGATGAATGGGACAAATCAGTTTCCTGTCGCAAATTGTTCCCGAATCTGCGACCCATATTCAGGAGGACCACCTTCTTCTTCTTCTTCTTCTTCTTCTTCTTATTGTCCTTCAAGATAAGAGACTTCAAATCTTGCTGCCCTTTGGCCAGGTTCAAGAACATTTCTTATAACTGAGCATTCTGAGCTTGAAGAGCCTTAATAGCTTGATCAGTAGGTGTTTCAGAAGACATTATGTGCTGAAATAAACAACAAAGAAGATAAGAAACCTGTAACGGTACCTGTGATGAGGTGCATGATAATGGAATGCGTATGAAATGATTTCAAAGACTTTGGGAGATTCAAATTTGTAAACCAAAATAAAACACACTCTATTAGATTAAATTGGTAACAATGTTTAACAAATGCCTTTAAGGCGTTACAAAAGAAATATTGAAAAGCAAATCTAAACTAGAAACAATAAAAGACATCAGAAGTCCCATGGTCGTTTTCCCTTCGTGCTGACATAATCGTTGATTGTCCTCTCATTCTCAAGCTGCCTTGTAAGCTTCAAGATCTTCCGCTCCTGCTCATGATACTTCTCTCTGTCGGTATCCCTTTATTCCTTTAGATGGATCCAAGATCTCTTCAATGCCCCAAGATCAGTAGGCATGTATGGGTGGATGACCGTATAAGGAGCACCTTCTTCATCAGTATGCTCCATAATCACCGGAAAAACAACTTCATATGGCATCCCCAGCTTTTGAGCACGGGCTCGAACCCACTGGAGATACAGTTGCATCGGGAGAGAAGTCTTCATTCCTAGCTCATGGGGGTCAGACCTGTTCACCCTGTCCCAAGCTCGTATAAACCTGCGGCGATGTCCCTCAACATCCCCCTTGAAGTCAAAGACAATGCCTATAAGCAGCAGCTCATGAGGACCGTCCCTCCGAGCGCATCCAAACTGTCGTAAAGCTAAACAAGGATTATAGGTTATCCCCCCTCGAATTCCAAGCAACGTAACATTAGGGTATTCCCCACAGCGATCAATGACAGCTACTTTTTCCATATCTTTAATACTCCAAAGGATGTCTGTATGAGCAAGGGACATGATTCTGTAAGCCCAACCTACACCTTCCTCATTCTTCAATACAAATTTGGGGAGGTGCAAAATAAACCACCTCGCCAGCAGCAATGTACAACACATGAGAGTTCCCCTTCTTCTCATAGTACGGGTATAAAGAGCATGCAAAATATCACCTAAGAGAGTAGGCACTGGGTTACGAGACATGAAAATCTTAACCGCATTCACATCTATGAAGGCATCTGGATTCGTGAACAGAACGAAGCCATAGATGAGGAGAGACAGGATGTCTTCAAATGCTTGAAAGTCCAAACTATCCCAGAACTATTGAACTTGATCAATCAAAAACTTAGCCAAGAAACCTTTAACCCCACTCCGAGTCTCCCAGTTAGATACTACATCAACCATTTTTAGATGTAGGGCTGAAGCAATATCCTCTGGCCTAGGAGCTATCTCAAAACCTGTAAAGGGTGTCTGCTCTAGAATAGATATACCCAGTAAGTCATAAAACTCCTCCAAAGTAGGGACTAACTGATAGTCCGGGAAGGTGAAACAATGATGCAACGAGTCAAAGAACTAGAACAACACACTCATCATTTGCTCATCCAACTTTGAAGTGACTAGGATAAGGAGATGACTATGTCTTCTAACAAAGGAGGAAGTATCAGGAACTTTTGAAACCAACTCTCTGAGCTGAGCAGGGATTTGTACGAAGTTAACTCGAATGGTATTTCTACGCATAGAAGCCATAATCTGCAAAATATAACAAAGATGAATCCCCTTGGTCTTTGAAATGACTAGTCTAATGAAATATGCATGCGATGTCATGATGCATGATGTCATGATAAGAACATACAACAGGTATCACAAGTATCAAACATGGTAAAGGAAAACAAGTCAAACAATAGCCCTTAAATTTCAGGTTGACATGGAGTTTAGGTACTACCCTTTTGCAGTTTAGTAGGTTCAACCTGTCCTAATAATAGTAACCGGCTTCTAGAGGTTCTCAATATCACTGACCATCCTCCATCGGTCATAATTCTAGTCACGCAATCTTTTCTTGCGGCCGTAACCATCTCGAGAGTATGGTCTCAATGAGTGTAGCATTCTTCTACTTTCCATGGCCAAGTTGGTCAATTATAGGTTCTAAGGTCAGTTGATGCTTAATGACCTATATAGAAGCCCCATACTCTCCTTATTTATCCACAGGGGATATCGGTACCAACTAATGTGTCACACCAACGTAGCTACTGCTTCAACCGTATCGATCTACACCGTACAGTTCCCTCACAGTCTATTGCTACTTACCTAAAAGGTATCCCCAGATCCTAGTTAGGATCTATAGTAACTCTGATACAAAGCCCACAAAAATAAAGCAACCAAATCAAACAATTGAAAACAATATGATGAACTAATCCTAAGGTACACCCCACTTATTAATGTCCCCAGTAGAGTCGCCAATTCTGTGATACGGTGGCCAGAACCGGGACTGTTTCCTTTTTAGGATTTGCTGGTTTGCGTTTTGCGCTTGTGTTCGCAAAATGTCGCGGTAAGCAAGAGTCGCCACCGACTTTTATTTTATCTAACAAGGAAAGGAAAAAAGCATAGAAAAATTCCTTTTTCGAGATATTTCTGAGTACGAGGGGTAGATTATAGAAAGGGAAGGTATTAGCACCCTTTCTATCTGTAGTTATCTACGGGCTCTTAGGTACTTGCTCATCATTTTCAAAATTGTTTGTGTGTTTGATTTGAAAAAAAAAAGTTTTTGACTTTGATTTAACTCTTGCTTCTGTCTTCAAGAGTGTTACGAAGTGTTTTTGAAAGCTTTGTTTGTAAAGGAGTCTAAGTGTGAAAAAGTTGGTTTTGATTGAGCAAGTACTTAAGAACTAATCTACCTACTCGAAAAAAGAATTGTTCTATGTTCATTTCCTTTAGACAGTGCTAACCCACTATTAGTGAGTAGGTAGCATCGTCGTTGGAGTTTTGAGGGTCAATTCGAAAGGGATGTACGATCACTAAAGCAATGTTAGGACGTCTTAGTAATAACCCTAATGTCTTAGATCAATTATTCGAGGCAACAATATCCGAGGCAACCATTCCGAGGCAACTTTTCTGAGGAAACTTTTCCGAACGGGACTTTGGTCTTTGTTTAGACAAAAGGACGACCACTAAAGCATTCTATACTCAAAGACCGTTTACCGAAGGCAATCAAGTGGGAGTGTACCCTAGGAGTGCGCATGTGCGAGTGATTCAATTTCAGATTATTTATCTTTGCACATTTTAGGGTTATCTAACCGTTTTAAAATTTTACATACATTCTTGTTATGCATCCTAATATCATACATCTAACAGTTTAATATTTTGCAGAATTTAAAGTGCGGAAATTAAACTAAGCTATTACAAGGCTTCGGGTATTTACATAGCCAAAACCAAACCCTTAAATAATAAAGTGATAAATGAAAAATAAAAGTCCTAATTAAAACTATTACAACTTATAGGCAGTTACAATAATAGGGTAAAAATAATAAAATAAAGTGCGCGCGAAGAAATTAGATCGGGAGAGAACTAGGGTTTTGACCCTTCTAACCTAATCAAAGGAAAAATTGCTTTTTGTTGTTTTTAATATTTTTTAAGAAAAAAATTAGGTTTTAAAAATTAAATACAAAAATAATTAGTGATTAAATTAATTAATAAAAATAATTACATGGCCTATTTTGTGATTTTTGGTTATTTTTAAGAAAAAAAGAAAATATAATTAAGTTAGAAATAAAACCTATTTCTTCTAATTAATTTTAATTATGTACAAAATAATTAAAGTTACCTAAAATTAACAACCTAATTAAATTAATTAAATTTTTGTATAAAAAATAAATGTCCTAAATTTAATTGGATGAAAAATATTTTTTGTGATTTTTTTGATAAAAGAAAATAATTAATTGGTTAGTAAAATAAAATAAATAGAATAATTAAATAAAGTAAATATAAAAAGAAAAGAGGAAGAGATTGGGCCTGAAAATTAATTTGAGGGGGTGTGTGGACAGCAATCTGGCCCAAGAAGAATAAGGTCCGCGTTGACTTTTTGAGATCTGATGCAATGCGTTTGACTAGGTGTTTGCTGCTCCCTCACGGATGGCCTTTGAATTTGGCCATCTGGCCACTTGGCAAGCTGGATCCTGAGGGTGTATGGTGGATCTTGGACTTGTGTACGCATGAGATATGTAGAAAGAAATCAAGAAAAATGCAAACGTTGGAGGCAGGGGTCGAACCCCTGACCTCAAGCTCCCCAACCCCTAAAAGCTTGCCTAGCTACCACTAGGCCAATTGTGTTAGTTGTATACAAGACAAACAACAATTATTATATAATAAGCAAGCGAAGTAAAAAGATATACACGTGAATTTTCAAATGAACGAGTGATGGCTTGCCACGTCTTCTTGTCCCTCCTTGCACCGTTGGTAAAAGTTCCAGACTTTTACCTACCGATGTTTGTCTGTCACTATAGGCCTGTGTATTCTCAAAATCAACTATGAGCAAGATAAATAAAAACTATGGCCCCCAATCAATTCGTCTGGACCTCCTGAGTATAATGGTGGCCCTTTCATGGCCTAATTTTTCCTGTAAAAGAAAATCCCAAATCGAAGCAAGAAACCCTAATAATGGTGAAATCCAGTATAGTCCATATAAATGAAATTAAACAATATAGAAAGCTTGCAAATGTTCCAATGAGTAAGAATCTATAACTATTTCATGCTCTAAGTACAAGAATGATGCAATTCGAATTCAAGAAAATTGCAATACCGTGACTGACTTACAGTGTGTTATAGGGCTTAGGAGCGCTTGTTTTGGATTACTTTTGCTTGCTGGGGATCCCAGGAAGCGATTGAGATGGTCCAAGGATCTTGAACTTGCCTCTAAGTAGGAATTCGATTCACCACTTTTTCTTGTTTTTTCAAGTTTTTGTTCTGGTTCATATGCCTCTTTCTAACCTAGTTTTGGGCCTGCCTTCCTTCTATATGTATTGAGGGATAGATTAGGGTTCAAAGAATGATCATAATCTTCCTCCATTGTTGAATTTGATTGTGATTTTATACACTTGAAAACCATTCCAAAAATAGTCCAAATCCAATCTTTTTGTGCACCTCATGCCTTTACACGAATTTGATCTGATGCTAGCTGGACATTAAGAACTGAATCATGTAAAAAATCTTGAGTTTTCAATATTTTGGATTTTTTATGATTTGTTTTGATTTAAAATGATTTAATTCAAATAAAAATCTAAATAAATAATAAAAATAAGATAATGAAAAGTGGCTAAGGCTAGAGCTCGTGGACTATGTTGCCAACTCAAAACAAGTGAAAAAGATTGGGCCCATTTGGAAAAAATTGCATTTTTAGGCATAGTTGACTTTTGGCAATTTTGCAAAAAAGGGTCAACTTCACCAATGCATAACTTCCTTAATTTTGAGTCTTTGAAGGCGTTCTTGGACTTTTTAGAAATCTTGAGATGTCCTCTAAGAAACCATTTTGGTCTCATCTCAATTTGATATTCCATGCTCATGTATGAAGCTTTGACAAAAAAGGTGTTTTTGTTGACTTTTCAAAATGACCTATAATGTCCAAATTCATAACTTCTTGCGAGTGCCTATTTTAAATTTGGGAGCTGAAGATGGACTGTAGAGAATGGCATCCTCTTAAAAATGAGCTTTTGATGGGTCATTTCTCATAAAGTATGAGAAAGTTATGGTCAAAGTTGAGTTGACTTTTCTTGTAAAACCCTAATTTAGCAACTTTTGGTTCTTGATGAATTATGAGCAATCCTTGATGAATCATGATCAACCCTTGATCCAATGATGAAATATACTTCAAAATGAGGATGTTGACCAAAAATCTTGAAGTTTGACTGTATGGGGGTCACAGTTGACTTTTGCCCTAACATAGTCGATTTTCAGGCCTTTGAGCAATTGACTGAGCAAAATTTCTCTGCAAGGCTTGAAACTTGACATGTAGGATCTTGAGAACATATTAGGACATTGGTGAGAATTTGGGATCATTTGGACTCAAGTATCTTGATGCAACATGAAACCCTAATTTGAGATAGACTGCCTTAGGAGAGGGCTTGTTTGGTCAACCCTTGGGCTTCCTTGAGCAACTTGAGGATCTTTCTTGAAATGATTTGAGAAATATGGGAGAATTTAGTGTGGTAATAAGGCTGGTGAAAGGCGTGTCCTCTGATACCCGAAACTGCAGTGGCAACATGTTACCATTGAAGTAGACAAAAGCAAGGTGTGAATATGTTGGCTCAACTTTGTTTTTGGTTTGTGATGTTGAAGAAATAGTTTGGAGAATCTATTTATAGAATATATGGATAAATTTAGACCCAAGAATTCTTATCCTGCCACCAGTTCATTATTTTGGATATAAACATCTTAATTAACCCTTTTTTTTTACGTAATTAGGGGGTTTCAGATAGGCATATCTGAAATAACCCTTATTTTGTATTTTTAAAAGTAAAGGATTGTTAGGATATGAATATTTGAAATAACCCCTGTTCTATTTTTTAAAAAAGAAGATAGATTATTTCGGATATGTATATCCGAAATATGTAGAACCAATGACAAATTCAGTTTTATCTGAACCAATATCATAGAAACATGGAAAAAATTTAATCGGTAAAAGTAAACAGCGGTAAAATATTGAATAGACATATTAGATATGTATTGAATCATATAGATTTTATATTGTGCACGACAATGCATTCAAAAAATGGCTCTATTACATTCTAAAATGCACTGAACGAATTGTCATTGCTTAAATCTAAATTAGGTTCTTTCTTCGACCTCTCCCTATTTGATTTTCTCTCAAGCTCTGCCAATTTAGTGAACTCTGCCATCCTTTTCAAAAAGTGATTCAGGCAAGTTTCTGCCTCTTTTGCAGAATGTGCCATCCACTCCACTGATGTAGCGAGAATAGGACACCTTGGTTTTAAACAAACCTCAACAAAATGATGTGATCTAAGGTATCGAATATAAATGATATGGTCGGATGGGTCTTGAGGTGGGGGACTTTGAAGTGGGAAAATGTTTCTGAAAAAACATATCTT
The DNA here is from genome assembly GCA_948472305.1 of Vicia faba. Taxonomy (NCBI): domain Eukaryota; kingdom Viridiplantae; phylum Streptophyta; class Magnoliopsida; order Fabales; family Fabaceae; genus Vicia; species Vicia faba. The sequence goes on from OX451736.1 coordinate 47,189,545, forward strand.
GTCAAATAAATACACACCCTCTCATATGAACTTGCTATAAAATGGCCAATTTCAGGGAAGCTCGTCCACTCTTTAACTGGTGGGCGAATGCTAACACTTGAAAGAAGAGCATTGTGAACTTTATTGAATGATTTATTAGTTGCATATTATCGTTTGTGAAGTTCGCTATGCACCGTCAACTCCGAAATAAGTGATTGGCGCACAAGAGTGTGATTCTCCCCTCCTTTACCAAGTAAATTGGACATAGCCCGAAACCTGCAATTATCATCACTCCCCATATCTATGATTATTTCAATGTGTTTGTGGATAAAAAGCGACATCTCGTCAATATAGATAACCAGAGGTGGAAGTGGTGGGTTTTTAATCAGAGGTATATGTGGTTGTTTTTAATAGGGGTGTACGGGGTGGTTTAGAAATATGAGCTCCCATAAAAACACTTGTTTGCGATTTTGGAGAATCCGAGAATATGGAATCAATAACTTCATGGTAAGACAGAGTCAGCTTTGTTGAATTGTCTTCTTTGTATAGTTTTCACCTTTCTTGGAGCACCTTTGGTTTTTACTGTGTTCGAAGAAGGTTTCAAATCATTGGTTTCTGGATAGAAAATTTTCCTCATCCGTTCTTTTATGTGCAATTGCATAGTATCATCCGCTTTAGAAAATCTATCCATGATCACTTTCAACTCGGTTATGATGGCTATACTCGATTTACCATCCTTCGTCGCACAATAGTTATCAAACTAGAGTCTTTTCCAATGACCGTAGACCGCATCCATACGTATGGGGAACTTTAGCTTCATATTTTTAGAAAATTAGACAAGAACATGGAGTCCCGTAAGTTTTCCTAATTGTACATCTACACTTTGAACTATCCGGCCTCGTTGTCTCTGCTCGCTCAACTTAATTAAAAATCAAATTCAATGCTACTCAGGATATATTGAGAACCAACTGCAAGTAGAGAGTGTTTCCTTTTAATCGGTGTTCTACCACGATTATGCTCTGACCAAAATTTGTTTGAATTTAATTGTGTTGGTTTGGGAGCATTTAGTTCACAGTGTCTCATTCTCTACAAAGATCTCCCTTTCTATCACCTAACCACGTCTTCAATGCCAAATGTGCATATTCTACTCTTTTTGTTGTTGTTGAAGAATGGAAAAACACAAGAAGGGGGGGGGGGGGGGGGGGGGGGTGAATTGGGGTTTTTAAAATTAAAACATTGTACGCGTTGTTTATCCTGGTTTGTTTGAACTCAAACTACTCCAGTCCATCCGCCAAGGTGATTTTGCCTCTCTCAAGTGAGGTCTTAATTCACTAATCAAAACTTGATTACATAGACACAATGACTACCGTCAAAGTCTTCTTGAGTCTAAACCACATCGATTTTCTCAAGGTAATATAGAATAAATCAAATAAAAGTGTGTACAATGATATTTCTAAACAAAACTATATCACAACAGTGATGTATACACAATTGTAAAGCACAAGATAGAACTGGGTAATAATATTTCTCTTTTCAATGTGCAGTAGGGTTGTATTTGTTTTCTTCTTCAAGTATTATTTATATAGGCGGGGCATGAGAGACAAGAAATGTTGTTTTTGGAAGTTTGATAAAGTGTTGTTAATGCACTTTCCAAAAATATAGATCTTGTATTGGTTCAGCCGTTTCTTTTTGATTTGTAATGAATGTGTTGTAAAGGATCAAATAATTTCTTCCTTGGGATCTTATTAGAATAATAATATTATTGTTGATACTTTAGATCATCAGAGTTTCTTGATATTCATTAGAACTTGGATGATACGTTGAAGCTTCTTTTGCATTTCAGAGTATTTACTATCAGAGTGTAGCTTAAGTGCTGATTCTTTAGAACAGTTGAATAGATGAGTGCGTTGAGACTTCTTTTGTTCTTCTAGAACTTTACTTATGAGAACATCAGATATTTTGCTTGCAACGTTGGTTCTTCAGAAGTTGCAACATCAGAACTTCTTCTATTTATCATGTTACACAGATTTTCTTATAAGTGTGTTGTGTCTTAAACAAAGCTTAAAAATGTAAATCTCTCATCATCTTCTATGCTTCTTTTATCATAATTACTCTACATATTTAAATACATAATTAGAGAGCATATTTGATCTTTATATATATATATATATATATATATATATATATATATATATATATATATATATATATATATATATATATATATATATATATATATATATATATATATATATATATATATATATATATATATATATATATATATATATATATATATATATATATATATATATATATATATATATATATATATATATATATATATATATATATATATATATATATATATATATATATATATATATATATATATATATATATATATATATATATATATATATATATATATATATATATGTATATATGTATATATGTATATATCATTTATTTGTTATCATTAAAACTATTACAAGGATGTAGAACCAAACTATATTCTAACAGTTGTGTTTCCCAAATTTCTAACCCGGTCCCATCCAAGCACACAAAACTTTCATGTTTAAAAAAAGGACATTTCATATACAAGCTTCTGAAATGTAACACATTCTCAACATACAACTCTTCTGTAGAAGAATTTAATATATTCTTCCATGTATCCATTATCTTCTCCACCACCACACTAGACTTGACCATGTCTCCATCTTCACCCTTGATTTCTTTGTTGCACACCGCATGTTTTAGCTTTTCTCTCACACTTTTATTGTTTTGTGATACCGACAAAGTAATGCGTACGAAGTAGAAAACACACTTCCAACCACATTCATAAGGGAGCTATCTCGGTCGATTACAATGACACTAGACATATTTTGTGGTTCCTTCAATAAAGACTTACATATATCCAACGCCCATGTTACATTGTCTTCTTTCTCAAATTCCGGAAATAAAAATCAAACTGAAAATGTCCTCTCCATAGAAGTGACACCAATAATTTCTAGAAGCGGAAGCCTATATTTGTTAGTCTTGTACTTTAAATCTATTATAAGGTCGATTGAAAATGTGTTAAACAACTCAATACTTTTTGGATGAGTCTAAAATATGTCACGAACACTAACTTTATCCTCACAAATTATGTACCTTGAAACATAGTGGTTATCGTCTAAAAGTTTCAAAATTTGTTGCATTTCGGATCTCGAACCTCTATTCACAATGTTCTATTGATAACGTTTGTTGTATACCTGCCTAATATTTGAGACACTTTGTGGTCTTTTCCGTTTCAAATCAGCAAGTATGTTTCTTGGCGCAACTTTGATCATTGACATTTCCGAAATAATTTCCTTCTGCACTTTCTTAAGCTGACATACAATTGGATGACCTTGTAGCTTCTTTTCCAATACATGATAATGTAAACCACATATGACATTAAACCGCCACAAATCATCCACCATCCGTGCAATTTAAACGAACACTCATATTTTCTCGATTCGGTGTCTTCACATTTTAAGTTCTGAATTTTTTGAACTTATTTTCCACTTCTCACGCATGTCATCGTTACAAATGCTTTCCTTATACTAGTTCCATTGTCTAACCTTCCAATCACAATTCCAAACCCGAGTTTGCTAGCTTCAATTTGGACCCATTCTAGCATATGTTAACGAGCACTAAAAATTTGATCATTTGTAAATTGTTTCCAAACATCTATCGCAACAATAATCGTTTAAACATCGTCCTTTAACTTTTCTGACTTAGCATCCTTATTCACCTTGTCCGTATCCTATACAATAATTTTGGGAAACATGTCAGGGTGCACCATATCTAAAACGGGCGAAAACATAAAATTTGTTCAACAGAAAATTCTATTTTTGTGTAACAGAAATATTTTTGAATATGGACATCTGAAATATGTTATGTGTGTTTCGGATATGCATATCTGAAGTGACGTTGTTTTTTCAACAAAAACTCAGAGTCAATTCAAGGAAATAAGAGGCAAAATGAGGAATTTTTACCTTAAATTATAGCTTTTTATGCTCTCTTTGATATGATAAAACACTTGAAACTTTATTTGGAGACGTAAAATTGATTGAGAATGGTTGAGGTTTTGAGGTAAATTTTGGTTATGGGGGGAAATAAAATGAATGAAATAGTGGTAGTGGTGATCATGAAGCAAACTTATGTAACAAAGGTATTTTTGGATATGCATATCCAAAAATACCACTGAATATTTAAATATAACGTTTAAATAATTATAACATGTAAGCAAGGGGTTTTCAGATATGTATATCTGAAACATCTTGAAAATTGATTTAAAGGTTTGTTCGGATATGCATATCCGAAGGATATTTTGGGGTTTTCAGGAGTTTTTTTCACCCATATAAAGGTGTTCTAATAAATCCCCTTTAAGAATAGATATGATTATGGATAAGTGATAAGTGCAAATTATAGCTATTTTTGTATATACTTTTTATTGCATTTATCGACTCTTTGTTGTTAATATCATTGAATAAACCCGATTTTTGTGTAAATATGTTTAGTTTGTGTTTTTGTGTACATAGTGTATCATTTGATGTTTTTCCATTTATTTTAAAGGTATTGATGCATATTTGGAGCATGGGCAATAAAGTGTCGAAGACACGACTTCAAACGCGCGATTTTGACAACTCGTCAATAAATGAGGATCAAAATTAAAGAATAATAAATCATAAATTTGGTTGATATTTAGGCATTTTTAGATAGATAATTGAATAAGCTTTCCAACACTTTGAACCGGGCGTAAATCAGAGTTACAGTTCTCAAGTTATGGCGAAAAGAAAATGCTAATTTTTTTCTCATGACAGTAGAGCGCGTTTAGCGGGATTTTGCTGCTTAGCACGTTATCCTAGACAAAATTACGTTAAAAGGGGCAAAAAACAATTTTTTTAGGATATGTGTTGGGTTATTTGTTCCTAACTCATCAAACCTTCATTTTTTGTAGAGAGAGCTTAGAAAACAACTTCGGAGCATGCATACAAATGATCTGGGGTGGACTGGTCATCAATCGACGCTGACAAACCGATAGATTTTTGGTTCATTTCTCTTCCTCTTTGTGTATTTCTGTTTGGTTGGATTTATTATATGATTTTACTTTAAACTCATGTATATTTGTTGCCCATGGCGTTATATTTAATTTGCTTCACAGATTTGTGTCGATTGTTATCTTAGATTTTTGCTCTGTGCTCGGAGTTTGAGTTTTTATAGATATATACTACTCAAATATTTATCTAGGATGATTATCTGTTAGTTTCTGGATTTTAGAGATAGATTTAGAGCTAACATTCTTTATGGGAGTCGAAGTTTAATGCATCCGTGTTGGCTGTGTCAGTTGAGAGATCGTTGATACGAGTAATATGGATGTCTGATGTGTTGTTGATGTTGGCTGAGAGATCGTCGCCGAGATGATAAAGTAGTTCTCTCTACTTTAGGTTAGAAATAACTTAGAGAGTGAGCGATGCTAGATGACTCTGAGGAGTATTGTAAGTTGAGTGTAACTAGTCGATAAGTTTAAATTTGTAAGAAGTAGATTATATGCATGCTTGATAAGTTTCTTCTCTCTAGAGAATGAATTCTTTCTTGTTCATATTTACTTTTATGTTTTTATGTTTTACCAATTCAATCCAAACTCACTAACGATAGATTTGTTGAACGTCATTTCAATCCACCAATCTCTGTGGACACGATACGATATAACCAATATCCCCCAGTAAAAATAATACTTTACTTTTTGCTTGCCGCTCTACCGCAGCAACAAAATGGCGCCGCTGCTGTGGATTGGTTCTATTGTTTTCGCATTGCGATAATTCTTTTGTTTTTTAGTTTTGTAATTAATGTATATGTTGTATAGAAATTGTACATTGACTTGTAATTAATGTATTAGTTTTGTAATTAGTTTTGTAAATTGTAATTAATGTATATATTGTAATTTCTTGTGCATATATGTGTTTTTCTTTGTTTTTACGTATTGTTGTGAATTGTCTCGTTTCTATAATGTTTGTTGTGTGGATGTTATGACACTTTCTTTAGGTTTGCACGATGTGACAATACCATGGCCTGACAAGAGGAGGTTACTAGCTCGCACAATAAAGGCGTCAGGCTTATGACGTAAAACTAACACGTTTTGTTTGTGTTTGTTTATGTATGTGGTGACTTGTGTTTTAACAAGTTGAAATTAGACTTGTCTTTAAATTATCAAATTTTCACTTTTCAACTTGTTAATTCAGTCACCCGTTTGTTTCGTTATGTCAATTTATGATTTCTGCAAGCTTGTCGTGTTTAGCTTAAGGAAGTTTGTATGTTGTAAATATTCTGTACAATGAGGTTGTGTAGGTGAAGTGGAGCTTGTATAGAAGCTGCACCAGTTGATGTCCTGTTTTTCTATAATTGGTGTAGCGCGCCCTGTTGTGCGAGCCAGTGAATTATTTTTAATTTTTCGCTTGGATTTCCTTTTTCCCACTTCCACCTAGGCTTTAAATAGTGAAATTATTAGTATAATTAATTCTTTTATTGTTGTTTGGACTCAATTTTGGTTTGATAGCTTGAGGTCGCTTTTGGTGATTTTCCAAGTTTGAGTGTTTCAACTTGCGAATGCATGGTAATGATTTTGTTAAAGTTTTCTACATGTTTGAGATATGTGTTTATCGCTTTCTATACATTAGCATATTCATGATACTTATACTTTTTACAATTTTTATCCCATTCATTCTTTTGTATACTTGTTCATTTGTGAATCACTTTAGTTCCCACCTTTTTGTGAGGTAGCTTTTCATTGTTCACATATGATGGAGGCCACAATTATTGTTTTAACTAGATTTTATTATGCTTAATCTTTTGTTTGTGTTGACTGGTTGAATTCCATAAAAGGATCAAGGCATTTTTGTTTCATTTTGAGCACAACTATCTAGCCAAATAGTCAATTCACCTTGTGAGTGTGTGATCATTAGTAACCCCTTTGAGCTTTTTGTCGATATCCATGTTGTAATTGATAAATTCTTGTCTATGAGTGTTTAGTTTCCCTTTTTTGTATTGTTTTGGTTTGAATTTTTACTTTTTCTTAGAAAGTAGGGAGTATTCACTTTAATGTATGGTTGAATTCAAGTTAGGGAGAAAAATGATTGTATATTTATTAGTTGATTTCTATGAGGTTGAAAAGAAAAAGAAAAGAAAAAAAATGCAAAAAAAGAAAAAGATAGAAAAAGAAAGAAAAAAATTGAAAAAGCTTTGAAAAATAAAAATAAAAAGATTTTGAATAATTGTCTTAATAAGTGATGTGTGTTGGTTTAAAATTTGGAATGGAGAAGAAGTTTGATTGAAATTATTTTGCTTGACTCTTTGTGAGTTGATCACTCCCTTAGGTTTAGGCAAGTTTTTGTTTCGATTAGCTTTAGGATTTATCCCTGGTTTGTTAACCAAGCCACATTACAATCTTGAAAAGCCCTTGAGATTCTTGCCTTTGTATTTTCAGTATGAGTTTTTAGATGAATGCATAATTTAGTATTTTGTTTGCAAGATTGTAGATGAATTAAAATACCTTATTTAATGTGTTTTTCATCTACCTATGATTGTTTTTTCTAGGTGTGATTCATTTGTGAACTAGTGTTGTTTTAGAATGTTTGGCATGTTCTTTATATTTAGCATTTGTTTCGTGTTTATCTTATCATCGTAGTTTAGTGGTAAGTATGTTTCATCGTGTGTACCATTTTTCATTTGAACTATTGCATTTGTTTTACGTTTTTAAAACTTGTTGATTCATGATATTTTGGTTGATTACTTTTGGTTCTTTGAGTTGTTTGGCTTTGTTTGAGGACAAACAAGTTCAAGTTGGGGAGAGTTTGATAAGTTCAAATTGTAGCTATTTTTGTATATACTTTTTGTTGCACTTATCGACTCTTTTTTGTCAATATCGTTGAATAAACTCGACTTTTATGTAAATATGTTTAGTTTGTGTTTTTGTGTACATAGTGTATCGCTCGATGTTTTTTGATTCATTTTATAGGTATTGATGCATATTTGGAGCATGAGCAATAAAGTGTCGAAGAAATAACTTCAAATGCGCGATTTTTAGCAACTCGTCAACAAATAAGGCTCAAAATAAAAGAATAAGGAATCATCAATTTGGTTTATATTTAGGTATTGTTAGATAGATAATTGAATAAACTTTTCAATTTTTCGAACCAGGCGTAAATCGGAGTTACGGTTCTTAGTTTATGGCGAAAACAAAATGCTAATTTTTTTTCTCATGATAGTAGAGCGCGCTTAGCGGGATTTTTCCGCTTAGCGCGATCCCCTGGAGAGAATTATGTTAAAAAGGGTAAAAAAAAATTTAGGTTATGTTTTGCGATTTTTTTCCAACTCATCAAACCTTCATTTTTTGGTAGAGAGCTTAGAAAACAACTTCGGAGCTTGCATACGGATGATCCGGGGTGGATTGATCATCAATCGACGCTGACAAACCAGGAGATTTTTGGCTCATTTCTCTTCCTCTTTGTGTATTTCTCTTTTATTTGGTTTTTTATATGATTTTACTTTGAACTCATGTATATTTGTTTCCCATGGCGTTATATCTAATTTTCTTTACAAATTTGTGTCGATTGTTATCTTAGATTTTTACTCTGTGCTCAGGGTTTGAGTTGTTATAGATATATACTGGTCAAATCTTTATCTAGGATGATTATCTATTATTTTTTGGATTTTAGAGAGAGATTTAGACCTAACAATCTTTATGGGTGTCGAAGCTTAATGCTTCGGTGTTGGTTGTGTCGGTTGAGAGATCGTCGATACGAGTAATATGAATATCTGTTGTGTTGTTGAGGTTGGCTGAGAGATCGTCACTGAGATGATAAAGTAGTTCTCTCAACTTTGGGTTAGAAATAACTTAAAGAGTGAGCGATGCTAGAGGACTCTGAGGAGTATTGTAGGTTGAGTGTAACTGGTCGATAAGTTTATGTTTGTAAGAAGTAGATTATATGCATACTTGATAAGTTTCTTCTCTCTAGAGAATAAATTATTTCCTGTTCATATTTACTTTTATGTTTTTATGTTTTACCAATTCAATCCAAACTCATTAACGAGAGATTTGTCGAACAACATTTCAGTTCACCAATCTCTGTGGACACGATACGATATAACCTATATTACCCGGTAAAAATAATACTTTACTTTTTACTTGCCGCTCTACTGCAGCAACAATAAGTGAACCATAAAACCAAACCAACCCAATCTTCATTTTAATCCAATCCAACCATATTGGATCCAACAAAATGAACCCAACCCATTAATGATCAAGTTGGTTTGACTCAGTCTTAATGTTAAAAAGTACTAATTGGCCACCCAACACAAACGAAAGAATATTAATTGATTTAAGTATATGGTTTTTATCAAATTCGACCAAATCAAACCCATAAACATCCCTTACTAGGTATACAATTCTCTTTCTTTTTAAAGGCTCAAAACTCCAGATTTTAAATTTTAACAAAATAATTTATACAAATCTTCAAACTTTAATCTCTTGGAATCAAAATATCCATTTTTTTTCTAAAAACAAGATACTATTGAAATAGAGTACAAGGGGTACTCTTTCCCGATTGCAAACCATCCAACAACAACTAAGAAAACAAGGAAAAATTCCAAACCAATAAAAATTTAAGACAAACAACTGATAGGAGCCATGCTAAACTCTAAAAAACTGAAGTCGGAGTAAGAAATTTCCCATATCATTTACCATTTTCATGGAACCAGTTTAGTTGTCCAAACCAAATCCTGCAAGTTAAAAATAGCATCGTTAAACAAAATATCATTTATTAATTTCCATAAACTCCAAAGAACTGCTACCCAAATGACCATTTTTTTCCTTTTTATTCTCTCCAATTGATGAATCTCCTCCTAGTTGTACCTTCAAGAACCTCTAGGATGTCAAGCGAATGCCTCACTTCTGCCCATACTTTCTTTGATTCATTACAATAAATAACAAAAACCCCAAGGTTTCATCATTTTGGAAACAGAACAGAGAAGTTCCTTCGTAAATGGATTGACAAAGAACTTTTTTTCAGTTGATCTTTGGTTGGTAACATGTTTAAGAAAACCCACCAACTAAATTCCTTTGTTTTGGCCGAGATCTACATTTCCTAAAGAATGCTTAACATGTGTCCTTGACCCTCCTCTGGTTCCTTCTGATGATTAGCCTTCATGATGTAATTGTAACTTAATTTTTTAGTATAACATAGATCAAAACCATTTTCCATTGAACTTCGCATGACCTTCCTACAACTGGAAACTTATCATCCAAAAAAGACTCATATTCCTGCAAATCCATTATTAAGATATCCATCAATTATATTGTTTTTACCAAGTTGCCTCACATCCACTCTCCATTATGCCAAACACCCATATTTTCAACATACTCTCCTTTTAAGTTTCTACCTTAGTACTAATTGGGGGAGTTGTTCAAGAGAGGTTGGTCTCCCTACCAACAAGCTGACCAGAAAGGAAAAGTATTGCCCCCTCCTAGCTTGAAACCAATAGTATCTTCAAAACTAAAGCCCATGTTAGTAGAAATAGATCCTATTTTTACCAAGTCTTCCACCATGTTGCCATAGGGATTCTTATTCTGAAGCTTGTATCTGTGAAAATTTAATGCTCATAATCTCCATATTTAGACTTTAACACCTTTATCTTAAGATCCTCATTCTTCTTCAAAATCCACCATTTCTATTTTGTGAGAAGAGAAATGTTAAATTCCTTAATTCTCTTAATACATATCCCCCTTAAGCCTTAGGTATACAAACAAGATTCCATATGACCCGTTGAATTTTCTTTCTCCCATTTGAGTTGTCCCAAAGAAAGATTTGTTGAATTTTTTCTATTTCTCTCCATGTTTTCACAGGGGCTTTGTAAAAGGAAAAGAGAAAAATAGGAAGGTTGTTGAGCACAAAATTAATCAATGTGATTCTTCCACTAAAAGATAAAGCATTTCCTCTCTAAGATGACAATTTAGCTTTAAATTTCTCCAAGAGAAAAGACCACATATTTATCCTCCTCGGGTTTGAACCTATGTGAATTCCTAATAAAGTGAAGATTTTGTCCTGAATTTTGTAGGCTAGGAAGTTGGCTGCAGCATGGAGAAAATGATTATTCAAGTTAATGCAAATCAACCTAATTTTGTGATAATTAATGTAACGCGCCAAATATCACATTTATAATTTGATTGGTTGTATGTGATTTATTTGATGCAATAGATGGTTTGATGATATTATATATGGCGTAGTGTCAGATTAAAGTAGTAGTGAGGATTATTTCTAATTTAATTAGAAATTATTTGGAATATGAATAATGGTTAGAGTTTTTTTAATAATTAAAATTAGATGTATGAGTAGAAATAATGAGGGTAAGGATGAAATATCATAATAGGGGTCTAAGGGTTAAACTAGTAAAAAAACAAGTAGAGAGAGGAATCATATATTTGGAACGATCGTAACATTGGATAAGAGGATGCAAGAAGGTGATAAAGGGCTAGGGCAAGAAGGAATCTATTGGAGAAGCTTGGAAACCATCAATATAAGGTAAGGGTGGGGTTCCAAATTTTTAAGGGTATTGTATAATGATGGGTGTGTAGGGACTATTGCCATACTTGTTGTGTGTTCTTGTTCATGAATCTACTTTTTTGTGATTGAAATCAGTTTGAGGAATTGTTGACATGTTTGTGGTTAAGTTGATGTAATTGATATCATGGAATGAGTAGTAATGTTGTGTAATATGTGGGTATAAGTTATGGAATTGAAGGACATGATTTTGATTACAAATTGGTGGTTTTGAATGGCATAAAACTGATTTTTGTAAAAATTGCAAAAATCTGCTACTGCACAGGGTGTACCCTGGTGCCACCTTTTTCCTAGTTTTTGAGTAACCTGTTACCACCTATTTGGACAACAACTTTGTTAATTTTGAATAATTCATAACTTTCGAACTGTAATTCTGTTTGGGTCACCGTTCAAAGTGTTAGGAATCTAGTGCCATATTCTTTTAAAAAAAAGTGATCTTGTTTGTAATAGGTGATTTAATCATTGTCTGGTTGTATAAAAATTACATGTATTTATGTGTTGTGTTCTTTGTAATATATAGTGTGGATACATTTCCATGTAGTGTTTTATCTTCATATAAATGTCGACTTTATGTACCATTTACGATATGATGAGTGGATGTAATTATATGAGAATTGGGATTGTTTGGGTGTGAGAATAGTGAGTGTCGTCATTTTAAAAAAGCAGAAAAACTGATTTTTGTCAGTGGTAACTAGTTACCCTATAAAACAAAGGTGTAGATGTTTGGCTACACAGGGTGTAACCGATTACCACTTCTTGGTTAACTGTTACCAGATTAAAACAATGGCATTGGATTTTGGGTTACAGGGAGTATAACTGGTTACCAATCTGGAGGTAACCGGTTACCACTGTGTTTTGCAGATTTGTTTTAAAACTTCAAAAAATCATAACTTTTGTTTTGGGTGTCCAATTGACGTGTGTTTTGAATCATTAGAAATCGGGTTTAACGTACTTTATCTTAAAAAATATTTTTAGTACCAGAATTCCAACTATTTGACGCATGGAATTGGTTTCGTTGGGTGTCAAGCTGTGTTGTTATATGGAATATTACTAATGCGTTGTAATACCATGATGTTGTGTTGTTGTAATATTGTGATGTTGTGTTATTATAATTGAATATAACATGATGAGTTGATAATATGCTTGATGGATTGTAATACCATGATGTTGTGTTGTTGGATGTCTGCAAATATGTTGTATTATTTGCTATATCATTGTATTACTATTATTGCATGTTGGGCAGATATTGTCGCATGATGGCCTATAGTAGTGTGTTACATTGATGGATGTGGATCTCAATGTATGATATTTTGTTATATTGATGGACGTGGATATGAATGTATGTTATTTTTTTGCATAATTATGTAGTACACATTCATGGTGAGGACTTTGATCCTGTTGGTGGCTCTGGTCCTAGATGGCTTGGATCGGGAGCGATGTGTCTAATGCCCCAAATTCTAGATTAATTATTACTTAATTAATTTAGCACAAGTATATGAGTCATTGTGAAGTATTTAGTATATGTGATGTTTTTGTGCTTTGTGTGAGTCTTTGTGCCAATTTATGATGTGTATTTGTGATGCATTTGTGATGCAATGGCGATGACTTGATGAATGTGATGTTTAAGATGGTGATTTGTATGGTGTAGGATCGGATGATAAGAGTGTTTAGAATTTAAATAATTATTTTGGAATTATTTAAATTTAATAGTAATTATTTATATTTAAATAAATAGAATGGTGGTGTAGAGATAATAAGGGCAAGATGGCCAATTGGAAGGAATAAGTGAAGGAAATAGTGGAAGTTCATTATTAGTTGTCCAAGAGGGTAAGTTTAATATAAGGAAAAGGTTTGGGATTTTATACGATGATTATGTACGATAGTTTTGGAGGAACACTGTGAAGAGGCAGAGCTAGGTCATAGAGAGAGGTAAAGAGGAATTTGTAGAACATGAAGAGGATTTGATTTCTAGCAATAATCTTAAAGTAAGGAGTGTTTTTATCTTGATTATTATAATTGATCTAAGGTTTATATAGTTGTGGTTTGTAGTAGGTTTTTGTTTATGATAAACATGTGATGATTCAGTGAATTAGATGATATTTTGTGGTCTTAGGTTGTAAGCAATTATATCCATAATATATAATATATTGGATTGTTGATGTTTGGTGAAAACCCTGTAACTAGATGATGTTTTAGGACCTATAATATGCAGAAATCACAAGATTGGGACTTATTTTTGTGTAGGAAAACCCTATTCGTGTTGCGTCATCAGAAGATGGGGTAAGGTCGTCGGGCGATGGTGTTGTCGCGTGGCCATTGCTAGGCAAAATGGGAGCGACGAAGGGCAGAAAAGAGTGATGCTACTGAATTTTATCTCTCTAAGCATCATCGGGAGAAGGTGGAGGCGAAGGAAGCGTCTCCAGGCGATAGAGGTATGTCGCGAGCGATGGTGTCCAAATTTGATTGGTTGTGTTGGATTTTTTTAAAAGAGCTGTAACTTGAGTTTTAGAACTCGGATTGTGGTGTCGTTCGAAGTGTTGGATAAATAACACAATGAACTTTAGTTTGACGGAATAAAAGGAGATAATAGAAGTATTTTTCCAAAAACCTAATCTAGGATGAAGTTAGGTTCCCCGTGTCAGATTACCATGATTCTTTGTTTATTTAAGATGATATGGAGATATTATGTGATGTTTGTTTAATTATGATGGTAATATAATGATGTATGTATTTAAGATGATATGATGATGTTATGATGAAATCATAAATGATGATGCGTCTTGACTAGCCGTGGTCATTTTTATAATGTTGTTGTGCATCATGCATTCATGGCATAGTTTAAGACTTTGGTCCAGTGATGTTATTAGAATTTCGCTCTAGTGAAGATGATAGGACACTTGTCTAGTGAAGGCTTTATCTCATACTATGGATTGAGTGCAAATTTGTGAAGTGCTCTAGTTCCAAGCGGGAATCGATCCTATTGGTGGGGATCTTTAGAGATAAAGATGACTGAGTCATCAATAAATTTTTTGTACCACATGCATGAGTCTATGATGATGCATTTTGTTTTAAGTGACATTGTATAATGATGTGATTAAATGATGTTTGTCGATAAATGCTGCTTTGATAATATGTTTTCATGATTTGATGATGATGTGAAGGTGTGGGTATAACATGAGGTTCTTGTGATGTTTAGGGCCTTACCTATATGCATGTCTACTATATTTATTCCTTATGTTTTTTATAATGATTTCGATTTACTCATCCTTTCTGTTTGAATGCTGCCTCAACGTGGGTAACACGTAGGTGATCGAGAATAGTTTGTAAAAGAATTAGAGGATAGCTTCAGAGTGCGTTTTTTTAATTTTGTTAAATAAATGGAGTCTTGCTTTAATATGTAACATTGAGGTTGTGATCGATTGGTTTCAAACCTTGCATATTTTGTTATCTTGAGATTTTGTAATTCTATCATGACTTTTGCCATGTTTTAGGTTATGAAAACCGTAAGGGTGAAGATTGTTAGAACAAAGTTTGAATCTACTACCCTATATTTAAGTTTTGATGATAACAAAGTGAAAAGATATATCATTTATGTGATTCATGTATGAACTATCTGCTGCCTAAATTATTATGTTCTGATTTGCAGATACTCTGATTGATATAAGCAAGATCACATCTAATCAGCATCAGAATTTGGTTCCTGACACCAGCATCAGAAGTTGCCATATCAGAATGTCAGAATCAGATGATCAACTCACGTACATGCTGAAGCCTGATGAACAAGACTGCGCTCAACACTCTGATAAAGAAACACAACAGTTCATCAGCAGCTAAGCAGAGTCAGAATGAGCCAAGCCAGAACTTGCATTAAGTAAGCAACGGTACTGTGCATTGAAAGCAAATTAATACCAACGGCCTCATTCCAGACAAGATCTGCTCGATAAGGAAAGTTTGTTAATAGCATTGAATCAAGAATATTGCTCCAATGTTCAACATCTCAGTGCTATATAAACAAGACTTTGAAGATTGAAATGGCTAATGCTCTCCAAATCTTTACACGCATAAAAGCTGAACAAAATCTTCCTTCTCTCAGTTTTTCTAAACACTACACATTCTGATATTCTATCATTGTTTAGCAATCTAGTTTCTAAGCTTTAATTTGTGTATACATCACAGTTGTGATACAGTTTTGTAGAAAACATTCACACACTTAGATTTGATTTCTTTGTAAGAAAGTGTTTCCTTGACAAACCGGGTTGTGGTTTGCATCAAGAAGGCTTTAGCAGTTGTTAAAGCAGTCTGTAATATTCAGTTGAATATAGTGGATTAAGACCTCGTTGGAGAGAGGCGAAATCACCTTGATGGGTGGACTGGAGTAGTTTGAGATCAAACGAACCAGGATAAAAATATCTTGTTCATTGCATTAGATTTCAGTTTTACAATTCAACCCCCGCTTCTTGTGTTTTTCACTACTTCAATTGGCATCAGAGCGTCTGGTTCTGAGCTAAAACACTTAACCGTGTCAGTACAAGATCCAGCGTCAGAAAAACACAATGGCAGGAAACAACTCTCACATCAGCAATGACAACAATGAGGACAGAGACAGATTCAGCGGCAAACCTCCAGTCTTTGATGGAGAAAACTTTGATTACTGGAAAGACAGAATTGAAAGCTTCTTTCTGGCACATGATGCTGATCTGTGGGATATGGTGACAGATGGATACACGCATCCTGTGAATGCCAGCGGTCAGAAGATTGATAGAAAAACAATGTCTGATCAACAAAAGCGTGACTTCAAGAATCACCACAAGGCCAGAACCATCCTCCTCAGCGCCATCTCCTATACTGAATATGAAAAGATCTCCAACAGAGACACAACAAAGAACATTTTTGACTCACTCAGAATGACGCATGAGGGCAACGTTCAGGTCAAAGAAACTAAAGCTCTGGCGCTCATTCAGAAGTATGAGGCGTTCAAAATGGAAGAACCTGAATCCATTGAAACCATGTTCTCTAGATTCCAGATTCTGGTAGCTGGTCTCAAGGTTCTGGACAAAGGATACTCTACTGCTGACCATGTCAAGAAAATCATCAGAAGTTTACCCAAGCAGTGGAGACCAATGGTTACAGCTCTGAAGCTAGCTAAAGATCTCAACAAAATCACTCTAGAGGAACTTATCAGCTCCCTCAGAAGTCATGAGATAGAGCTAGAAGCTGATGAGCCTCAGAAGCAAGGTAAGCCTTTAGCATTAAAATCTAACAAAAAATTTGAGTCTAAAGTTTTGCAGGCAGTTGAAGAAATATCTGATGGATCCTCATCAGAAGAAGACGAACTCTCTCTCCTTTCCAGAAGAGTAAATCAACTGTGGAAGCAAAGACAAAGGAAGTTCAGGAATCCCAGAAGATCTGATCAGAATGAGTCTTCTTCCAGATACAGAAGGACAGATTCTTCCTCTGGATACAGAAGATCTGAAGGCTCCTCCAGTAGCAAAAAGCCAAACACCAAGGACATCATCTGCTATGAGTGCAATGAGCAAGGACACTATAAGAGTGACTGCCCAAAGCTTCAGAGGGAAAAGCCCAAAAAGAAGTTTGGAAGAGAGAAGAAGAAAAGTCTCATGGCTACATGGGATGACTCTGACTCGTCTGAAGCTGACTTAGAATCAGATGATGAGAGGGCAAACATAGCTCTCATGGCTAACATCTCAGAAGATAGTGAAGCTTCTGAATCAGACTCAGAATCAGATACTGAAGAGGTATTTCCTAACTTTGCTGTTAACTTTACAAAGGCTGAACTTGCTGAAAGCCTTAATGAGATTCTGGAACGGTATCAGCAAATTAGAGTTAAATTCAGAGACCTGAAAAGGAATCTTGAATCTGACTCTAATAAGACTGAGAGTCTCAAATTGGAGAATTCTGAGCTGAGAAATAAGATTTCAAAATTAGAAAACACTTTACAAAACTCTCAGAAGGAACCAATTTCTGAAACTCCCAGCAACGCTGATAAGATCATCAAGGAGTATGATCACAGTTTCCAGAAGTTCCTCGCTAAAAGCATAGATAGAAGCAAAATGGCTTCAATGATCTATGGAGTTAGCAGAAACGGCAGGAAAGGAATAGGATACCAAGGTAAGGTTCCTACACCAAAGAATGTCATGGACTTAACCATTAAACACACTCCTCTGAATTCACATTTTGTGTATGGTCACACACATGATATTAAATACACTAGCAGTAAGCACTCTGTGAAACCAAAATTCAACCAGAGTTTTGGTAAAACTAACAAATCAGGACCCAAGAAAATCTGGGTACCTAAGGATAAAATAATACATGTTGCAGATATCTTTAGCAGCAAGTCAGAAACACCAGTCATGGTACCTGGACTCTGGCTGCTCACGACACATGACAGGAAGAAGGCATATGTTCCAAAGCCTGGAACTTAAGCCTGGAGGCCACGTTGGCTTTGGAGGCAATCAGAGGGGAAAGATAATTGGCTCTGGAACTGTAGGATACTCTGAACGCTCAAGAGGGTACAAAGTATACAATACAGAAACACAGATTGTGGAAGAATCAATCAGTGTTCGTTTTGATGATAAGCTTGACTCTGAGAAGTCAAAGCAGAATGAAGTTTTTGCAGGTATGGAAATTGAATTTACAGGTTCTGAAGACAAGTCATCTGAAGCTCTCAACACAGACACTCCTTCAACGTCTGAAAGGAGCACTGCTAGCAATCCTACAACAGCTGCTGATCAACCTCAGAAGAGATTACCCAGAAGCAGCTTGGATCACCCAGAAGAGACTATCTTAGGAAGAAAGGAAGATCTAATCAGAACAAGAGCAAGCTTCAGAAACTCTGAAGAAACTCTCATGGGACTTGTGTCTCTGATTGAACCTTCTTCTATTGATGAAGCACTTCTGGATAATGACTGGATTCTAGCAATGCAAGAAGAGCTGAATCAATTCACCAGAAACGACGTATGGGATCTCGTTCCCAGACCAAAAGGATTCAACGTCATTGGAACAAGATGGGTGTTCAGAAACAAGCTAAATGAACAAGGTGAAGTCATCAGAAACAAGGCACGACTGGTTGCACAAGGTTATAGTCAGCAAGAGGGGATAGACTATACAAAAACCTTTTCCCCAGTCGCCAGGTTAGAATCTATCAGACTTTTAATTTCATTTGCTGTTAATAGAGGCATCACTCTGTATCAGATGGATGTCAAAAGTGCATTCTTAAATGGTTATATAGAAGAAGAAGTCTATGTACACCAACCCCCTGGTTTTGAAAATACAAAACATCCAGAACATGTGTTCAAACTAAAGAAGTCACTATATGGTCTGAAACAAGCTCCCAGAGCTTGGTATGAAAGGCTAAGTAACTTTCTGTTAGAAAATGAATTCACCAGAGGGAAAGTGGACACTACTCTATTCTGTAAATCAGTTAAGAATGACATCTTAGTCTATCAAATTTATGTTGATGATATTATTTTTGGTTCTACTAATCCTTCTCTTGGAAGAAAATTTGCTAAGTGTATGCAGGCAGAATTTGAGATGAGCCTCATGGGGGAACTGAAATTCTTTCTAGGAATTCAGATCAATCAAACTCCAGAGGGAACTTACATTCATCAGAGCAAATACATCAGAGATCTTCTGAAGAAATTTGACCTCTCAGAATGTAAGCCATCAAAGATTCCAATGCATCCCACGTGCATTCTGGAAAGAGAAGAGGTAAGCAAAAATGTAGAACAGAAAGTCTACAGAGGTATGATTGGTTCTCTCCTCTATCTGACTGCTTCAAGACCTGACATATTATTCAGTGTTTGTATCTGTGCTAGATTCCAATCAGATCCTAGAGAATCTCACTTAACAGCTGTTAAGCGAATTTTCAAGTATCTGAAAGGTACTACTAATCTGGGTTTGTTTTATAGAAAATCTAGTGATTACAGCTTAGTAGGCTACTGCGATGCTGATTTTGCTGGAGACAGAGTGGAACGTAAAAGTACTTCTGGAAGCTGCCAGTTTCTGGGAGAAAATCTGATCTCTTGGTCCAGCAAAAGGCAATCAACAATTGCACTATCAACAGCAGAAGCTGAGTACATAGCAGCAGCAGGATGTAGCACACAAATGCTCTGGATGAAAAGTCAGCTTGAAGACTTCCAGATTTTTGAGAGTAACATTCCTATACTCTGTGATAATACTTCTGCTATTTGCTTAAGTAAGAATCCCATTTTACATTCTAGAGCTAAGCATATAGAAATAAAACATCACTTCATTAGGGACTATATTCAGAAAGGAATTTTGAACTTAAAATTTATAGATACAGACCATCAATGGGCTGATATCTTTACTAAACCCCTTTCAGAAGATAGGTTTAATTTCATTCTGAAACATCTCAGCATGAAAGTCTGTCCAAAGTGAAAATGTTTTAATTCCATATATTTACCTTCAGAATATAATTGTTTTACTGTGAACTTCTGATCAATCTTCTTTCAGAAAGATAGAACATGCAGACTGTATCAGATGCAAGTCTAAAGATATGAGAGTCTAAGCTCAAAGACAGACGTGCTGATCACTACATCAAACAAGTGTCATCCAATCATCAGCAAATCTCTGAAGCAGAACGCGTGCATGCTTCTGAGAAGGCAAAGCGCTGATTGGGTGCATTGAGACACATTTTCTTCTCAAAATCTTTAGCGTGAACATGGCAACCTCCAGCAGTGCTTCTGCAGGTCCTCAGAAGAAAACATCATCTGAACAGTATCAAGTGTGTGATCGGTGGATCTGGAACTGACTGTTTAAAGCTGGTTCGCGAAATGTCGCAGTAAGCAAGAGTCGCCACCGTCTTTTATTTTCTCCAAATGGAAAGGACAAAAGCACAGAAAAATTCCTTATAGAGATTGCTCTCGGTTCGGGAGGTAGATTATAGAAAGGGAAGGTATTAACACCCTTTCTATCCATGGTTATCCATGGGCTCTTAGATACTTGCTCACTTGTGTTTTCAAAAATGGTTTGTTTGCTTTTCAACTGTGGGTTAAAAGGTTTCTTTGAAAATTTCAGTTCGACTCTTGTATCGGTCCTCAAGAGTGTTTGAAAAATGCTTTCGAAAGCTTTTTGAAAATGTGTTGGTGTGAAAAGTATTTTTGATTTGTTTTGTTTTGAATTAGAGCAAGTATCCACGAGTCGTCTACCTACCCTAAGGAATTCGTCTGTGTAAATATCCTTAAAGTAGTGCCATCCCACCATTGAGAGGTAGGTAGCACCACCGTTGGAGGTGTTCGGGTCAATTCGAGGTTCGGGACATGGTGATCACCAGAGCAATGGGAAGACACCTTAGAAGCTACCCTCATGCCAGGTTCCCGGATCATGAGGACTTACTAAGACGTCCTCTACTCGACGATCACCTTTCGAGGCAAGGAAACAGTGAGGCGTACCCTAGGGGTGGTGTGTGCGATTTGTGTGTCGTTTTCAAGTATTTTTGTCTTTTGTCATGTTATTGGTGATCTAGCGTTTGTTTTTATTTTTTGTCCATACATTCTTTCATGCCATTATTAACAATTAGAAATTGCGGGAAATAAAAGATTCTAAGCTATTACAAAAGGCGCGGGTCCTCATCGCCAAAATTTCTCGAACCCGATTTGACAGAAAATAAAGAAATAAAAGAAAATAAAGAATTAAAAGTGCGAGAAATTAATTACAAGGCCTTGGGAGAGATACATAAATATTGAAAGAAATAAACAATAAACGCGCGAATTAAATAAGAATTAAACGAGGGCGTTGGACCCTTTTTGCAAAATTAAGTTTAATGATGAAATTAATTAATTAAAAAGAAAAGAAGTGTTTTTGGTATTTTTTAGTATTTTAGGATTTTAATGAAAAAAGAATTAATTAAAATAAATGCTAACCCTAATTCTAGTTATTTTAATTTATTAAAAAAGAAGATTAAAGTTTTACCCTAATTTTTATATGCAATTTAATTATAAAAATAAATATCTAATATTTAATTATTATGGAATAAAAGAAAAAAGATGAAAATTAATTAAACCCTAATTCTATGTTTTTTTAGATTTTTATTAAAAAAAGTTAAAATTAAAACCTAATTTAAAACTAATTAATTTATGAATTTATTTACAAGAAATATTAAAATAAAAAAAATATATTTAATTTTTTTGGTCTTTTCTGATTTTTTATGGTATTTTTTATATTTTATGAAAATATGGAATTAATTAATAGACAATAATTAAAAGAAAGTAAGAAAATAAAATATAAAGAAAATAAAAAGATTTGCAAACCAAAGGGGGGTCTGGCCCTAATTTGAGGTGTTTCTTTTAGCAATCTGGCCCATCAACCTTCAGGCCTGTAAGACTTTTGCCATTAGCGTGTATCAGCGTTGACTGCAGTCTACGATGCTCCTCCAATTATAGCCCTGGGATTGTCCTTAGCGTACGCGTGGCAGGCTGGATGGTGGACTACATAGTACACTCATTGTGTTGAAACTGCATAGGATAATTAGTTGAAAAATAATATGGAAATAATGAAGACCTGGGGCTCGAACCCAGGTCATGAATGTTACCAACAATTGTGCTTACCACTGAACCAATCCACACGCGTTTAACATATAATAACTAACAAACATTATAAAAGAAAAATGGTCAGTGGCTCCAAAAACGCGCGAAGCATTTAAATGGTCCAATCAGCTTATGCCACTTCATCGTCCTCTTCGTTGTGTTTTCTTTTTCTGAAATACAAAAACAATAAGCAACGGTTTTCAAACGTTGCTATAGATGCTATATTAGAAAATAGCGAATAGGCCAGGAATCATCATAAATTAGGCGCGAGGGTGGATTCTTCTTCGTCCAAGTGTACTGGTTGCAACCATGGCATCGTGATTCTCCAATTTTTCCTTATTTTAAAACCCCCAATTTGAGGTTCTGAAAACCCTAAAATACGACCATGGCAATTTCTTGTATAGCGCATAAAAATCCAATCAAATCACATGGTTAGCTTTAAAACACATCACTGATCATGAATCTATAAACAAAATGCCATGAATGTGCATAGAATGTAAAATACGATTATGAGAAAAAATGGAAAAAGCTTGGCTTCTGTATACCGTTTCAAGGTGTTAGGATTGATGTTTTTGATCCAGGAAGGTTGCTTGATATCCTTGGAAGGCGATAGGATAAGTTTTGTGGCTTGAAACGACCTGCAAATAGGTTTTCAGATTCGAGTTTTTTTGCTAATTTTCAAGTTTTCCAATGATGTTTTCTGCGCACCTTACGGGTCTTTAGGATTAGGGTTGTGCTTGGTACTTATGCATGAGTGAATTAGGTCAAAAATCTGACCAAAAGAATCCAAGATTTGATTGTTCAATATTTGATTTTCAAGCATTAGTTTTTCCAATCTTTTTCATGCCATTTGATACCAAATCATGCCAAAACTTTCCAAAAATGATCATGCACGAATCTTGAATGTCCAATGAGAGTATTTTCTGCACAAAGAGATTTGATTTCATTAGTTTTGTATTTTTCATGCATTTTATTTAATTAAATGAATTATTAATAATAAAAAAATCCAAATAAATAAATAAAAATGGAGAAAAACTTCCCTTTGGGCCTAATGGTCGTGCACATGCCTTGGATAATGAATTATGGAAGAAAAATAGGCCCATTAGCAATTTTAGGTCATTTGAATCAATGTTGACTTTTCAAAATATCCAAAACTTTCCCAACTTCCACAAGACATAACTTTCTCAATTTTTAAGCTTTGCTCATGTTCTTTGACATTTTGAAAAGGTCTTTGAGTCCTATAACCAATGTCTTTGGTCCCATGTCATTTTGATTTACCAATCTAAAGTTATGGCCTTTGACTTAAAGTCCCTTTTTGTTGACTTTTGAAAATGACCTATAATGTTGAAATTGATAACTTTTTGTGAGAGCATTTTTTGGACTTGAAGTATGAAGATGAGTTGTAGGAAATGTCTTTCTCTTTCAAAATGAGCTTTGGATGGAATTTTTCTGATAATCCATCTGAAAGTTATGCCCTGGTCAATTTATAGTTGACTTTTTCAACTGTCCAAATAAGGAAACTTTTGCATTTTGATGATTTTTGAGCCAAGCTTTGAGAATCATGATCAAGCATTGATCAAATGATGTTTGTGGCTTCAAAATGAGATGTTGACAAAAAATTTGAACTTTTGACTGTCAAATGACCATTTTGCCCCTACAGTTGACTGTAGTGCAATTAGGGTTTTGACTGTGCAATTTTGTGCTGAAAGTCTTGAAACTTTGTATAAGGATGCTTGACCATATTTATAGGCATGTGGGACTTGATTGGACCCTTGGAAACTTCATTTTCTTGATCAGAACCAAAACCCTAATTTTGACTGCTTAGGAGGCTCTTACACTGTGCAACCCTTGGGGAGATTTTGAAGCTTGACTTAGCAATTCTTGAAGAATATGGGAGGGCAAATTTTGGGGTACAACAGTTGCCCCTGTTCAATCTTCTTAGACCTGAGGATGCAGATTGGCTGACGTGCCTTTCGTAATCCGAAGGTGGAAGATGATTGAACACTAGAGTGCCCAGAAATTTGCGCTCACATGGTAGCAGTGTGATGGAAATGGGCTTATAGATGCCATTTAGAGATTGATGAATAGGATGATGGGCTTATAGATGCCATCTGGATGTTGATCACGTAAGAGATTCCTTAGCGAGAACCTGCATACCTGCAAAAGAAAAAAGAGTACCTGACATGTTGCAGGAGCTGGTTTTCGGATGCTTTGTATGGATGTGTCCTGATTGGTTACAGGAGCTGAGTCTGGAGCTTCAAACGGTGATGAATGAACCAGGGATAGGTACTACCTCAGCAGGAATGGTGAGAGAACCTTGGATGATTTTAACTTCAACAGCAAACGTTGAGAAAATCTTGGTGGGAATTACCATCTCCGCAGCATTGGGAAGAGGACCATAGGAAATTATAATCTCAAAAGCGGACGTTTGAGAAAAACCTGGAATGGAATTATCATCTCCACAACATTGGGGAGAGAACCATAGGACATTATAATCTCAAAAGCGGACGTTTGAGGAAAACCTGGGATGGAATTATCATCTCCACCACATTGGGGAGAGAACCATAGGAAATTATAATCTCAAAAGCGGACGTTTGAGAAAAACCTGGAATGGAATTATCATCTCCGCAGCATTGGGGAGAGAACCATAGGAAATTATAATCTCAAAAGCGGACGTTTGAGAAAAACCTGAAATGGAATTATCATCTCCGCAACATTGGGGAGAGAACCATGGGATAACTTCTACTGAGTCTTTATCAGGAAAATCTGTTCGGGGTCGATTTAGCTGGACTAGGGAAGGCCTTGAAATGTCTTCAACAGATACACCCTGGCAAGATACAGAAATCGGGTCTGGAATTAGTAAGGTTGGTGAGTTGTCTCTACTGACCGGTTATCCTTATGGACGAGTGGTCTTTAACGACGAGTGTCTATAACGACGAGTGTCTATAACGACGAGTGTCTATAACGACGAGTGTCTATAACGACGAGTGTCTATAACGACGAGTGTCTATAACGACGAGTGTCTATAACGACGGGTGTCTATAACGACGAGTGTCTATAACGACGAGTGTCTATAACGACGGGTGTCTATAACGACGAGTGTCTATAACGACAGGTGTCTATAACGACGAGTGTCTATAACGACGAGTGTCTATAACGACGAGTGTCTATAACAACGAGTGTCTATAACGACGAGTGTCTATAACGACGAGTGTCTATAACGACGAGTGTCTATAACAACGGGTTGTATCAGAGAAATCTTTAGGCATTGATTTAACTGGATTTGTATTCTTTGACTGGGTTGGTCTCCTTTGACTGTATTCGTCTACATAGCTGATCATTTAACTATATCCTTCCTGAAAGGTAAAGGTCAGTCATATGCAATGCATGATATGAATCAAGCAATGATGTTCTCAACACCTGGGATTGTATGATATGATGTGTATATGCATGTATCATGATGTACAACAGTGTGATGTTTATGAATGTATCTTCGTCTAGGAAAATAGATCCTTGACGGATGCCGGGAAGTCAAATCCTGGGCTGATGTTTAAGAGTGAGATTCTTCGTTTCTGTTGGGGATGGTAGTTGCAAGAATACCGGTAGGAGAAGATAACTCCGTTGGGGAATAACTTGGCAAATGGAATATTCTGCGGGGAGAAAAGTACTCTGATGATGCTGCCGGGAGGCCATACTCTGTAGGGAGAGAGATACTTTGCTGAAATGTTGATGGTAACTTCGCTGGGGATACCACTATTGTGTTGGAAGTGTTAATAGACTTCGCTGGGGATAAGGAGACTCTGTTGAGGACGCTCTTTCCGTGGCTTTTGGCTGAGGATAACCCAGTTATATCCTGGTAGGGAAATAACTCTTTGAATAAAGCCGGGCGACGCATTCGCTCTGCAGGGAGTGGAGGTATCTTGGTCGCATTCTTCAGCTGAGCAACCGGATCATTTAGACAACTCATTATTGCCCCAGTTTCTGTTGGAGAAGAAAGTACCTATGAAAGTGTTTGATGACTGTCGATTGACAAATCTTCTTCTGGTAAGCAAGTGACGAGATGACGGGACATAGTCGTACGCTTTGATCCCTAACTTTTGCCTGGACCGCCCTTTCGGGTTTTCAGTCCACCGGGATACCAATTTTTGCCCAAGCCGCCTTTTCAGGTTTTCGACTTGCTGGGTGTACAGATTTTTTTCATTTCATCCCTTATTTTTGCCCGAACCCTTTTGGTTCGCCGGGAAGCCCTTATTTTTGCCTAGGTGTGTCAACCTAGCGGGTCTTTGATTATGCGTAGTATTTTTTTCGACTATGTCCATGCTCTCAGAATGTAGGGAGGTGCCCCTGTTAGAAGTGTTTTGTCATGCCACCAGAAGATTTTTGACCAGGCAAGATTTATTGTTGAAATGCCCCAGGTGACTCATGCGGAGATTTGCCCCAGGCTAGTTGGCCCTTTGAGAGATTCTCCGAATCTTGATTGGACTGGACCATGCTCATGTCCTGCCCCTTGGTTGGAAGAGCTTTTGTTCATCCGGCATTCGTCGTGCGAATTTCCCTGCTATTCAAACAAATAGTCACATGCAAACAAAGTTATGTTAGAAATGCAAAGCCTATGTCTGTCTTGGAGATTTTGAACATGCATCCTTTTTTCATAAAACAAATTAATGTTTGTAAAACATGATGTCAACTCCGTATTTACCGTAGGCCTTAAGGAGTCAGGATACCTTTTTCGTAACAGTATGCTTTCGAACTAACCCATGCTTCAGCTAGGACTTTTTAGGGTTATAACGTGGCCTGGTTCACGGTTTAAGAAACAAAGGATAAAGGCTCAAATTTTATTTGTATCCACCCGCTCTTCGTGATGTTCTCTAAACCTAAACTCAGTTGATCATACGTTAGACCTTGTTTGAGTCTTTGCTTTGATATACTAGTGATGATTCGGATATTGAACGTTTATTTGAATAGGCAGTCATCTCCTTTTTTTGCTGAGGGTTTGTAGGACCTCTTTCTTTTTTTGATTTTTGTTATCCCTTTCTTTTTTGCCTGAACTATTTCCTTTTTTTGGAATTACAGTCAGCGGGATGTCCCAGTTTTGTAAGTCTCCTTCATGGGTTTTGACTTAATGGGTTTTTTATTTTTTGAGATAATGAATGCCTTTCTTTATTGATTATTCGGAACCATCATCGTCTTTTGTTTTGTAAGGACTTCTTTTGGTGCCATTTGTTATGCACTTGGATCAACTGAGAGAACTACCATGCCCCGGGTTATGATTAAGGGTTTTAATTTTCGAAAAGAAAAACTCCTACTTCTTTGGCTCAGAGGGGTTGACGAGGGATTATCATCCTTATAACTCCAGTGTTTAGGGATTGAAACAATGCCTGTACCTCATCAGCGGGGTCTGTTCAAAAGCATATTGTAGATTGCGGTATCGTTTTCGTCATCCTCCCTCAAGAGGCTTAGAATTATTAATCGAGAGTTGACATCAAAAAAATGAAAGCAGTTTGCATATAGTGAATACGAAATAATTGCTTCAAAACAGACATGTGTAATGCATTAATGAAATAACAACGTTTAGCATGAATAAATGTTTGAACAGTCAAAAGAAAATTACAAATTGAACATTCGAATGAACAAAAATTTTCCAATCCTAGCCATATTTTGGCAGGGGAGCAGTGATCACGTTGGGAGCCTCTGGAGAGTCGAGCTGGACTTCCTTTGCGTCGATCAGATCTTGAACCGTATTTCTCAAAGTCCAACAGTCATCTGTAGCATGCCCCGGGCTGTCGGAATGATAGGCGCAGCGAGCATTGGGATTGTATCTTGAAGGTGTCCTGTTAGGATTCTTCGGGGGATCCATGAGAGTTACCAACTTGGTTTCCAGCAGCTGTGGCAATATCTGTGACAAGGTCATGCCGAGGGGAGTAAATTGCCTCTTAGGTCTTTCTTCCCTTTGTTGACGGTGACGCTGAGGAGCACCGGTCGACTTTACAATAGCTACTGCATTGACCGCACTAGATTCCCTCTTGGATGGTTTCTTCTCAGTGTTCGAGGGATCCCCATTATGTATTTTCCCTGACTTGGTGCCAGCTTCTATTCTTTCCCCGGTCAAGACTAAATCTGTAAATCCAACAGCAGAATTCCCAATCAGGTGGTTGAAGAATGGACCGGACAGGGTCCCTAAGAACATGTCGACGAGCTCGCGGTCAGTTAGAGGTGGCTGTACCCTTCCAGCAAGGTCCCTCCACTTTTGAGCATATTCTTTGAAACCTTCGCCTGCACCCATAGACATTCCTTGGAGTTGAGTGCGCGTGGGGGCAAGGTCGACGTTGTACTGGTACTGCTTGTAGAAAGCAGTGGCCAAGTCCTCCCAGCTGTGGATATTGGCTCCATTCAGTTGATAGAACCAGTCAAGCTGAGTCCCTGAAAGACTCTCCTGGAAAAAGTGGATCCATAAGTTCCTGTCGGCCGTGTAGGGCTGGATCCTCCTCATGTATGACCTGAGATGCAGCTTTGGACAGGATGCCCCGTCGTACTTTGCAAAGGCAGGTGCCTTGAATTTGTGCGGGATTACTACCCCAGAAGACAGACCTAGATCCTCGAAGTCCAGGCCGGGCACTTTTTGTATCTCCATGGCACTTAGCCGGTCTTCCAACTGTTTATACCTGTCCTCAGCTGGAGGGTACTGCTCATCATTGTAATCGGTCTCGTTGTCGGAGACCACTGGACTAGGGACCTCCCTTTCTTGGGGACTGTCTTTCCCAACAGATGGGGTAGTCTGCTCAACTTCATTTTTTGATCCATTCCCATATTTGCGTCTAGGGTTGAACAGCACCGTCCTCTTCTTCTTCTTTTTCAAAAGCAGGGTCTTCAGATCTTGTAGCCCCTGGGCCAAACTCATGATCAACTCTTGGAACTGGGCGTTCTGAGCCTGGAGAGCCTTAATGGATTGTTCAGTAGATGATTCAGGATTCATGATGATCGGCTGAAATAAACAGCGAAGAAGGTAAGCAACCTGTAAAAGGGGTACCTATAATGCAATGATATGTATGTATGCATGCAATATTTTCAAGGATCTCGCGGGATAAACAAGAAACTTTGTTAGAATCTGCATTTTGTAGCTTGATGAAAGGCACTGCGTATTGTTGAGAGGCCTTCTTCAAGAGTCAAGGCTCACCATATCGAGTGGGTCATAGCCCCTGACAACCTTGTCTAGAGGAAAATAAATCCCCTTTGCCCCTTGCTGGACAGTTGGCTCATCATGACCTGCATCACAAGCCCTTGAGATCCTTGAAATGGGTTAGTCCTGATGTAGGATGCATGCAATGGTATGATGTTATGATGTTATGCTATGCGTGGGGTAATGTAGGTAAACCCTATTATGAGTCCCAATTAAAGACTATAAACAAAACCTGCAAGAAACTCATGTGTCAGATAACAAGCATGCAAATAGTCAAGTTTGAAGGCACACAAGTCACACAAGAGAGCCCCTAGAGTTTAGGCCAGCATGAAGTTTGGGTATTACCCTCTTTCAGTTTGTTGGTTAAGACCTGTCCTATCATAAGTAACCGGGTTCTAGAGGATCCCAATATCACTGACTACCCTCAATCGGTCATAACTCCAGCATCGCAATCTTTTCTTGCAGCCAGAACCATCACAAGAGTTTAGCCTCAATGGGCGTAGCATACTGCTACTGTTCTATTGGCCAAGTTGGGTCATTTAAGGTTCTAAGGTCGGTTGGTGCTTAATGACTCCTCAGAAGACCCATATTCTCCTCGTTGCGACACAAGGGATATCAGTACAGACCAAGGCGCCACACCAACGTAGCCACTGCTTCACCCATGTTGGTCTACGCCGGACAGGTCCCTCACAGCTTATGCTACCTAACAGGGTATCCCCAGATCCGGGTTAGGATCTATGTAACTCCGAAACAGCCCACAATAATAAAGAAAACAAGCACAACAATTGAAAACACAAGTGATCTTAGTCCTAAGGTACACCTCACTTTAATATATCCCCAGCAGAGTCGCCAGTTCTGTGATCGGTGGATCTGGAACTGACTGTTTAAAGCTGGTTCGCGAAATGTCGCGGTAAGCAAGAGTCGCCACCGTCTTTTATTTTCTCCAAATGGAAAGGACAAAAGCACAGAAAAATTCCTTATAGAGATTGCTCTCGGTTCGGGAGGTAGATTATAGAAAGGGAAGGTATTAGCACCCTTTCTATCCATGGTTATCCATGGGCTCTTAGATACTTGCTCACTTGTGTTTTCAAAAATGGTTTGTTTTCTTTTCAACTGTGGGTTAAAAAGTTTCTTTGAAAATTTCAGTTCGACTCTTGTATCGGTCCTCAAGAGTGTTTGAAAAATGCTTTCGAAAGCTTTTTGAAAATGTGTTGGTGTGAAAAGTATTTTTGATTTGTTTTGTTTTGAATTAGAGCAAGTATCCACGAGTCGTCTACCTACCCTAAGGAATTCGTCTGTGTAAATATCCTTAAAGTAGTGCCATCCCACCATTGAGAGGTAGGTAGCACCACCGTTGGAGGTGTTCGGGTCAATTCGAGGTTCGGGACATGGTGATCACCAGAGCAATGGGAAGACACCTTAGAAGCTACCCTCATGCCAGGTTCCCAGATCATGAGGACTTACTAAGACGTCCTCTACTCGACGATCACCTTTCGAGGCAAGGAAACAGTGAGGCGTACCCTAGGGGTGGTGTGTGCGATTTGTGTGTCGTTTTCAAGTATTTTTGTCTTTTGTCATGTTATTGGTGATCTAGCGTTTGTTTTTATTTTTTGTCCATACATTCTTTCATGCCATTATTAACAATTAGAAATTGCGGGAAATAAAAGATTCTAAGCTATTACAAAAGGCGCGGGTCCACATCGCCAAAATTTCTCGAACCCGATTTGACAGAAAATAAAGAAATAAAAGAAAATAAAGAATTAAAAGTGCGAGAAATTAATTACAAGGCCTTGGGAGAGATACATAAATATTGAAAGAAATAAACAATAAACGCGCGAATTAAATAAGAATTAAACGAGGGCGTTGGACCCTTTTTGCAAAATTAAGTTTAATGATGAAATTAATTAATTAAAAAGAAAAGAAGTGTTTTTGGTATTTTTTAGTATTTTAGGATTTTAATGAAAAAAGAATTAATTAAAATAAATGCTAACCCTAATTCTAGTTATTTTAATTTATTAAAAAAGAAGATTAAAGTTTTACCCTAATTTTTATATGCAATTTAATTATAAAAATAAATATCTAATATTTAATTATTATGGAATAAAAGAAAAAAGACGAAAATTAATTAAACCCTAATTCTATGTTTTTTTAGATTTTTATTAAAAAGAGTTAAAATTAAAACCTAATTTAAAACTAATTAATTTATGAATTTATTTACAAGAAATATTAAAATAAAAAAATATATTTAATTTTTTTGGTCTTTTATGATTTTTTATGGTATTTTTTATATTTTATGAAAATATGGAATTAATTAATAGACAATAATTAAAAGAAAGTAAGAAAATAAAATATAAAGAAAATAAAAAGATTTGCAAACCAAAGGGGGGTCTGGCCCTAATTTGAGGTGTTTCTTTTAGCAATCTGGCCCATCAACCTTCAGGCCTGTAAGACTTTTGCCATTAGCGTGTATCAGCGTTGACTGCAGTCTACGATGCTCCTCCAATTATAGCCCTGGGATTGTCCTTAGCGTACGCGTGGCAGGCTGGATGGTGGACTACATAGTACGCTCATTGTGTTGAAACTGCATAGGATAATTAGTTGAAAAATAATATGGAAATAATGAAGACCTGGGGCTCGAACCCAAGTCATGAATGTTACCAACAATTGTGCTTACCACTGAACCAATCCACACGCGTTTAACATATAATAACTAACAAACATTATAAAAGAAAAATGGTCAGTGGCTCCAAAAACGCGCGAAGCATTTAAATGGTCCAATCAGCTTATGCCACTTCATCGTCCTCTTCGTTGTGTTTTCTTTTTCTAAAATACAAAAACAATAAGCAACGGTTTTCAAACGTTGCTATAGATGCTATATTAGAAAATAGCGAATAGGCCAGGAATCATCATAAATTAGGCGCGAGGGTGGATTCTTCTTCGTCCAAGTGTACTGGTTGCAACCATGGCATCGTGATTCTCCAATTTTTCCTTATTTTAAAACCCCCAATTTGAGGTTCTGAAAACCCTAAAATACGACCATGGCAATTTCTTGTATAACGCATAAAAATCCAATCAAATCACATGGTTAGCTTTAAAACACATCACTGATCATGAATCTATAAACAAAATGCCATGAATGTGCATAGAATGTAAAATACGATTATGAGAAAAAATGGAAAAAGCTTGGCTTCTGTATACCGTTTCAAGGTGTTAGGATTGATGTTTTTGATCCAGGAAGGTTGCTTGATATCCTTGGAAGGCGATAGGATAAGTTTTGTGGCTTGAAACGACCTGCAAATAGGTTTTCAGATTCGAGTTTTTTTGCTAATTTTCAAGTTTGCCAATGATGTTTTCTGCGCAGCTTAGGGGTCTTTAGGATTAGGGTTGTGCTTGGTACTTATGCATGAGTGAATTAGGTCAAAAATCTGACCAAAAGAATCCAAGATTTGATTGTTCAATATTTGATTTTCAAGCATTAGTTTTTCCAATCTTTTTCATGCCATTTGATACCAAATCATGCCAAAACTTTCCAAAAATGATCATGCACGAATCTTGAATGTCCAATGAGAGTATTTTCTGCACAAAGAGATTTGATTTCATTAGTTTTGTATTTTTCATGCATTTTATTTAATTAAATGAATTATTAATAATAAAAATCCAAATAAATAAATAAAAATGGAGAAAAACTTCCCTTTGGGCCTAATGGTCGTGCACATGCCTTGGATAATGAATTATGGAAGAAAAATAGGCCCATTAGCAATTTTAGGTCATTTGAATCAATGTTGACTTTTCAAAATATCCAAAACTTTCCCAACTTCCACAAGACATAACTTTCTCAATTTTTAAGCTTTGCTCATGTTCTTGGACATTTTGAAAAGGTCTTTGAGTCCTCTAACCAATGTATTTGGTTCCATGTCATTTTGATTTACCAATATCAAGTTATGGCCTTTGACTTAAAGTCCCTTTTTGTTGACTTTTGAAAATGACCTATAATGTTGAAATTGATAACTTTTTGTGAGAGCATTTCTTGGACTTGAAGTATGAAGATGAGTTGTAGGAAATGTATTTCTCTTTCAAAATGACCTTTGGATGGAATTTTTCTGATAATCCATGTGAAAGTTATGCCCTGGTCAATTTACAGTTGACTTTTTCAACTGTCCAAATAAGGAAACTTTTGCATTTTGATGATTTTTGAGCCAAGCTTTGAGAATCATGATCAAGGATTGATCAAATGATGTTTGTGGCTTCAAAATGAGATGTTGACCAAAAATTTGAACTTTTGACTGTCAAATGACCATTTTGCCCCTACAGTTGACTGTAGTGCAATTAGGGTTTTGACTGTGCAATTTTGTGCTGAAAGTCTTGAAACTTTGTATAAGGATGCTTGACCATATTTATAGGCATGTGGGACTTGATTGGACCCTTGGAAACTTCATTTTCTTGATCAGAACCAAAACCCTAATTTTGACTGCTTAGGAGGCTCTTACACTGTGCAACCCTTGGGGAGATTTTGAAGCTTGACTTAGCAATTCTTGAAGAATATGGGAGGGCAAATTTTGGGGTACAACAAAGTGCCATTCAGAACACTCCTCACTCCTGTGAAGAATCTTGAAGTGTTATCTGAATTGATCATTGATTTTGGAAGCTTGAAGGAGAACGGTTTTGACCTAACTGAAGAAGTTAGGGCACAGAAGTGGGAAAGGTATTTTGACAGGTTGGTTGCACCAACATTCCCTATGTTAGTAAAGGAATTCTGGATTCATGCCAAGGCTTCAACACATCTAGTCACCTCCTTCGTTATGGGGAAGAAGATTGTGATCACTGAGGATCACATTGCAAGGTTAATCGGTTACAGTGTGTTGGCTCCTAAATTCGACACCCTGGTTTCATTAATGTCAGCCATTAAAGATGAAGGATGTTTTCGACCAGCTAGGTCCGTCGAAAATGCCCATCGAAAGATGGCAAGGTACTTAGAAGATTTCTTCCAAGGGAGAAGTTGGTTGCCTTCGACGTCGAAGGCGTTTCTCGTCGAAGATTCTTCTCGATGAAGGTGTTCGATGGTTCAGAGTGGAACGGTTTGAAATTCAAGCGTTTGGAGGGAAAACGGTTTCCAGCGGTTACCAAGTGCAACGTGCAAAGATCTGGAGCGTCGAACGTTGAGAACGTGCCTAGTGGAATCATCTCGAAGCCGTGTAACTGCCCGACGGTTACTTGGGATGTTTTAGTATAAATAGTAGTAGTCACGCAGTTTTTCGCGTGTGTTCACAATTATATACAAAGTCACTCATATAGATTCGAGTACCCAGCGTGTGAGAAAGAATTGTTGAGAAATGTATGTGTGAAACACCAACTTTATTAATCAAAGTCATTTACTTTTCCAGAAATTTACTTGCTTTCTTCTTTACTTTCCTGTCGAAGTCCTTTACTTTAAGCCTTCATTTATTTTACCAAGCCTACTTCTTCATGCAATTTACTTAAAGCCTCTTTATTTTATTGCCCTTTTAACCAATATCCAATTTAATCAAAACCTCAAAATCAACCTATGTCCTAGGATCAATCTGATCGATCCTGCGAGTAACCAAATAAGTAACCATTTGGAGGATCAGCGTTTGTTTACCAATAACCACGGTAAACAAATTGGCACACCTGGTGGGACTGTATGTTGATTGTTGAAAATAATCTCATCTTTTCGAGGAGTGTTGCATGTTATTGAGAAGTGGTAGAATATACACTAACGATAACAATACTGCCAGAAGAAGGGAAGAGATGGCGAATCCGCCAAACAATAACGAAATCCCACAAACGAATGTGGGAGCAACGGTTAGCACGACCGTAAGTGAAGCGACAACGGCTGGTTCGACACCAGCAGTAACGGTCACAGCAACGGGGCCATTACCTCCATTCACAGGCCCCAGAGCGCCTTTGGGAACTCCCCCACCAAGGGGAAATTTAGGCACAAGGCCTTTTGTTCCCCCAGGATTTATGCCACTCTATGGCATGCCAACTTCTGACTTGGCTAGCCTGACGAATGCTGCGTCCACTTTTTCAGACCCTTTAGTGAGTGCTTCTTCGCCGCTCCAAGGCTCTGGAGTAGGTATGGCGAATAGAAATAGGACCCAACTCTTAGGAGGAACGTCCCAAGTAGCCCATGGCCTTACAAATGCCTCGACAGCAGTCTTGAGGCAACAAATGGACGAAAGCAACCATGATATGGTGCAAATGTTGGCACAAACTTTGAGTACAGTGCTAAACCCTCTAATACAAAACACTACTCAGTCGAATCAGCAAGTGACAGCGCAAATGACGCGTTTGGCTGATTTCTTTGGAGTACCCCAACCAATTCGACAGCCCCAAAGGGCGCAAATAAGGGGAAATCAGGGGATATTCTTAGAGGAAGAAACCACCATCAACCAGGCTCAACAGTCTGTCGGAGAAAACCTTAGGGCTCGATTGGAGCAACCCGTCTAGGAACCTAGGGTAATAACCCCAGAGGTAAGGTTAGTTAACAGAAACCAAAATGCTGACGAAGTAGTTCAGCATATCCAATACCAAAATACGGGTTTGGAAAACAATCTGGCAACCATGATCGAAAGGATCATGACTCAAAATGGGATGAACATGGGCTTTCGAAGGCCCAACTTTACATCCCCATTGTCAGAATACGTGTTACAAACAGACTTACCTCCTAGATGCAAAGTCCCCAAATTCACTAAGTTCTATGGGGACACGACAGAATCTACTGTCGAACATGTGGCGAGATACTTGATCGAAGCAGGAGATATTTCGAATAATGAAAACCTGAGGATCAAGTACTTCCCAAGTTCTTTAACAAAGAACGCTTTTACTTGGTTTACAACTCTCCCCCCCCAATTCGATCCATCATTGGACCCAGTTGGAAAGATTGTTCCATGAACAATTCTACATGGGGCAAACCAAGATAAGCCTGAAAGAATTGGCCAGTGTAAAGAGACGTTTCACTGAACCTATAGACGAATATCTAAATAGGTTTAGGTTGCTCAAGGCGAGATGTTTTACACAAGTGCCAGAACATGAGTTGGTCGAAATAGCCGCAGGCGGTTTAGATTATTCCATTAGGAAGAAGCTAGACACCCAATACCTGAGAGACATGGCCCAACTGGCCGATAGAGTTCGACAGGTAGAACGCCTCAAAGCTGAAAAAGCAAAGGCAACGAAAACTCACAAGAGAGAGAGGATAGCGTACGTTGAGATGGATGACGAAGATCCAGAATCCTTCGACGATACTATAACTGTCGAAGAAGGAGAAGTCGATTTAGCGGAACTAAAACAAGGGCCACCATACTCTTGTAAACTATTAGTCCCTTCAAGTGGGAAAAATCCCATTGGTCCAGAAAGGACCAACGATAGGTTCCCCA
Source organism: Vicia faba (assembly GCA_948472305.1). Lineage (NCBI taxonomy): Eukaryota > Viridiplantae > Streptophyta > Magnoliopsida > Fabales > Fabaceae > Vicia > Vicia faba. The sequence continues at coordinate 47,226,302 of OX451736.1, forward strand.
AAAAGACTTATAGTTTTGACATCACAAAATGTGATGAGATCTTTGACTTGCTTGTAAAAGATGGCCAAATGATAGTACCCCCAGGGGTAAAAGTGCCTCCTCTTGATCAAAGAAAGAAGAGAGGTTTTTGCAAATATCATAATTTTTTGGGCCATAAAACTTCTCAATGTTTTCTTTTCAGGAATCTTGTGCAAGACGCTATCGAAGAGGGGAGGTTGAAGTTTGCTGACAAGACCCCCATGGCTGTCGACTCAAATCCGTTGCAAGATGAGGCCCACTATGCAGAGCCTTCTGAGGTGAACGTGATCGAGGCAACTAGGAGCCAGTCGAAGAGGCCAGGAATCACAATGGTCAAAGTCTCAAAGGACCATATCAACATGCCAATCTTTGGCAGTTTTTCTGGGAATTTATCCAGAAAGACAATAGAAGCATTTCAGAAAGCGGTCGAAAGCCCAAAGCTGAAGACCGTTGAAGCACAAATAACTGGACCAAAACCCAGTTCCCACTTGGCCACAGTTCAAGGCCAGACGGAGAATTTGGAAATACAAATGAAGCAGCTAACCCTTGCCAACAAAGATACAATGAATATCAACATGGTCGAACTCTCTGACCCAAAAGCATCAGAAGAGGCCATGAGGCAAGAACAAGCTAATAAGACTGCTTTCCCTCGGGAAAATGAAAATCTGGCAGATTTTTTGCAAAGATGCCAGAAAAAGAAGTCAGAGGTGATGCTGTGTCCAAGATGCAGTTCGATCTTTGACAAAAAAGCTGCTGAGCACATTCAAGGCGTAAGAGCAGCGAATAAGAGAAGGGAAAATGTTGATCTTCGACATGACCCCAGAAGAGCCTCCCAAAGAGGTCCAAACCAAGAAAAGAGGCCATTGACTTTCAGGCCTCCAACAAATGTGCCGGTAGATACCTGGTACAAAACCTCTGGTCGAAAAAGGCCAAGTGAGGAGAGATGGCACTCTTTCGACGTGCGAAGGGGTTCATCTTTAATTCAAAAGAAAGAGCCTCAAGTTGCTGCACCTAAAGTTGCACAAGTGTCAAGCAACTACAAAGGGAAAAATCCTATGTCTCGATCTCAATGGAGGAGATACCAAAGGAGACGAAAAGCTGAGAGGGAGGCTGCCAACGAACCAAAGGCAGAAACCAGTTCGAATGTTCCTCAAAGGAAGCAAAGGAAACCTCTAGAAAGAGAGCCAGTAACCAACAGGCTAGTTTGGCCTAACCAAGGTGAAGTCGAGGACGAAGACGATTCTGAGTCTGATGATACTTTGGACATAATGGTGAATATATTCTCAGTGCTGCCCAGAGAATTCAACCGACAGGTGGAGGTCGAAGCAAGTGACTGGGAAGTGGAGCAAGAAATGGCCAAACATAGGCCAGTGTGCTATTTCGTCATGGACAATGGCACTACTGAGGAACAAAATGGATTCTTCGAACCACCCACAGAGGAGATGAAAAATCACCTCAAGCCTTTATTTATAAGGGCTAAACTCGAAGAAACTACAGTGAATAAAATATTGGTGGATTGTGGGGCAACCATCAACATTATTCCTCACTCTATGCTAAGGAAAATTGGCAAAAGGGATGAGGACATTAAGCCTCACAACATGGTCCTGTCGAACTATGAGGGCGGCATAGGGACCACTATGGGAGTGATCCAACTAGATATCAAAGTAGGGTCTATCCTTCGACCAACAATGTTTATGGTCATATCGGCCAAACCTAACTACAATCTTTTGTTGGGCCGTGAATGGATTCATGGTGTTGGAGCTGTGCCATCATCAATGCACCAGAGGCTGCTGCTATGGCGTCCAGATGGGATGGTCGAAAACATAGAGGCAGATCAAAGTTATTACCTAGGCGAAGTGAATCACCTGGGGTTGGCAAATTTCGACAAGAACTTGGCTCACATAGGGCCATGTCCAACACCTGACTTCGACATGGCGCCAACGCCAAACACTTTTTGTTCCCTATACCTGCATCCTGAGCATGGTTTCCAATGGGATAGAGAAGACTTGTCCCACATAGACTTCAGTGGGTTAACTGATATCCAACCAACTGGTTGGGGAAGTGAATTCAGTGATAATGACTGAGTCACAATCTTTGAAGCGAATTTCGGCTTATGTAGCCGAAACTAAGATGATAACGGCTCTCGAAGCCGAAGTGAAGTACATGGCCACACAGGCCAATGATCAACAGTTATCTGCTACAGGTCCAGGAAAGGATTTCGATCCAGAACCCCCTGATATCATGCAAGAAGAAATGCAGGAACAGAGGCTCGACGACATCTATGACGATGAGCCTTTGGGCTTCGAAAAGGACCCCTTGGCGAACAACATTAAAATGTTAGCGCAAGATCCTCTAGAAGAAATCAACTTAGGCGAAGGGCCAGAGAAAAGGCCAACTTACATCAGCGCCAAAATTGACCCAGAACTTAGGTTGGAAGTAATCCAATTGTTGAAAGAGTTCAAGGACTGTTTTGCATGGGATTACGACGAAATGCCTGGTCTCGACAGAGGATTGGTAGAACTTCAGTTGCCAATCAAACCTGGGAAGAAGCCAATCAAGCAAAATCCAAGACGCTTCGCTCCAGAAATATTGTCGAAGATCAAAACGGAAGTCGAAAGACTGCTGAAATGTAAATTCATACGCGTTACAAGGTATGTCGAATGGATTGCAAACATTGTGCCAGTAATTAAGAAAAATGGTACATTAAGGGTGTGCATAGATTTCAGAGATTTGAATGCTGCTACACCCAAAGATGAATATCCTATGCCTGTGGCGGAGATGCTAGTCGATTATGCCGCTGGCTATGAATACCTGAGTATGCTCGATGGTTATTCAGGATATAATCAAATATTCATTGCTGAAGAGGATGTGTCGAAAATAACTTTTCGATGCCCTGGGGCCCTAGGCACTTACGAATGGGTAGTGATGCCTTTTGGCCTAAAGAACGCTGGGGCAATATACCAGCGAGCAATGAATACTATCTTCCATGATTTTATTAACACTTTTATGCAAGTATATATTGATGACATTGTTATAAAATCTGTTTCCAGGAAGAATCATATTGACCACCTTCGACAATCATTCGAAAGAATGAGAGAACATGGTCTGAAGATGAACCCTTTGAAGTGTGCGTTTTGTGTGAAAGCTGGAGATTTCTTGGGCTTCGTTGTCCACAAGAAAGGAATCGAGATCAACCAGAACAAGACGAAGGCAATTCTGGAAGCGAAAGCGCCATCGAATAAGAAGGAACTGCAATCTCTGTTAGGCAAGATAAATTTCTTAAGGAGATTTATATCTAACCTAAGTGGGAAAGCTCAGGCCTTTTCACCCTTACTTCGACTAAATAAAGAGGGGTTCGAATGGGGGCAAGAGCAACAAGAGGCCTTCGACAAAATCAAAGGGTACCTCACTAAGCCACCTATTTTGGTGCCTCCTTGTAGCAATAGGAGTATGAGATTGTACATAGCTGCATCCGACAAAACTTTGGGAAGCATGTTAGCCCAAGAAGATGATAATGGAGTCGAAAGACCCATTTACTATCTTAGTAGAGTTTTGAACGATGCAGAAACTAGATATAGTGAAGTTGAAAAATTGTGCCTATGTCTGTATTTCTCTTGTACAAAACTCAAGCAATATATAAAACCAGTTGATGTGTATGTTTCGTCTCATTTTGATGTTTTCAAGTATATGTTGTCGAAACCTATCTTGCATAGTCGAATTGGCAAGTGGGCATTAGCATTAACTGAGTACTCCTTGACCTTTATGCCTCTTAAGGCAGTGAAAGGACAAGTGGTTGCAGACTTTATAGTCGACCACTCAATTCAAGTTGAGGATATTAATTATGTGGAGATAGAGCCTTGGAAGTTCTACTTCGATGGTTCCAGCCATAAAGATGGAACAGGGGTAGGAGTCTTGATCATTTCTCCAGAGAAAATTCCAACAACATTCAAGTACAAGATATCAGGTTCTTGTTCGAACAATGAGGCTGAGTATGAAGCTCTAATTACTGGCCTTGAGATATTGTTGGAATTGGGGGCAACTCGAGTCGAAATAATGGGAGACTCAGAGTTAGTAATTAAGCAAGTCACAAAGGAATATAAATGCATAAGAGAGAATCTCATTATGTACTTTGTGATAGCAAATCGTTTATTGAAAAAATTTGAAATGGTCAATATTCGACACATACCCAGAGTGGAAAATCAAATAGCCAACGACTTGGCACAAATTGCATCCGGGTATAAGATTTCAAAAACGAGATTACAAAAGGCAATCGAAGTTCGAGAAAAGATAAAAGCAACTTGTCTATCACCAACAGACTTGGAATCGACGAGACTAGGATATGCTGATCAAAGTAACTTCGAAATTTCGTTCATAGATAATTTGTCAGAGCAAGATTGGAGGAAACCCATTGTGGACTATCTTCAAAATCCAGGAGCTTCGACAGAACGAAAAACAAAGTACAGGGCGTTGAGTTATGTACTCATGGGTAATGAGTTATTCAAGAAGACGCCTGAAGGGGTATTGCTAAAATGCTTAAGTGAAACTGAGGCATACATAGCCCTTTCGACTACGCACGCTGGAGCATGTGGGGCTCACCAAGCAGGCCATAAGATGAAATGGTTGTTGTTTCGACAAGGACTATACTGGCCCACTATGCTGAAAGATTGTGTTGAGTTCGCCAAAGGTTGCCAAGAATGTGAAGTCCATACAGGCATCCAGCATGTACCAGCAAGCGAACTTCACTCGATAGTGAAACCTTGGCCCTTTAGAGGATGGGCGTTGGACCTCATTGGAGAGATTCGACCAGCATCATCAAAGAGTCAAAAGTATATACTGGTAGGCATTGATTATTTTACTAAGTGGATCGAAGCTATCCCTTTAGTCAATGTAGACCAAGAAAATGTCATTGAATTCATTCAAAAGAACATTATCTTTAGGTATGGAATCCCTGAGACTATAACAACTGATCAAGGATCAGTTTTCACTGGTCGAAAGATGCAGGAATTCTCTCAGGAAACAGGTTTCAAACTCCTAACATCAACGCCTTATTATGCACAGGCAAATGGTCAAGTCGAAGCAGCAAACAAAGTAGTGATTGGCTTGATAAAAAAGCATGTTGGGAAGAAACCAAAAAACTGGCATAAGACGTTAGACCAGATTTTGTGGGCTTGTCGAACGTCACCAAAAGAAGCCATAGGTACCACACCATATAGGCTAACTTTTGGCCATGATGCAGTGTTGCCAGCAGAAATTTGTCTTCAATCTGCAAGGGTTCAGAGACATTATGATATTCCCTCTGAAATTTATTGGAATATGATGTTAGACGAACTAGTGGATTTAGACGAAGAAAGATTGCGCGCTCTTGACCTACTCAGGCTTCAGAAGAAAAGAGTAGAAGACTCTTATAATAAAAAGGTGAAACCTAAGGTATTTTCGCCTGAAGAACTAGTTTGGAAGGTGATTCTTCCCATGGATCGAAGGGATCGAAGCATGGGAAAATGGTCACCCAAATGGGAAGGACCATTCAGAGTTATCCAGACTTTTTCTGGTGGAGCCTATGAAGTCGAAGAGCTAGGTGAAGATAAAAGGCTCTTGAGAGTAAATGGTAAATATTTGAAAAAATACAAACCTACACTCCAAGAGATAAAAATAAAATAACAAGACTAAATTAACCATAAAAAAGCCAAAATGGAAAATTTTTATAATTTTAGCCAAGATGGCAATGTTGTCGAATACATATTACAAAATATGGTTTAAAAGCTGAATCAATCAGAAGGGAATGGAGTCCTTGAGTCGAAGGTATTTGATTTGCTGCAGCTCCAATCTTTTCTTGTACCAGGCATTCGCCTGCACAAGCTTGGCAATTTGATCGTCGAAGCCTTGGGCTTTCTCAGCAAATTCTAGGCCCTGTTTGATTTCAGTTTGACTTTCGGTGTCTGGGACGGTCGAGAGAAGTTCCTCCTTGCGTTTGGTATTGGCATTTATCTTAGCCTCTATTTCTTCGATTTGCGCCCTGAAGGAAGCATTCTCTCGATCGATGGCATCAACTTCTTCTTGTGTAGATGCTTTTTGCTTCGACAACTCCGCAATTCGAGAAGTTGTCTCCGAAACAGCAGTCCATGCAGAAGAGCTTTTTCCATATAACACCTCAAGCTGACTATTAAAGCCCCTTTGTCGCCGATAATCTGCTGAGACTTGATCAATAATGGAGTGTAACTCCATGATCAAGCCTGAAACTTCTGGAGCTACAGCTAACAAGTCGACAGCATTCAAAACATCCCTCAAGTATGATGGAGCAGTAGGGTCCCCCTCCAAAGCTTTCATCAAGTCCTTCTTGAAAAACTGAGCCTTAACCTTCGTCAAAGCCTCATCGAGAGGAGAAGTTTCAGTGGACTTCCCCGACAGGGTAGGGACCTCCTGACTAGCATCAGACGAACTCTTGCTCTCGATGATGGCGTTGAGATAGCTAACAGGATCAGTTTGCTTCAAGAGTTCCAAGTCCTCTTTCGACCTGTGCTTTGTTGAAGTAACAGCCCTTGCAACAACATTGCCTTGGGTTTGAGGCTGTGGAGTGACAGTTGCCTCGACTTGAGTCCCTTCGACTTGGACTGTGACAGTACCAGCGTCATCATGGTGCCTTCGCCGGCGTCACCTTGGTTTTCTTCGCCAGCGGCACCTTGATCCTCTTCGCCAGCGTTGCCGTGGTCCCCTTCGTCACGATTCTCTTCCGACAGATCCACCACCTGAACCTCTTTTGGCTGTTGCTCTTCTGTTTGAGGATCTTCTGCTGGTTTTTCTGCCGTCTCAGCATTGGCCTCATTTATTTCAGTATGGGCTTCGTCATTCTCCAAGCCCTTTTCTTGTGGCCTGCTGAGTTCAGCAGACTCCAATGTTTCAGAAGTCCTTGGCGGTGAGCTTTCAGTGGTGTCCTGAAAAGAAAAGAAGAAGAATCTTCAGAAATCGAAAGAGACATAATCGAATGCAGGTATCTACACCTAAATTACAAAGAGGTCTAAGAGATTACCTGTAAGTTAGCTTCAGCCCCAGGGCTGGAATTGTCGCTTTCGACAGGCTTATTGAGAAGAACGTTTAATTCCTCCTCTGTTGGCTCCTCAATGATTACTGGAGGTGGCCTGGGCTTTTTCCCAGCAACCTTTATTCTAATTGTTCGACCCTCAGGAGCAGGAGCAGGAGCGTCCTTCGTCAGCTTTCGCCTTTTTAGAGGAGCAGGGGGAGAATCATCTTCTTCGTCGCTCCCGGATTCGACCGTCAGTGCTGGCCGTTTCTTGGGCGAAGGTGCCTAAAAAACCAATGGGAATTCGATTTAGCAGTTACATCGAAAGTCAAAAGTCAAAGCCAGAAGAAAATAATGAAAGTCTGGTTACCGATACAGAAGGCTTTTTCGAAGGGCCTTCCCCCTGTTGGTTTGTTGTGGTCTTCGCCGATGCTATAGTCTTCGCCGGCGGTGGAGGTTTTGTTGAGGGGCCTCCTCCCTGTTGGCCTTCTGCAGCCTTCTTGGCTGCAGGCTTTCGAACAACTGAAAGCAGACAAAATAATTAAGAAGCTAGCAATCGAAAGAGAAAGACAAAGTAATTCGAAAGGATGAACTTACATTTCTTTATTTTGTCCAAGACAAGGACAAAAGATTTCTGAAGCTCATCCACGAAGTCCTTCTCGTCGAAAAACTCCTCAGCGTAGTAACTTTTCCACCACTCCTCGAAGGATGGTGAGCAAAGAAAGTTGAGCTGGTAGTCAAACAACAAAAGAACTGTTCGACCAGCATATCTTCCGATATGTTTAGTGGCAGCTTCTTCGGTGTAGTCGTTGCAGAAGTATAACATAGACTTCTCCCTTGGAAAAATTGGAGAAGGTAGTGTTTGAATAATACCAAACTGGCGAGACACCAGGTTTGGTTGATATGCAATCAGACTCAAGTGAGTCTTAGAGCTCCTGAATCGAAGAGGCATGATTCTTGGTGTGAGGAACGCCTCCCACATTGTTGTATGTTCGTCAACCTGAGGACCACTCGACGTCCTAGGATGTGGTCTTGTGAACCATGCTGGGCCTACCTTCCGTCGAGCAAACGGAGCCATAGTCGAAGCAAACTCTTTCCTTCGAGCAAACATCAGAACGAAGTTTGTGAAAGTTTGCTGAAGCTCCAGTCCATCTTCCATTGGAGTCAACAGAGCCAGTCTGGTTCCTTCGACACGTCTGTTCGCTATCTCTGGAGCCTGCTCATTTATTTGAATCTTCTTAGGCAAGAAAGATTCGAAGGTGGCATTGAGCCACAGTTGGAGCAGCCAAAAAGGTCCAGCAAGCAGCAAACTGGCCCTGTTCTCGATAATCTTCAGAAGAGTCGCTCCATTACTAATCGACTCATACAGGCTGGCCAAAATCAATTCTGCCAAACAGATATTTTGGCCATGATGGAGTTGAGTGGCGAGAGTGACCATCTTTTTGGTCACCTGTAAGGACTTGGAGCAAAACACAAAGCGTGTCAGCCATAAGGCTAGAAACGCAATGTGTTCGACATCTGACACAGCATCTGTCGACCTGTCGTGGTAGTGATTGATGAAGGTGGTGTAGGTTGGTTTTGTGGCAGAAAATCCAATTTGATCCTCCGACATCTCCTCCGGGTCGAAGTAGTCCCCGGTGGGTCGAAGGCCAGTGATAGCGGCCACATCGAAGAGTGTAGAAGTCAGCATTCCACAGGGAAGATGGAAAGTGAAGTGGGAGTAGTCCCAGAAGAGTAGAGAAGCTATCAACATCTCTGGAGAATAGTTCAGACCTGTCTTCGACAGCATAACCAGGTCGAAAATCCCCATATCTTTCCAGGTCGAAGCTTGGCGTTTCTCCATCTTTTCCAACCAAGCACTATAATCAGGAGTAAGGCTAGGGCCAGACCTGAAAGCCCTAACACCTTTGTTGAAGAAACGGAGGTCGATTTTCTCTTTAGCAGGGTCTTCATTATCCTCTGCATCTTTCTTGGCGCATGCAACCGATTTGAGCCTCTCAACTACCGGAAAATAACTCTTAATCTTCATGGCCTCAGCAATACTTGGGTACAATGGGCCAGACATAGCAAAGATCTGGTTGGAATATCCAACCGGGATCATAAGGTGGTGTGAGTAAGCATCACGTACAGCGATGTCCAAGGGTTCAGGGACCCTTCGTTGGCCCGTGGAAGTTACTACTGGAGCGGTGACGAAAACCCTGGGTTTGACGTTTCCAGATGGGACGTTGGCGCTAGGAGCATTGGAGGAACCAGATGCCATTGTTAATGGTGAGGATGAAGACGAAGTGAAGAAAAAGGGTTTGCAAAGTTGACAAGTTTGTATGAAAATGGAGAAGTCTGAAAGCTAGATAGCGTAAAAAGTCCCACAATGGGTACTTACTTCTATTTATAGTAGTGGGGGAAAATCCCCAAAACCGAGGACATTAAATGCCATTTAATGTTCCAGAAGGTAGTGGGACACGTGGCGTCTCCCTGTTGTTTTAGCCGTTCTGCAGAAATGGAGGGGTGCAGCGTGCGCCCTCGTTTTTGGGAATTGTCATAATGACAAATTCTGAAATGACGTTTGGCACACTGCACGCCGTACTGAGGTGACATCTTAGGTACGGATAAATGATGGTTTTCTTGGGATCGTCAGTGATTGGTAGAAGACAACAAAAAGTGCACAATTTAATTTGTGACTAAGCATGAAAAGACAGGTGTCGAATGGCGTTTCAAAGAATGCCTTTTTCTTTCAGAGTCGAAATAAGGCATTCTTGGGGGGCAATTTGTTGGCTCCTAAATTCGACACCCTGGTTTCATTAATGTCAGCCATTAAAGCTGAAGGATGTTTTCGACCAGCTAGGTCCGTCGAAAATGCCCATCGAAAGATGGCAAGGTACTTAGAAGATTTCTTCCAAGGGAGAAGTTGGTTGCCTTCGACGTCGAAGGCGTTTCTCGTCGAAGATTCTTCTCGACGAAGGTGTTCGATGGTTCAGAGTGGAACGGTTTGAAATTCAAGCGTTTGGAGGGAAAACGGTTTCCAGCGGTTACCAAGTGCAACGTGCAAAGATCTGGAGCGTCGAACGTTGAGAACGTGCCAAGTGGAATCATGTCGAAGCCGTGTAACTGCCCGACGGTTACTTGGGATGTTTTAGTATAAATAGTAGTAGTCACGCAGTTTTTCGCGTGTGTTCACAATTATATACAAAGTCACTCATATAGATTCGAGTACCCAGCGTGTGAGAAAGAATTGTTGAGAAATGTATGTGTGAAACACCAACTTTATTAATCAAAGTCATTTACTTTTCCAGAAATTTACTTGCTTTCTTCTTTACTTTCCTGTCGAAGTCCTTTACTTTAAGCCTTCATTTATTTTACCAAGCCTACTTCTTCATGCAATTTACTTAAAGCCTCTTTATTTTATTGCCCTTTTAACCAATATCCAATTTAATCTAAACCTCAAAATCAACCTATGTCCTAGGATCAATCTGATCGATCCTGCGAGTAACCAAATAAGTAACCATTTGGAGGATCAGCGGTTGTTTACCAATAACCACGGTAAACACAGTGGCGGTGGCGTCCGTTGTGTGGACATGGCTGAAAGATGTGCTGATGTGGGCGTGATAGCTGCAAGGATTTTCACCCATGGGGTGCCCAGCAGCAAGATCAAAGATCTGAAGAATTATTACAGAGTTTGGGCTAAGATAATTCTGGGGTGCTTCAACCATAGGAAGCCAACCAGTTCACCTGATTACATAAATGTGGATCAGCAGTTTTTGATCTACTTTATTGATCAGAAGGTAAAAATCAATTTGGCTCATTTTCTGTTCAACCACCTCAGAACAAGTGTGAAGGAAACCAGGGAAGAAGAAAGAACAAAGAGGGATTGGATACCCTTTGGAAGGTTGATATCAGATATTCTGACAGAGAATAGGCTGATAGAGCATCTGATAGAAGCTCAAGAGCTAAGCACCATTGAACCAACAATTGGGAAACCTCTGAACGCAAAGAACTTGAAGAAAATGAAGTTGATAGAGAATATCCAAAAGGAACCCAGAGCTACTCCTATTGCTGATATCACCAGCAGAAGAGTTCCTCTGAGTGACTTTCCTTTATTTTCTGAGATAGAATCTAAACCAGAGGTGGTTCTCGGGTACTTGGATGCATGCAAGGCAGATGGTACAGATCCAAATCTGATTATCAAAGCTCTACATCAACCTCAGCAAGAAGTGACTCTGAAGAAGATGAAGAAGAGGAAGGCACCTTCAGAAGGATCATCCCAGCAGACACCCAAGAAAAGAGGTAATTTATCTGCTGCTTCTGTTTTAAATTCTTCTACTATTCCAGCATCTATTCCTCCTCAAACCTCTCATAGAATCTCAATCCCCATCCCTACAATAGATGAAACTGTACCAGAAGATGACCCTTCTGAGGCAATAAAACTCAGAAGACCCAGAACCAAACATCCCAAACCAACAATCTCAACAACATCAGCGATTGACAAAGTGATGTCTGACATTGATCAACACACTTCTGATCACTCCGCCAATCCAAACTCTGAACCACAAATTGTCCCTCCTCCACAACCAGAACAACAACAATCTGCTGAAGAACCAGAACAACAACAACCACTCTCATCAATTCCAGAAGAACCCCTTATCCCTGAACAACTAGAAATTCCAAGAACTTCTCCTCAACCAGCAATTCCGTCTCCCTCTCCTCAACCAGAAATTAATCCACCATCACCTCAACCAGAGTTTCATCACTCTGAAACTCCTTCTCCTCAACCATCTGAACCTCATTCACCTCAACCATCACCTCTGTCAATCCAGCTGCCAGGTGGAACAACAATCACCTTGGCACAATTGCCATCCTCACCAGAATCTACACCACCAAATACTCCCAAAACACCACCCAGTCCAATCATAATTTCTGATTCTGAAACTCCATCTCCAAAACAAACTGCTGCCAAGAAAACCTCTGAAAACCCCAGCAGGACCTTCATAGACTTAACCAGTCTTGGCCGTCTTGCTGAGATGAAACATAAAATTGCCATCCCAAAACCAAAACAACCAGATGTTGGCTCTGGTATTATGAATTTTGAAACAGGTGTGCAGCAATGGATTGCTTCTTTGAAGCAAGTCTGTCCTGGAATGATTGACCCAGCTGCTTCTGATCAGCTCTGGTCACAATTCAGACTTTGGGTACGTGCTGAAGCCCTCAAGTTGCAGGATATCAACTATGAGCAGGCACAACAGAATTTCAGCAAGCTTTTGAATGAAGTTGGAAGTCAGCTTTTGAAAGAAGACGTGCTCCCTCTGGATAGTGAACCTTGGTCTGAGAAACAGCTAGCTTCAAAGGTGCAACCAGAAGAAGACAAGACCATTCAAGCTGAAGAAAGTCAAGCAGAAGATGTTGCAGAAAGCTCTCAGAAGCTCCCTGCTTCTGATGCTTCTCAAGCTGCCTTGGACAGGCAGACTCTGGAAGAACTGAAGCTGAATGACATGCGTCTGCAGCAGAGGATGGATGAAAACGACCAGAAGATGAAAGAAAGAATGCATGTGCAGGATAGCAAGATTGACACTGTTGTCAGCATGGTGCACAAGCAGAATGAGACTGCTGATCAGATCAAAGCCATGCTGGAGAACCTGTTCACACGCTTACCTCCCCAACCTTAGTCTTTTTTCATTCATGTCCTTTTCATGTTTTCTTTGATTTTCTGATGTACTACTTGAATATGTTTTGTACTATTTTCATGTTTTGATTCTGAACCCTTTTAATATGATAAGTTTTTATGATCTTAAATTGTTTTAGCACTCACCTACACTTTTTGATTGCTGACAAAAAGGGGGAGAACAAGAATGATATTTTAAACAATAACAGTTAACTAAGACAGAAATTCTCAAACATTCTAACTCTATTACTTGAAAATGTTTTTTCTGTTTTGCTTAAAGTCTACAGGTACAAGAAAGCTCCTGGACACTCTGAAGACTAAAAGCTATGAAGCTCTGATCACTATGAAGCTCTGATCTGCTCTGAGACTCTGATCCAAAGCAAAGCTCTGACAAGAAAAGCTCTGATACGCTGATCTGAAGCTCTGCTCTGATATGCTGATCTAAAGCTTCTGATAGTCAAAGACTCTGATACTCTGATGTTCAAAGAAAGGCAAAAAGATATGATCCTGAAGAACACTTGTAATCAAAGGGAAGTAATAAACTCAGGGGGAGTATCTCTCAACTCTGATATCTTTTTACTCCTTACCTTTTTACCTCTTACTCTGATGCATCTTTCTGATACCTTTTCACGTTATTTTCATTTAAAAATATCTAGTTTTTGTCATCATCAAAAAGGGGGAGATTGTTAGAACAAAGTTTGAATCTACTACCCTATATTTAAGTTTTGATGATAACAAAGTGAAAAGATATATCATTTATGTGATTCATGTATGAACTATCTTCTGCCTAAATTATTATGTTCTGATTTGCAGATACTCTGATTGATATAAGCAAGATCACATCTAATCAGCATCAGAATTTGGTTCCTGACACCAGCATCAGAAGTTGCCATATCAGAATGTCAGAATCAGACAATCAACTCACGTACATGCTGAAGCCTGATGAACAAGACTGCACTCAACACTCTGATAAAGAAACACAACAGTTCATCAGCAGCTAAGCAGAGTCAGAATGAGCCAAGCCAGAACTTGCATTAAGTAAGCAACGGTACTGTGCATTGAAAGCAAATTAATACCAACGGCCTCATTCCAGACAAGATCTGCTCGATAAGGAAAGTTTGTTAATAGCATTGAATCAAGAATATTGCTCCAACGTTCAACATCTCAGTGCTATATAAACAAGACTTTGAAGATTGAAATGGCTAATGCTCTCCAAATCTTTACACGCATAAAAGTTGAACAAAATCTTCCTTCTCTCAGTTTTGCTAAACACTACACATTCTGATATTCTATCATTGTTTAGCAATCTAGTTTCTAAGCTTTAATTTGTGTATACATCACAGTTGTGATACAGTTTTGTAGAAAACATTCACACACTTAGATTTGATTTCTTTGTAAGAAAGTGTTTCCTTGACAAACCGGGTTGTGGTTTGCATCAAGAAGGCTTTAGCAGTTGTTAAAGCAGTTTGTAATATTCAGTTGAATATAGTGGATTAAGACCTCGTTGGAGAGAGGAGAAATCACCTTGACGGGTGGACTGGAGTAGTTTGAGATCAAACGAACCAGGATAAAAATATCTTGTTCATTGCATTAGATTTCAGTTTTACAATTCAACCCCCCTTCTTGTGTTTTTCACTACTTCAAAGATGTTATTAACCTTTGAACTACCTTTCATGGTATCGAGATTATTTTATGAAGATATTTAAGACTCATTAATTCTGTCGTGATGTTCAAAATGAATTATTTTTTATTCTAGAGATGATATCTAAAGTGTTTTCAAGAAATTATGCGAAATATATGTGGGTTAAAAGGATGTTACATTAGTGGTATCAGAGCAAGTCGGTCCGTTCGTCTAGATTATTGAGTTTGTAGTGTGTGACAGTGGAATACTGTCGAGATAGTTCTAACCATTGTAACTGTTATTTATGTGAAATAGAGAAGGGCTGGAAGAAACGATATCACATTTGCTACTGCTTTGCAGGCAGTTTCTCAAGTTGTGCGACATCATCCTAATGATGGATCCCGTGTTTTGGAGACTGTGATATGGTGGGAGAGCTGACTTGAAGGTTTTGCGTATGATCGCAAATGTTGCGGTTAGTAAGAGTCGCCATCGACTTTTCTTTTATCCAAAAGGAAAGGTGAAAAAGCACAGGAAAGACCTTTGAGATTATTTCTTGAGTTCGGGGGGTAGATTATGAAAAGGGAAGGTATTAGCATCCTTTTCATCCATGGTTTTCCACAGGCTCTTAGTTACTTTCTAGATCCCATGCTTTTTGTTTGAAATTGTGCTTTGTGTGGTTTTTGAAAGTATTTTGTAAAGAGGCCATTGTTTAGGAAATCTTTGTAATGATTCTTATTTGTTTTGATCTTTTGAAAATGTTTTCAATTTTGTAAGATGTTTGAAAGTGTAGGTGTTTGTTTTGAAAATAGAAAGGATGTTTTGTTTGAAATTGAGCAAGTAATTAGGAGCATTCTACCTACTCAAAAGTCTTTCTTGTTCATTTTCTTTCCTTTTGATATTGTTATCTTACCATTGATTTGGTACGTAACCCTATCTTTGGATGTAAACGGGACGGGCGTGGGTCATCATATAACCATGATTAGAAATGTTTCAAGGTATCTTAGCATTCTCTTTTAGGGACTAAGATCATTTGAAAGGCAACTTAGATAGCGTCATCGAGGGACTATGATCTTATATTTGCTTGTTTTTGCTAAGATGTCTCACATGCGTAATATGGCCATTTTGTAAAGGCAACCAAGTGGATTTACCCTAGGGGGTGTTTGTGTGCAAGTGTGTTGACATTCATGCTTGTTTTAGTCTTGATTAGGGTTTTCTAAGTCATTGGTTTTAGTCTTTCCATACAAACCCTAATTACTAGCATTTGTATATAAAGCGATAAATTGCGGAATAAATGTACAAAAATGCAAAATGTAAAGAAAATGGATCTTTTTGTTTGGATTTTTTAGAGAAAAGGGATTTGTTTTAACCTAATTAATTAAAATAAAATAATTAATTAAAATAATAAAAGTAAACCTAATTTAATAAGAAAAGATTTTAAGTAAAATCCTAAGTCTATTAATTGATTAAAAGGAAATTAAGTTTAAGAAAAAGTATCTTTGTATTTTTTGTCTTGAAAATAATTTATAGTATTATAAAATATTTTTGGCCTTTTTTCATATTAAAATAATATATTTTAATTGGTGTAAAAGAAAATAAATAATAACCTAGTTTTAATTAAATTTACAAGAATAATTAGTAAAAATAAATAATGTATGATTAATAAAATAATTTTATTGTGTGATAAAAATAAATAAACTATGTCAAAATGTAAATCTACTATGTTTTTTAATTGGTGTATTTTTTATGATTTTTTAGTATTAGAAAAATAATTAAGAAAACAAAATAATAAAATAATAAAATAAAATTGGGCCAGGGATGCTGAAAGCCTGCAAGGGGTGAGAAGTAACAAAAAACATAGGCCCAAAGATTGAAGCCCATCGCGTGCCAAAAAAGGGTCAGAAAATGCAAAAAATGTGAAAAAAATCAAAAGGGTACCACTGGGACTCGAACCCAAGTCCCAAAGATTACAAGCGCGCACTTCTACCACTAAGGTGGTTATACATCCGTTAACATAAGCAAAACAATAAATATATGATACAAAACGCGCCCTGATTTACACTTCATCTTCAACCTCCAGCCAGACCAACTGTAACTTGTTCATTTCTCAACAAAAATGAAAACTGTAAACATGAAACTTGTAGCAAATTTCCTCACGATTTCAGAAATATAAAGCATTAAAACTATAGCTCAAAGATAAACATGAATTTTAATGGCTCTATTATGAACCCTAAAAATCTCAGAAAATTCAATCTTAAAATTCTCTAAGCTCAGGCAAAATTAATGGAAGCTATGGACATGGTTAGCTTTAGGGCAATGATATCTACATGTTTCATTCACAAATAAATCATTGATGATGCCTGTATGAAAAGTTCCAAAGTTAGAAAACATAACTTGCAAGAGGGTATCGGGTTTGAAGTTTGAGCAGCTTTTAAGGAGTTCCAATGGTTGAGTTAGCTTCCTCAAGTTCTCAGGAAGCTACTGAAATGCTTAGCTTGAGCTAAAAGTACTTAGGGAGTTCTGGAGAAGTCCAAGTGCAAAGCTCTATTTTTGAAAATGGAGGATGGGGTTAATGATGTTACAGTTCTGTAACAGGGTGTAGGATCAGTTCTAAATGATGTTTAGAAGCTTTAGGAACCAAAAGGCTTGAAAACGCACGAGGGAGTTATGAGTTTCAAGTTTTTGGTCAATTTATGTGAAAATGGAAGTATGAGATGTGTTCCTGAGCTTTAGGTGTTTTCAGGGCTTAAGCATTCGTGTATCTTGTGGAAAATAGTTTTTCTATGTATAAGCAAAAGGTCTTGAGTGCATTGGACAATCAGAAGTACAAGTTACAAGCTTTTGGCTAGGTTACTTGATTTTCAAGAAAAGAGGGAAACCAAGTTTTAATGTGAGGTACAAGCATGGGCTTGGTGATTGTAAGTGTATAAACCATTTCTTATGAGTTATAGGACTTGTATGATTATAAGAGAACAAGTGCAAGGCTCAAGAACAAGTTTTGTGCAAAAAAGCACTTTATCAAAATGACAATGTACACTTTCTTCCAAAAATGGATATAAAGCATGTCCATGCATTGAATGCTTGAAATGAGACCTCTAACAGTTGTGAAAACCATTAATTATGGAGTTCCTAACAAGTTTGAGGCCTGAAAATTAGAGTTTATGAAGCATAGTTTGAATTTTGAATTTGGTTCATCACAAAATGACTTGTAATTCAAGTGATAAAACCCTAACTTCATCTCTTTGATTCTCCCTACTCAAGAATGATCTCAAGGAGTTCTTGACATTTTGGAAAGCTTGAAATGTGCTCTACAAGCCATCTTTGAATTTATTTTGAAGATTCACCTTGGAACTATATGAAAAAGTGCCATGAAGTTGGGTCAAAATCCTGACCAAATTAGGGCAAAATTTCACTAAGTGTTTTGTTTCATGACCACATGTTCTTCAAATTATAACTTGAGATCCAAGAACTTTTGGAAGAAGTTGTGTGAAGAAAAGTTGTATATTTCATGGAGATCTACAACTTTCATGTAGGAAGTTTCTCTTTAATCACTTTGCATCATGGTGAAAAGTTTTCTCAAAGTTATGAAAAAATAAGAAATTTCCAACACTTAGAAAAATTTCTAAGTTTAGAAATTTTAACTTTTCAAAATGAAATCTTAAAATTTTGATTTCTTGATGAATAAGTTTCATATTTTGAAATGCTTTGATGAATTGTGATCTTTGGCATTTGAATTTGAGCAAAAATTCAAAGTTTGACTTTTCAGTATACAATTGACTTTGATCAGTTGACTGAAAATTCATCTGTCAATCCATTGGACTTGAGCAATGTTTTGAGCTTTGTCATTAGATAAAAATGATGCAATTGGACTCTTGAGATCATTATTTAAAAAAATTGATCATTTTCTAGGTCAAAAATCAGAAATTGCCCTTTCCCCAGTCAAAACCCTAATTTTGACCATTTTGCCCTTTTTGAAATTTGATCAAATTTCTTGGGGAATTATGGTCCAAACTTGATCAAATGATACATATGATTCTAAAATGTTGAAGTGGATCAAAAGTTATTAAGTTTGACTGTAAATTGGTCATGGTTGACTTTTTCCCCAATACAGTTGATTTTTAGGTCAACTGCTCAATTGACTGAGCAAAAGTGTGATCCAAGGCTTGAAACTTGACATGAGTAATCTTGGGGGGTCCATAATGATCCATGGAAGTCATATGGGGTATTGAAAGTTCAAATACCCTTGTGCAATCTCAAACCCTAATTTTGGTCATTAGTGTTTAAGGAGGTGTCTTGAGCTTGATCAAACCTAATGCAGTCTTGAGCCAAAGGAGATATTGTGAGCAAAAATCTTGATAAGTGAGAGGGAAAATTTTGGGGTACAACAGAGACGTTTCAGAGGAATCATCCGCCTGTTTTTAAAGGTAGGTTCGATCCTAATGAAAAACGAGTTTGGATCAAGGAGATTGATAGAATATTTCGAGTCATGGATTTCTCAAAGGCGCAGAAGGTGTGGTTTGGTATGCATCAAATGAAAGAGGAAGCTGATGACTGGTGGGTTGGAACTCATCAGAGACTGACAGCTCTTGGGGAAGTGATTACTTGGGCTTTATTCATCAAGGAATTTCTGAGGAAGTATTTTCCTGAAAATGTGCACGGGAAGAAAGAGATTGAGTTTCTGGAGTTGAAACAAGGAAGTTTGACTGTGACTGAGTACACTTCAAGAATTGTGGAACTGGCAAAGTTTTATCCACATTACAGTGAGGAAACTGCTGAGTTCTCAAAGTGTATAAAGTTTGAGAATGGTTTTCTTCTGGAGATCAAGAGGACGATTGGGTATCAGCAGATCCATGTGTTTTTAGAATTGGTGAACAGTTGTAGAATCTATGAACATGATAGCAAAGCTCATTGAACTCACTACAAGAGTTTGAATGAGAAAAGAGGAAAGCAATATCAAGATCGTAAGAAGCCTTATGATGCCCCATGATATAAAGGGAAACATAAGGCTTATGATGGGAAGAAATTAGGTGGGGTAGGGGCTCCCGCTTTTATCAAGTGCTATAGTTACGGTGAACAAGGTCATCGATCCAACGAATGTGAGAATAAGGTGCTGAGGTGTTACAAGTGTGGTAAAGTCTGTTCATCGTGCTCGTGAATGCAAGAGCGATGGTGCAACTTATTTGGATTGTGGAGAGCAGGGTCATATCAGTACCAAGTCTCAGAAACCAAGGAAGGATGATACTGCCAAGACCAATGGTAGAGTGTCCGCTCTAGGTGGGTCAGAGGATTCTAAGAAGGAAAACTTGATTCGAGGTACTTGCTTTATAAATGATGTTGAATTGTTGTTATTATTGATACTGGTGTTACTCATTCATTTATTTCACTTGAATGTTCTATTGAGTTAAAATTGAAATTGTCTGATATGAATGGTAGTATGGTAATAGATACTCCTGCTAGTGGTTTTGTTACTACTACTTACGTTTGTTTGAAGTGCCCTTTGACTATTTATGGCAAGAGTTTGGTGATGGATTTGGTGTGTCT
The DNA here is from genome assembly GCA_948472305.1 of Vicia faba. Taxonomy (NCBI): domain Eukaryota; kingdom Viridiplantae; phylum Streptophyta; class Magnoliopsida; order Fabales; family Fabaceae; genus Vicia; species Vicia faba. The sequence continues at coordinate 47,246,147 of OX451736.1, forward strand.
TCCCTTACACCAAATCGATGTTATCCTTGGGATGAACTGGTTGGAGTTTAACTATGTTCATATCAATTGTTAATAAGACTTTGAGGTTCCCTAAGTTTGGTGATAATGGAGAATAGATTTTGTTGACCGCTAGGCAAGTGAATGAGATTTTAGAAGATGAAGCCTTGATGTTTGCAATGTTTGCATCGTTGCAAGTTGATGGGAAAGATGCGAACATGGAATTACATGTTATCTGCGAATTTCCAGAGGTGTTTCCAGATGACATCAATAATTTACCTCCTGAACATGAAGTGGAGTTTTCTATAGATTTGGTGCCAGGTACAAGTCTAGTGTCGATGGCTCCTTATAGAATGTCAGCTTCATATTTGAGCGAGTTGAAGAAACAATTGGAAGAGATGCTCGAGAAGAAGTTTGTTAGACCGAGTGTTTTACCGTGGGGTGCTCTTGTGTTGATAGTTAAGAAGAAATATGGATGTATGAGGTTGTGTGTAGACTACAGACAATTGAATAAAGTGACGATTAAGAATAACTATCCACTTTCGAGGATCAACAATTTGATGGATCAGTTAATGGGTGTGTGTGTTTTCACCAAGATTGATTTGAGGTCGGGTTATCATCATATTCGAGTTAAACTATATGATATTCCAAAGACGGCTTTCCGAACAAGGTATGGTCATTATGAATACACTGTGATGCCGTTCGGTGTATCTAATGTGCCAGGTGTTTTCATGGAGTATATGAATAGAACTTTTCATTCCTACCTGGATAAGTTTGTTGTGGTCTTTATTGACAATATTATGGTCTATTCTAAGACGGAAGAAGAGCATGCTGAGTATTTGCAAATGGTTTTGCAAGTGTTAAAGGAAAAGAAATTATATGCAAAGTTATCGAAGTGCGAATTTTGGCTAAAGGAAGTTAGGTTTCTTGGCCATGTGATTTCTAGTGGTGGGATTATTGTGGATCCTTCTAAAGTTGATGTTGTGTTACAGTGGGAGGCTCCAAATTCTGCAACTGAAATTTGAAGCTTTCTTGGTTTGGCAGGTTACTATCGAAGGTTTATTGAGGGATTTTCTAACTTGGCCTTCCCGTTGACTCAGTTAACTCGAAAGGGTCAAGATTATGTGTGGGATGTGGCGTGCAAAGAAAGCTTTGTAGAATTAAAGAAGAGGTTGACGACCACTCCAATATTGATTTTGCCTAATCCAATTGAATATTTTATGGTGTATTGCGATGCGTCTAAGGTGGGATATGGTGGTGTACTAATGCATAATGGACAAGTTGTTGCTTATGCTTCTAGGAAACTCAGAGTTCATGAAAGGAATTATCCTACGCATGACTTAGAGTTGGCAGCGGTGGTGATTGTATTAAATATTTGGAGATATGAGCTTAATGTGTGAAGAGACTTCTAATAGTGTGAAATTTGGAATGTTGAAACTGACTAGTTGTATAATAGAAGAAATGCGCGAAGGTTAGAAGTTTGATTGGAGGTTAGTCGATTAATTGACTTTGATTAACCAAGGTAAAGGAGATAAATTCATAATTGATGAGAATGGTGTAATAAAGTTTGGTGATAGAGTTGTGTTCTAGATGTTCCAGAGCTTAAGAAGATTATTCTTGAGGATGGTTATAGAAGTGGGCTAAGTATTCACCCTATTGCTATAAAGATGTATTAGGACTTAAAGAAGTTATTCCGGTGGCCTGGTATGAAGAAGGAAGTTACCAAATTTGTTGATGCTTGCTTGACTTGTCAGAAGGCGAATATTGAGCATCAGAAGCCTATGGGTCTTATGAAACCGTGGAGTATTCCAGAATGAAAGTGGGACATTGTCTCTATGGATTTTGTGACGGGTTTGTCGGTTACTACTAAGGGTAATGATTCAATTTAGGTGATTGTGGATAGATTGACTAAGTCGACACATTTCTTACCGATAAAGATTAATCATCCTATGGAAAAGCTGGTTAGATTGTATATTGATGAAATTGTGAAGTTGCTCGGAGTACCTTCAAGTATCATGTCAGATAGAGATTTGAGGTTTACGCTAAAATTTTGGATAGGTTTGCAGAATGCTTTTGGTACTAAGTTAAAGTTGAGTTTGGCATATCATCTGCAGATGGATGGTCAGACAAAGAGGACTATTCAGTCTTTAGAGGATTTTTTGAGGGCTTATGCGTTGGAACAAGGAGGTGCTTGGGACAAACACTGGCCATTGATTGAGTTTACTTATAATGACAATTTTCATTCTAGTATTGGAATGGCTCCATATGAAGCGTTGTATGGTAGGAGGTGTAGGACTCCATTATGTTGCTATGAGTCGGGTGAGAGTGTTGTACTCGCACCTGAGGTTGTACAAGAGAAAATTGGGAACATAAAGATGATTCAAGAGAAGATGAAGGCTTCTCAGAGTCGTCAAAAGAGTTATCATGATCATGTATTTTTGAGGGTTACTCCGATGACTGATGTTGGTAGAGCTTTAAAGTCAAGAAAGCTTACACCGTGTTTCGTTGGACCATATCAGATACCAGAGAAGATAGGTGAGGTGGCTTATCGAGTTATTTTTCCTCCGTCACTTGTAAATCTACATGATGTGTTTCATGTATCTCAATTGAGAAAGTATATTCAGGATCCGTCGCATGTGATACAAATGTATGACGTACAAGTGAGAGATAACCTGAATATTGAAGCATTACCATTGAAAATTGAAGTTTGGGAAATGAAGCAATCATGAGGCTAGGACATCGCCTTAGTGAAGGTATTATGGGGTGGACCAGCTGGTAAAAGTTGGACTTGGGAACGCGAGGATCAGACAAAAGAGTCTTATTCGAACTTGTTTTCGCCAGGTAATTTTTGAGGGCGAGTTGTAACGCCCCAAATTCTAGAATAATTATTATTTAATTAATTTATCATGAGTATATGAGTCATTGTGAAGTGTTTAGTGTATGTGATGTTTTGGTTCTTTCTGTAAGTCCTTGTGACGATTTATGATGTGTATTCGTTACGCAGTTACGATGCAATAATAATGACTTGATAAATATGATGTTTAAGATGGTGATTTGTTTGGTGTAGGATGAGACAATAAGAGTGTTTAGAATTTACATGATTAGTTTGGAATTATTTATATTTAATAGTAATTATTTAGAATTATTTAGATTTAAATAAATGGAATGGTGGTCTAGAGAAAATAAGGGCAAGATGGTCAACTGGAAGGAATAAGTGAGGGTAATAGTGGAAATTCATTATTAGGGATCCGAGAGGGTAATTTTGTTATAAGGAAAAGGTTTTGTATTTTACACGATCTTTATGCACGATAGTTTTAGAGGAACATTATAAAGAGGCAGAGCTAGGGCACAAAGAGGCAAAGAGGAATTTGTAGAACACGAAAAGGATTTGATTGCTAGCCATAATCTTAATATAAGGGAGTTTATCTTGATTATTATAATTGATCTAAGGTTTAGATAGTTGTGGATTGTAGTAGGTTTTTGGTTGTGATAAACATGTGATGATTAAGTGAATTAGGTGATGTTTTATGGTCTTAGATTGTAAGCAATTGTACCTATAATATATAATACATTGAATTATCGATGTTTGGTGAAAAAATTGTGATTAAATGATGCTTTAGGATCTATAATGTGAAGAAGTAGCAAGACTAGGATTGGTTTTTATGCATGGAAATCGCAACAGGTAAACCATGTATGCATTATGTTCTAGGGCGATGGGGTAGCGTCATCGGGCGATGGTGTTGCCGCGTGGCCGTTGCTAGGATAAAACGGGAGCGACGAAGGGAAGAAAAGAGTGATGCTACTAGATTGCATCGCTCCAAGCATCACTGGATGAAGTCGGAGGTGACAGAAGCGTTTACAGGTGTTAGAGGTATGTCTTCAGGCGATGGTGTCCAAATTTTATTGGTTGTGTTGGATTTTCCTAAAAGAGCCGTAACTTGAGTTTTAAAACTCGGATTGAGGTGTTGTTCGAAGCATTGGATAGCTAACACAATGAACTTTAGTTTGATGAAATAAAAGAAGATAAAATAAGTATTTTTACCAATACCTAAGCTAGGGTGATGTTAGGTTCCCCGTGTCGAATTAGCAAGACACTTTTTTTTAATTAAGATGATGTGACGATATTATGTGATGTTTGTCTAATCATGACGATAATATGATGATTTATGTGTATTTAAGATGATATGATGATATTGTGATGAAATCATGAATGATGATGCGTCTTGACTATTCATGGTCGTTTTATCATATTGTTGCGCATCATACATTCATGGCATAGTTTAGGACTTCGGTCCAGTGATGTTATTAGGACTTATGTTCAATGAAGATGATAGGATAATTTTCCAGTGAAGGCATCAATCCGATAGTGTAAATGGAGTGAAAAATTGTGAAGTGCTCTGGTTCCAAGCGGGAGTCGATCTTATTGGTGGGGATCTTTGGAGATAATGATGACTGAGTCATCAGTGAAGTTTTGGTACCACATGCATGAGTCTACAATGACACATTTAATTTTAAGTGACATTGCATAATGATGTGATAAAACAATGTTTGTCGATAAATGATGCTTTGATAATATGTTGTCATGATTTGATGATGATGTGAAGGTGTGAGTATAACATGAGGTTCGTGCGATGTTTGGTGCCTTACCTATTGCATGTGTTGTACCCAAAAATTTTCCCTCTCATTTATCAAGAATTTTCTCACAAGATTTCTTTGACTCAAGACTGCATTAGGGTTTGGCCAGCTTAAGTCACCTCATCATGCATTGATGACCAAAATTAGGGTTTAAGTTTGCACAAGGATTTTTGGACTATCAAAGCTTCATATTAATTTCAAGGATCATTATGGACCCCCAAGATTACTCATGCCAAGTTTCAAGCTTTGAATCACATTTTTGATCAGTCAATTGGACAGTTTACCTAAAAATCAGCTGTATTAGGGAAAAAGTCAACCATGGCCAATTTACAGTCAAACTTCATAATTTTTTATCCACATCAACATATTAGACTCATATGTATCGTTTAATCAAGTTTGGACCATAATTCCTCAAGAAATTTGATCAAATCATCAAAAGGGCAAAATGGTCAAAATTAGGGTTTTGACTGAGAAAGGGCAATTTCTGATTTTTGACCTAGCAAATGATCAAATTGTTTGAAGAATGATTTCAAGAGTTAAATTGCATCATCTTGACCTAATGACATGGTTAAAAACATTACAAATCCATTGGATTGACAAATGAATTTTTCAGTCAACTGATCAAAAGTCAACTATACACTGAAAAGTCAAACTTTGACTTTTTGGTCAAATTCAAATGCCAAAGATCATAATTCATCAAAACATGTCAAAATATGAAACTTGTTCATCAAGAAACCTAGGATTTAAGATTTGGTTTTGAAAAGTTGAAAATTTTAACTTAGATATTTTTCTAAGTATAGAAAATTTCTTGTTTTTTCTCAACTTTAAGCCAAATTTTCACCATGATGCAAGATGATTCAAAGGAAACTTCCAACATGAAAGTTGTGGATCTCCATGAAGTCTACAACTTTGGTTCACACAATTTCTCATAAAGATTCTTGGATCTCAAGATATAATTTTGTGAATACATGCTCATGAACTAAAATAACTTAGTGAAATTTTGCCCTAGTAAGGCAGTTTTTTGACCTAACTTCATGGAAAATTTTCACATAGTTCCAAAGGGAATTTCCAAAATCATTTCAAATATGTGTTGTAGAGCACATTGCAATCTTTCCAAAATGTCATAGAACTCCTTGAGATCATTCTTGAGTAGGGAGAATCGAAGAGATGAAGTTGGTGATTTATCACTTTGATTTCAAGCCATTTCATGAAGAACAAAATTCAAATCCTCAAGCATGCTGAAGAAATCTTACTTTGCAGGCTCCTAACTTGACTTTCACTCCACAACTAAATGTTTTCATAGTTGTTGTAAGCTTTTATCTAAGCATTGAATGCATTGTACAAGAACAATTCCATTTTTGGCACAAAGGTACCATTTCCATTTTGATAAAGCACAACTTTTGCAATTTTCCACTCCTTGAGCCTTGCACTTGTTTTCTCTGCACACAAGCAAAGCAAAAAACAAAAGAAACTTTCCTGAAACCTCTACCAAACCAGACCATGCTTGTACAACACTTAGGGACTTGTCTCCTCACCTTTCTTCAAAAGCAATTAATAGAGCCAAAAGGCTATAACTCAGAAATCTTGAGAAAGCTTGAGGTCTAACCTTTTCCATACTAATACAAAAGTGTATTGCAACCTAACACACGAATTCTAAGACTCAGAAACACTCCCAAACACTTTGCCATTGAAAATCTGCCATAGTTTGACAGTTTTACACCTTACTCAGCCATCTCAAAAACCACTCGTGCGTTTTGAGTTTTAACCACATAAACACATAATATACATCATATCTAAGTGTTCCAGACCCCTGTCCCCTCACTGTAACTCCTTCTCCTCCATCCACCATTTTCAAATTTCAAGCTTGGAGGTTGACTTGAGTAGGGAGATTCAGGGAGTTTCAAGACAAGGTAAGGATTGGAATACACTCAGGGAGGTCCAGGAAAGCTAAACAAATCCTCATGCCTTCTCAAAACTTGCTCAAACTCCATTCACGATCTCAAATGAAAGAGGTAAAAACTCAAACTTCTATCTCTTCATACAAGCATCCTTTGGCCCTGATTTGTGAAAGAAAAATGTAGATATCCTTGCCCTAAAGCCAACCATGTTCATAGTTTTCATTTAAATTCATTGTGTATAGAAAATTTTGGATTTGAAATTTTTGTAAAAATTATGTTTCAAATTAGGGCCAGCAAAATTAGCTTTGATCTTTGACTTTTAATTTACATAAGTTATATGGTTGAAATCGTGGGAAGAAACATTATCACTTTCATATTTGGATTTTTCATTTTCATGGAGAAATGAGAGAGATACAGGTGGTCCGGCCATGGCTCAAGGTTGAAGATGAAGTTTCCTTCAGGGGGCGTTTTCTAATATATATTTATCTTTGTGTTTCTATAAACGGATGTACAGCCACCCCAGTGGTAAGGCAGCGCGCAAAAATGCCATAGGTCATGGGTTCGAGCCTTGGCGCCTGCCTTTTGAAATTTTTCCCATTTTTTCCATTTTTTGCTTGCTTGCAGCGCATTGGGCTTCAGTGCATTGGGCCATTTTGTTTTTTCTAACATTTTACCACCTTGTCTACTTATATACCCCCTGGTCCATTATCATTTATTTATTTATTTTGTTTTCATTTTATTTTCTTAATAATATTTTCTTAATATTAAAAATCATAAAAAATATAAAAATGATAGATTTGTATTTTAGTTTATTTTATTTTATTTTTTCTCAATAAAAAATATTTTATTTAGTTATACACCATTCATTTTATTAATTAAATTTGTAAATTAATTTAGGACTAGTTTAATATTTATTTTTCTTTACACCCATTAAGTATATTATTTTAGTATAAAAAAGGACCAAAAATACCTCATAAATACCATATATTATTTTTAAGACAAAAAAATACAAAAAAAATACTTACTTTTCTTAAAGAAATTTATTTCCTTTTAATAAAATAGAATTAGGGTTTAATCAAAATCCTTTCTAAAAATAATTTCTTTCCTTATTTGATTTAAGTTAATCTTGATTTATTTATTAGGTTTAGGTTAAAACATTTTCATATAAAAAAGCCAAACAAATATTCTTTGCATTTACATATCTTTGCATATTTAATTCATCTTACATACTATTTATTCCAATATTTGTATATATTCAATTTGGTTGTAATAGATTAATTAGGTTTACATTATTGCAATCCCCATTCATAAATTGTATACCCCCCTCCCACAAAGTGTTGTAATAGAGCAGTAATCTTTAAATTTCACAATTGATCGCTTTTACATAACATGCTAGTAATTAGGGTTTGTATGGCAAGATGAAACCAATCAAATAGAAAACCATAATCCAAGACAAAATAAAGCATGAAAATGACATACTTGCACACAAAACACCCCTAGGGTTACTCCACTTGGTTGCCTTATACAAAAAATGGCCATATTACGCATGTAAGGTATCTTAGCAAGACAAACAAATACAAGATCATAGACCCTCGAAGACGCTATTCAAAGTTGCCTTACAAAAATGATCTTAGCCCCTCAAAAATGCTAAGACACTTTACAACATTGCTAATCATGGCTATACGATGACCCACGCCCATCTCGTTTACATCCAAAGATAAGGTTGCTTACCAAATCAATGGTAAGACAACAATATCAAAGGAAAAGAAAATGAACAAGAAAGAAATTTGAGTAGGTAGATTACTTTTAGTTACTTGCTCCATTTCAAAACAAATATCCTTGCTATTTTCAAAAACAAGCACATACACAAACATCTTACAAAACTTGAAAACATTTTCAAAAAGATCAACATCTTTGTATACATTCTTACGAACGAGAATCATTACAAAGATTGCCTAAACAATGGCTTCTTTTACAAAATACTTTCAAAAAAATACAAAAGCATAATTTCAAACAAAATCAAGTGATCTAGCAAGTAACTAAGAGCCCATGGAAAACCATGGATGAAAAGGGTGCTAATACCTTCCCTTTTCATAATCTACCCCCCCGAACTCAAGAAACAATCTCAAAGGTCTTTCCTGTACTTTTTCACCTTTCCTTTTGGATAAAAGAAAAATCGGTGACGACTCTTGCTAACCGCAACATTTGCGATATAAATGAAAAAACAATCAAGTCAGTTCTCCCACCGCATTACAGAACTGGCGACTCTGCTGGGGAATATTCCAAAAGTGGGGTTACCTTAGGGATTAAATCACATTTATTTGCTTACATTTTTTTACCTGTATGCTTTACATTATGGTTCTTTGTTTGGGTTTGAATCCTCTACCCGAATTTGGGATAATTATAGGTAAGTAGCAATACGTTGTGGAAATTGTGCGGGGTATACCGACATGGTCTAAGCAATAGCTATGTTAGTGCGACATATTTGAGGGTACCAGTAGCCTTTGAGTTAATCAAAGAGAATACGGGGCCGCTGAGTGATGTCATGAAGCACTAATGAACTTCTAGAACCTTTACTTGACCAACTTGGCCTTTAGGTTATAGTGAGATGACCGACTTTAGTGTAGTCCGAAGTTGGTAGATAATCGATACTACATTCATTGAGGTTTAGTTTCTTGGGATATTTCGGTCGCCATTAAAGAGGCTTGAGCTGAAACAATGACCAAGGAAACAATCCAGTGATATTGAGCTCCTTAGAACCCGGTTACTATTACTAGGACAGGTTTAAGCCAACTAAACTTCAAGAGGGTACTTACCTATAAAACTCCATGCAAGCCTAAACCTAGGACTTGTTTTCTTTGTTTGTATATGAATACTTGTACATAACATCATAAACATCATGAAAATCATATGCATCCACTAACCATTTCAAGGATTTTAGGTTTCATCTTTGTTCTTGTTTTGTAGGGTATGGATTCACTTCGCAGGAAAACTATTCAAGTCAGCCTTGTGAGAATCCCTCTACAACTTAAGGAGCTAGTTTCAAGGATTCCTGAAAACTCTCCATTCACCGAGAGACATGGTCACCTACTCAACTTGGTCACCTCCAACACAAATGAGGACATGATGAAGGTGCTCTTTCAGTTTCTTTGATCCTTTACACCACTGCTTCACATTTCCTGACTATCAACTTGTGCCTACTTTGGAAGAATTCTCCCAACTCTTGAGGATTCCCATTATCAATCAACTACCTTTCAACGGTACAAAAAGACATCCAAAGACAAAAGAGATTGCTCAAGTTCTACACTTGCACTCATCTGATATCACAACTCATTGGAAAACAAGGAGTGGTGTCAAAGGCTTCCTAGCAAAGTTTCTGTTTGAGAAAGCCCAAAACTGTTGGAATTCTTTAGACTTGCAAGATTTTGAGGAAATTGTGGCTCTCCTCGTCTATAGGATGGTTTTGTTTCCAAATCCTGACCAATTCATAGATGTGAGCACCGTCAAAATCTTCATATGATGCAACCCAGTGCCTACATTGCTAGGGGATATCCTACACTCTTTTCACACTCGCATAATGAGGAAAAGGGGTGTCCTTATGTGTTAAACTCCTCTCTTGGAAAGATGGTTTATTTCTCATCTTCCCCAATCAATATTAAAGAATGAGCAAGGTTCAAGGTGGTCACAAAGGTTGATGACACTCAAGCATTCAGACATTCATTGGTGCTCCTGATCCAAAGAGAATGTTATCATTGTCGACCATTGTGGAGAATTCCCTAATGTCCCTCTACTTGGAATTAGAGGAAGAATCACCTACAACCCTTTATTAGCCTTAAGACAGTTTGGTTACGCCCGAAGGGATGGCCCGCACGAGATGCTGATTCAAGGTTTGGTATTCGACTACGACAACGATGATCAAGGTCTTCGCCAGAGATTTATCCGAGCTTGAAGGATGCTAAACAAGGTGGATAGCAAGACTTTGGGGCACAATAATTCCATCCCTCTTGAGTCTTACCTCAAATGGGTACGAACTCACGCTCACAATCTTATGATGCCTTACCCCTCCATTCTACCGGTAATTATTGAGCCTGTCACAGAGGGAGATGTTCCACACACTATCTTACATCCTGACATGCCCACATCTCTTGAAGACCTATAAAGGGATTGGATACAACTAAAGGGGGAGCGAGATACTTTCGAAGCCCAATTCTACGCAAGCGAGAAGAAGGTTTTGGAACTTACTAGGCTACTTCATGAGGAGCAGACTCTGAATGCCTACATTGCACCGAAGAGGATGCACACTACTTTTCTATCTTAGAGTTTTGTATTATTTTGCCCGAGGAGCATTGATGTACTCAAACTTTTTCTTATTAATATAACGTGTGTTTCTTTTTTGTCTAAAACAAATCTGAATCTTTGAAATCCTTGAAAACATTGCATATGCATATACCATTCATCATAACATAAACAGGTCTTTTGCAACAAGTCTCCTCATCTCTCTACTGTTTATTTCAGTAAGATGGATCTCACACTAACAATGAAAGATCTCCAAGCTTAGAATACGCAGTTTCAACAGTTTCTCATAACCCTAGCCAAGGGGAAAGAAGAGTTGAAGAAACTGCTGGCTGAAGAGAGGAAAAAGAAAAGAAAGAAGGAAACTGGAGTCTTAAACATGAGAAGAAGATTTCATGGGCAGACAAGAAGGACTTCGGACTTTGCAACAACATCCGGTGAAGGAGAAGGGAAAGGCAAGGAAACAGTTGTCCCGTCAGAATCAGAAGAGGAGGCAGAAGAAGAGGACTACTATGAGGAACAGTACCCTCCAGCTGATGACAAGTATAAACATCTTGAAGAGCGATTGAGCGCGATGGAAATCCAAAAGGTACCAGGCTTGGACTTTGAGGAATTGGGTTTGGTGTCGGGGATTGTGATTCCTGCTAAATTCAAAGCACCTGTATTAGCTAAATATGATGGAGTTTCATGCCCTAAGATGCATCTCCGGTCATATGTGAGGAAAATCTAACCCCATACCGCTGATAAAGACTTATGGGTACACTTTTTCCAAGACAGTCTGTTTGGAACATAGCTTGTCTGGTTCTACCAATTAGAAAGAGCCAATGTTCACAATTGGGAAGATCTTGCTGCAGCTTTCTACAAGCAATACTAGTACAATACTGATTTGGCGCCTACTCGTACTCAACTCCAGAGTATGGCCATGGTCTCCAATGAAGGTTTCAAGGATTATGCATAAAAATGGATAGATTTGTCTGGAAGAGTTCAACCCCCTTTGTCTGAGAGAGAATTTGTAGACATGTTCTTGAGAACCTTATCTGGTCCCTTTCTCAATCATTTAATCGGAAGTTCATCCGCTGGTTTTATTGAACTAATATTGACCGGAGAGAGGATAAAAGCCGGTATAAAGAATGGAAAGATTCAGAAAGACACATCTTCTTCAACAGCTGTAAGGAAGCCCTTTACCAGAAAGAAAGAGGTGGACACCGTATATCCGCAAAAAAACTAAGATTGAGCCGAACGCCGACCAATGGTGGGGGTTGTTATGATCCCAAAGCCTACATCTGATCAACAAAGCAATAATTAACCAAGGGTAGAAAAGCCAGTCAGGCAGTTTACCAGAATCAACATGACTCCATTTCAAGTATTACCTCATCTGCTAAGATCCAACTTGGTAACCTTGAAAAAAGATCCGAAAAACCCCAACACAACATCCCCTCATTATCATCCCAATGCCCGTTGCGCATATCACGTTGAAAGTCCTGGTCACGATACTAATAACTGTTGGGCCTTGAAGAAAAAAAATACATGACCTCATCGAAGCAAAAGAAATTGAGTTTGATGCGCCCGAGAAGCCAAATGTCATTTCTGCTCCTATACCCAGACATGGCCACAATACCAATGCCATTGAAGAAGATTTTTTTGTTACCTCAGTTAACGAGCTCATAACCCCACTTCCGAATATTAAGATAAACTTGTTGAAAGCCAGTGTGTCCCTGGGCTGTAATAAAGTTTGCCATCTCTGCTTATCCTCACCAACTGGTTGTCCTTTGTTAAAGGCAGGCATTCAGTGCCTGATAGATAACAAAGAGATTTTGTTTGAGAAGACTCATGTTCCACCTATTCCTGTTGAAGATGTTTCTATCATTACCATTTCCGCCAATTCTTCCAGGGTCTCCACCAAAAGACCCGTTAGAATTACATCAGTTCCGAAAGCAACTCCTCTAATAATCACAATGCCTGGGCCAGTCCCATATACATCAGACAAAACCATACCATGGAATTATGGAGGGGATGTCTATTACCATGGTATTAAGCAAGACAGGCCGGCCGCCGAGGAGATAAATTCCGAGAAAGAAGACTCTGGCGTCAATAACATTGCCGGAACTAGCAAAATTACCCTAAGTGGTAGGATCTTTTCTCCAGAAATTGCTCCCCTAAAAGCAGTTTCTGGACCCATAATCATCCTTGTGGCTGCTCCAAAGGCTGTTACCGGTCCTACATTTATCTCCAACAATACTCCAATTGACAACGCTGTTACAACCCCTGTAATCATTCTTACTGACACTCCTACTGCCGAGTTAACTGAGGCTCGAGGAAAAGGTGTTATGGTTGAGCCTGTCCGGACGAAGGCTCAGTCATTGGCTATCCCTGAGACCTCCAAGAAGGATATGGAGATCTTAAAAATTATAAAGAGAAGCGAATAAAATGTAGTTGAACAATTGGGGCAAACTTCCTCTAAAATCTCCATGCTAGCATTACTACTGTGTTCCGAGGCGCATGCAAAAGCCTTGGTGAAGTTCTTAAAAACAACCCATGTACCGCAAGAAACATCTGCTGATCAATTTCAAGACTGCGTGGCCAGCCTAACTGCGGAAAATGGTTTAGGTTTTTCAGATGCTGATCTAACGCCGAGGGGAAGAAAGCATAATGAGGCGTTGCATGTCTCAGTGGATTGAAGGGGAACCACTCTGGCACATGTTTTGGTGGATACTGGCTCATCCCAGAATGTATTACCCAAAAAAGCTCTTGATAGACTTGACTGTGAGGGGTTGACTTTGAAGCCGAGCAACATAGTGGTAAGGGATTTTGACGACTCTAAGAGGATGGTACATGGGGAGGTGGACATTCGCATAAAGGTTGGAACCCAAACCTTCAATTCAACTTTTTATGTGATGGACATCCGCCCTTCATATTCCTTCTTGCTAGGCCTTCCATGGATCCATAATGTTGGTGCTGTTACCTCTACACTGCACCAGATGCTGAAGTATCCGGTTCAAGGGAAGATTATCACCGTACATGGAGGGGAAGAATACACGATCAACCATCTCAATTCCTTCAGATACATGGAATTGGACGGAGAATTCATTGAAACTCCATTTCAACACTTTGAAGAGGTCCCCCAAGAGGTGTCAGTGACCAAGGTTGTTCCCAAGATTACAAGGCATCCACTCTGGATGTCATCTCTGAAGGATGCCAAAGAAGTGGTGGAAGAAGGTGGATGCACTATCTGGGGACAACTCCCAGATATCCCGTATAAATATGACAAGTTTAGCTTAGGTTTAACTTGAAGTGCTCAAAAGGCTGTACGCCGTGCCCGTGCTGGAGGGCCACCCTTGAAGATCAGCAGTCGTGAGGTCAACGCGGTAGAAGATGGTCAAGATGGTTACAACCTGGAGGAATGGATCTTTCCGACTGTCATTGGAGGCTCAGTAATTGGGAGGATAGAGACTTCATCCCAATCACTTTCATCCCTCAGTAATTTATCTTTACATTTTGTTGGATCTGTAATATTCAAAATAATTCGCACTCTTAAAACCTTGTGTCTTACCCGAGGCACAATGGTCCATTTGTATGGGTTATTATCTCATTTTTCATATGACATCAATGAATCATGGACGTTTTCGCATTCAAACTTTTATGCTCATTGTTTTTCTGTTACATTTTACTTTCTTTCAAAGATAGCTATACCCTTACACACACCCAAACTCACAATGCAGGTATACATCTATTCTAGATCCCATGGTTAACGATACTCCTATGGCCTTTTGTGACTCTGAGAATCTGATCTTCCAAGCCGAAGAAGAAGGTTAGGAAGATTGTGAAGTACCAAGAGAACTTACCAGATTGCTACAACAAGAAGAGAGAACCATTCAGCCTCACGAGGAACCCGTGGATACGATCAACCTAGGCATCAAAGAAGATAAAAAAGAGGTCAAAGTGGGTGCCAATCTGGAACCCAGTATCAAGAAGCGTATGATTCAGTTGTTGCATGATTATGTCGAAGTCTTCGCCTGGTCATATGAAGACATGCTAGGACTTGATGAAGATATTGTGGTACATCGTCTGCCTACAAGAGAAGATTGTCCGCCAGTAAAGCAAAAGGTACGTCGAATGAGGCATGATATGTCAGAAAAGATTAAAGCAGAGGTCATGAAGCAATTCAACATTGGATTCTTGGCTGTCACCTCTTACCCCTAATGGGTTTCCAATGTTGTTCCCGTGCCCAAAAGGATGTCAAAGTGCGAATGTGTGTGGACTACCGAGATTTGAATAAGGCAAGACCTAAGGATGACTTTCCACTCCCCCACATTGATATCCTAGTTGACAATACAACACAAAACAAAGTGTTTTCCTTCATGGACAGATTCTCAGGTTACAACCAAATCAAAATGGCACCTAAGGACATGGAGAAAACAAAATTTGTGACGCAGTGGGGCACATTCTGTTACAAGGTGATACCATTTGGACTGAAGAACGCTGGGGCAACCTATCAGCGTGCCATGGTAGCTTTATTTCACGACATGATACATCATGAAATAGAAGTCTACGTGGACCATATGATAGCCAGATTGCAAACAGAAGAAGAGCATCTTGATCACTTACAAAAGTTATTTGAGAGATTTAAGAAGTACAAACTGAGGTTGAATCCCAACAAGTGCACATTCGGGGTACGATCTGGTAGGCTCCTAGGCTTTATCGTCAATAACAAAGGTATCGAGGTCGATCCTGCCAAAGTTAAAGCAATACAAGAGATTCCTGCTCCTCGTACTAAGAAGGAAGTCAGAGGATTCTTGGGGCGTCTGAATTATATTGCCAGATTCATCTCTCACCTGACAGCTACTTGTGAACCAATATTCAAACTATTGAAGAAAGATCAAGTAGTCAGGTGGAATGATGAATGCCAAATTGATTTTGACAAAATCAAAGAATACTTACAAGAGCCTCCTGTGTTGATGCCACCAGTCGAGGGAAGTCGTTGATTATGTATCTAACTGTTTTAGAAAACTCAATGGGGTGTATATTGGAGCAGCATGACGAGTCTGGCCAAAAAGAGCACGCTATTTACTACCTGAGCAAAAAGTTTACCGACTGTGAAACCAGATATTCACTGCTCGAGAAAACTTGCTACGCTCTAGCATGGGCTGCTCGTCGGCTAAGACAGTATATGCTGACTCATACTACCTTGTTGATATCTAAGATGGATCCGATAAAATACATCTTCGAGAAGCCTTCTCTTTCTGGGAGAATAGCGAGATGGCAGATGATCCTGACAAAATATGACATACAATATACTACCCAGAAAGCTATAAAGAGTAGTGTACTAGCCGATCACCTTGCTCACCAAGCTGTGGAAGACTACTAGTCCATGAAGTTCGATTTTCCGGATGAAGACATTATGACATTAGACAACTGTGAAGAATTCAGGCCATATGACGGACCTGAACAAGGATCCCGATGAACCCTGTTCTTTGGTGGAGCCTCCAATGCACTCGGCAATGGTATTGGTGTTGTACTCATATCTCCAGAAGGGTGTCATACTCCCTTTACTTCTAGACGTTGCTTCAGTTTTACAAACAATATGGAGGAATACGAAGTGTGCTTCTTTGGTCTCAGAGCTGCCATAGACTTGGGGATCAAATCTTTGGATGTATTTTGAGATTCATCTTTGGTCATCAGTCAGATCAAAGGGGAATGGGACACCAAACACCCAAACCTTATCCCTTACAAAGAACATGTTTTGACATTGCTACCGCATTTTGAGAAGATTACCTTTGAGCATTTCCCGCGAGAAGAAAATCATCTAGCAGACGCTCTAGCCACAATGTCACCTATGTTTAAACTTAATTGGGATAACGAGGCTCCCTAGATCACCATCGAACGAATGGATGAACCAACACACTATCACGAGATTAATACTGAAGAAGTAGTGGACCAGCCTTGGTTTCACGAAGTCAAGAGGTATCTCGAGGCTCAAGAATATCCAGAAGGAGCTTCAATCAATGATAAGAAGTTCTTAAGGAGATTTTCTTCTAAGTTCTTCCTTAGTAATGGCATCCTGTACAAACACAATCATGACTCTGTGTTACTTCAGTGCGTAGATAAGGTTGAAGCTGAAAGGATCATGGCTGAATTACATGAAGTCACTTTTCGCACCCATTCTAGTGGGCATACGATGGCAAAGAAAATCCTACGGGCAGGCTATTAGTTGTCTACCATGGAAGCAGATTGCTATATACACTCTCGAACCTGCCATAAATGCCAGATTTATGCAGATAAGATGCACGTACCTCTGGTTCCTCTGAATGTCTTGACAGCTCCTTGGCCTTTTGCTATGTGGGGAATTGATATGATTGGGGAAATCAAGCCGACAACCTCCAATGGACACCGCTTAATCCTAGTGGCCATTGACTATTTTACAAAGTGGGTGGAGGCAGCTTCCTTCTCTTCCGTCACCAAGAACGTTGTTTCCCGCTTCATCAAGCAAAATCTCATATGCCGGTACGGTATCCCCGTGTTTATAGTGATTTCTGGTAAACAACCGCTAGTCCTCCAAACTATCAAATAATCTTAATGACTGTTATTTAATCTCTCTGGTAACTTGCAGGATCGACTAGATTGATCCCATGGGGTATTGGTCGTTTGGATAAATCTAATTGCAAAACTGATATTCATAGTTAGGATTTGTATTTAGAATGTTTTATAGACGTTCAATTCACTTCGATTACCATGTTAAAAGAATCTAATCACATGATCAAGTAAAGAAATACGAAACTGAATTGAATGAATAAAGATTCGATTGCAAAGAAATGTTTAAATGCAGAAATAAGTAAATGACTTTGAATGTAAAGACTTTAATGTAAAAAGCATGAATATAAAAGCATGAAATGTAAAAGAGTTTCTGAAATGTAAAGGATTCGAATAGAAGAAAAGCGTTTAAATGCAAGAAATAAGTAAATGACTTTGAATGTAAAGGTATTTGAATGACATTGACATGAAAATGGAAGATAAACTGGAAAAGATAAAGAGTTTTACTGAATTATAAATGTTTGGTGTTATCATACGTACATTGTTCGAGCATTCGTTTCCCTATCCATGTGGTATTTTGAATGTTTACTGAATTTTGTACAATAGATATGACACACTGAAATCCTAACACTAAGACTTCTATTTATACTACTTCGACCATAACGGTCTTTCTTATAAGATTCTGCCACGTTCGGAACATGCAGAGCACTGCTCCTCTCTAGCTTCCACGCGTCTTCGAACGCTCCAGCGCATATATATTTGAATTCCAACATCCCGCTCGCGTTTAAATTTCAAATGCCTTGGAAATCTTCGCTTCGAACTCATTTCACAGAAACAGTCTCGTTACCACTTCGAGGCTTCTTTTAAATATATCTTCACAACTGTCACTTGAAGCTCCGAGCTTTGACATGTCCGTTTGAAGAACCGCTTCTACCATTCCGAACTGTAACATTTTGCTTTATTCCAACGAAACATCCATATTGCTTCATTTCGAACTGTATCATCAAAATCTTCAGCCAACAAAATGCCCCTTTAAAATATGTATTTCGATCCTTTGAGAAACACTTATTTTAAATATATTTGCAAGATTTTGATGTGACTTTTGAGTAATCATAACATTTACTGTGTATGACTTCAACCACGTCAATCACGACGCCTCTTGGATTTCTTAACCGTCTTGAATCAGTATTCACAGCATGGTGCGGTTATAAAACAATGATTATTATTAATCACGCTTATTACCAATATCAGCCTTTACGCCACCTCCTCCTCAATCCAACCCACGACTCCCACGTATCCTAGTCTCACTTAGTGGATGTTTAAGCTTCCACACTATAAAAACTAATCAACTTAGTCTTTTATTCTTTTTTCACATTCTGAAACTTTTTCTTCCTCTCCTCTTACTAAAACCCTAAAACTTCCAACAATCTTCAACAATGTCTTCAACAACATCATCCCAACTGAAGAAAACTTCCAAGAAGAAAAGCAAGAACACAGGAACAATTATGGAAAGCAAGGTTGGTACTTATCAAGGTCAATCTGTGTTTATCCCTCAAATGATCTCCAAGGAAAAGGAAATGCTCTACGCCTCTCAGGTATTGATTCCAACTAACGTTGTTGAAAGAGGTTTGCTCTAATGGGTCCTCTTACAGTTTTTGAAATCTTGAAAGATACTAGAAAAATCTTCCCTGTCTGTTACAACTTTAAACCCTTGTTTAATAAGATGGATATCCCTAAGATAGGCGAGTCTTCTGATTCGAAAACCATAGAAACTCCAACCGTTCCCCCAAAAGATCCCTTTATGCTAGACTACGTGAAGAGCAACTTTAAACCATTTCGATCCTGCCCTACCTCTGACATAGCTTACCAAAACTGGCTCACCAAAGTAGAAGCCAATAAATCCCAGCAATGGGAGGAATTAGGAATCTATAATCTGATTAAGTTATTGAAACCAGGCTTCACCTATAGTCATCCACTGTTATTTGCATCCTTATATTTCAGGGACAACACCTACACACCTTTCATCTCCCTGGGGGAATGATAACACCCACGTTTTTTGATATAGCAGCCATCACTGGTTTGTCACCAGTAGGAGAAACCTACATCCCTGATAATGAAGAACACTCCAGCATTATTGACTTCGATGTCAAATTAGCCAGTTTTTCCAAATTCATTAGCCATTACCACACTGAAGGATATAGTGTGTCAGATGTGGAACATATTGCTTTTCTCACTTTATGGTTATCAAGATACGTATTCTGTAGCAGGTCCTTACAGGTAGCAAGCAGGTTCATCCCTTTAGCTAGAGACTTACATGAGAATAGGAGGGTATGTTTGAGCGAACTGTTACTTGTTGATCTTTACGAAAGCTTAAGATCAGCCGTTTCGAGTTTGAAATCCCATACTTCCAAAAACATCCTTCTAGCTGGCCCCTTCTGGTTACTCCAATTATGGCTTAATGCCATGTTTGAATCCTCATTATCAACTGCTGACACCGTTGTTGAACAAGATTCGGAGATAGCGGATAGAATTATTGGAGGTACAAGGCTGCGAAAACTCACCCCGAATGATGATAAAGATGACTTCAAGGTCCTTTTCTCAAGCTACATCATGATTTTTCCCAAAAGACACAAATTTGAAGAGACCATGGAACCCTTTGCTTCAAGGACTCATGGACCATCATGGTTCACCATGTCTCTTTCAGAAGCAGTTAAAAGTAAATAAATTCAAGATATTTGGAAAGCCTTTTTGCTTCCTAGATTAATTTCCTCACGAATCACTCCTTCCAAGAATCAAATCTTCCTCTTTGCCTATCAACCTAACTTTGTTTCCAGAAAATTTGGCCTGTGTCAGTTAATCCCTGAACCTCTGTTCCAAACACAGAGTGCTATCACTTCTGGTCGAACCTTTAAAGCAAGAGAAGCCAAACTGCAACAAGAACAATATCAAGACTTCGCTCAATTCGAACTACTACCTTTTGAACCCACACACTTCACAGCGAAGGGTTTTCTGGAATGGTTGACTAAGTTCTACCAATCTTATATGTTCGATACCCTCTTCATTCAACGGAAACTAACTGATGCGTTTGATGTGCAGGTACACTCCAAGAAAGGTATGTTCACTCACGCCAAAGAGATTAGGGCTTTTCAAAATTCTTTCGAAACCACTTATGATCCCACACACTTGGAAACCACTGTGCATCAAGCGGCTGAGACCTTGAAGGAAAAATTTAAAGAAAAAATTTCTAAACTCAAACTTCCTTCAGGGTTGTCACCTGAGGATAGGTATAGGTTGGCACTCGAAATGCATCCACCTAAATTTCCTAGGTTGCCTACCTCAGAACTGGCTTTGGCTTGGTTTCCTCTATACCCTTGGTGGTTCACTTGCAAATAAATGTTCAAATACGTTCAAAAGAAACCAAAGCCATCTGATATTGTGACATGGGCTCGTCATTGGCTCCATGATTTCCCAGGACATCTTCACTATGACCTTTCTGCCATGTCGATTATATCTAATCAAGGCGTAGGTGCGAATGCTTGGGAAAATCCCAAATGTTTCTTACTTTCTTCGTTTTTAACATTTACCTTAATTGTTTCGATTTTCAGCCATCAGGATAAAGTCCGTTGCTTCGAAGTCTAAAGAAGGAAGTACTTCCCAACAATCTGTCGAAACCACTGATGATGTGCCCTTAGCCATACCAACAACAACTACTGCAACAACAACAACACCAGCAATAACAACTGTTCCAACTCCAAAGGTAATCAATTAGCCCTGATGTTTCGAATAAACTGAAATTCATGATTTAGATCTAACTCATGTTTAAATCTTTTCAGACTAACAAACTCCCACCAACCACTCCGAAGAAAAGGAAACCAAGCACTACTGGGAAGAATCCCAATGCTGGAGGGAATTCACCAACCGCTTCGAAGAAGAAGCAGAAGAAAGAAGTTTCCAAAGGTGCTGAACCAACTGGAATTTCTGGACTCGATTCCAGAGATGTTGCTCCCTCAACAAAATCCAAAAATCCACCTTCGACCTCCAACGTAATGTTGGAACATATAGATAGTAACCTTTCCTCTGAGAATCCACAGGTAAATTGAACTCGAATCTTTAACAAAAATAGTTATTCATTACCTTGGTGCATGCTCTTAATATTCTTTGTCTCTGTAGGACATTTCGAACCCAACTCCTACTACTTCGACTCCTCTATCAAAGACTGCTGCTCCCATCAACTCTTCTCCTCATGGGGACTCCAGTAACCTGGTGCAAAACAAAGGATCCTCCAACATGGCGGTTCCGACTGGGGCTTCAGAGCAACAATATGACCAAGGCACTTCTCCTCCTTTGAAAGAAACGAACGAAGCAACGCCTCATGAATCTGCAGAGATTTTACCAGAAACTTCTCTTCCAAAGTCTCCTCTCGAAACCCTTCAAGAGAGCCCAAAGGACATTCATGCTGAAGAGGAGAAGGCTGATTCTGATCAAGAGAACGAAGAATCTGCAGAGGAAGGATCCGAGGAAGAAGATGCCCAGAATGGTTCGACTGATGGAACAGAGTCAGATGTCAATAGCAGTGAGAACAATGATATCGAAGTGGTGGATCTAGTCGATGATGAAGAAGGCAATGAGCAAGAAAAAAGTGAAGGTGATTGTGACCAGACCAATGAGCCTATGGGAGTCGAGATGGATGTGACTCCTTTGCGTATGGAACTTCCTCAATCGTCTCAATCTCAAATGACTGAAGAGGAGTTAGCTCTCCTAAGACAAAATGACCCAATTGGGTATATGAAGGCTAAACTAGCTCAAAGGGACACTCCTCTTGCTAGGGCTGGTACTAGTTCGACTAACGATCCATTGCCCTCAGATGATAGAGTTGTACTCCTTAACAAAATTAGGAGAACAATCCTTGATGTGGACTTGTTCGAAGTGCTCAAGAAGGATAGTACAACTTGCTATACCATGAAGGAGCTACTTACGCAAGTTAACCTCGCCACCTTCTCTTTGCCAGTCAGCACCATATTATTCGATCTTCAAGCTTTGTTAGATAACATGACTGGGTGTCTTCTTCAAGACGAATTTGCTACTAATAAGGTCCAGGAGAAACGAACTGCCATGGACGCTGCTTATGAGCATGCTTCGAAGCTCTCTAAAGAAGCCGAAGACCAAGCCATGCATATAAAGCAAGCCAAAACTGACTATGAAGCTCGAGCTCAGTCTATTCTTCTCTGGGAAAAGCAAATTCAAGAGCTCCAACAAAAGGTTAAGGAGGCTCAACAACAACAATTGGCATATGAAACCAATACTGCTGGCAATCAGTTCGAAGAGCTCCTCAACAAAGGACTTGCAGAAATGGAAGCAGCAGAGCAGCTTAAGGGAGAAGTAGCTACCCTGGAAGGAGCAAGGCGCTTCATTAAATAAAGGCTTGAGTCCTTTCAGAGTACTTTTGATAGATTGAGGAACGATGCCTATTTTTAAATCTCTGTTTATTTAATTAGTTTTGAATCTTGGTTGAATTTTGGTCTGTAATATCCAAACAACGCCATTTTGGCAATCTATATTACCATTTTGGCATTCCTTTATGATGTTTCGATTATGTTGTTATTATTCGATTCTCCTGTAGGCGTGGCTTATATTTCTTTAAATATTTCCCATTAACCTTTAGGATTCGCTTATCATCAGCCAACTCTTCGATTTCATATGCATTGTTTGAAAATATCTTTACTATTCGAAAAGGTCCTTCCCAATGAGGTGACCATTTACCTAATGTTTTATTTTTCTTGTCCATGGGCAATATGACTTTCCAGACTAAGTCATTAATAGTGAATGCTTTTCCTTTCACCCTTTTGTTATATGCCCTGGCTACCCTTTCCTTTTGTCTCATTAGGATTTCCAATGCATGCAATCTAACTTCATCTAACTCAACTAACTCATTCATCATCATCTCCCAATATAATGCAGATGGGATCTCGTTTTGTCTTTGAATTTGAACTGATTGTAGATGAATTTCTACTGGTAGAACTGCATCATGACCAAATGTTAGTTGGAAAGGCGTGGTGTTAGTAGCTTCTTTAGGAGATGTTCTACAGGCCCATAGTATTTGGTCCAAAGTCTTGTGCCAGTTCCTTGGCTTTTTACCAACATGTTTCTTAATTAACCCTATTATCACTTTATTAGCTGCTTCAACCTGACCATTTGCTTGAGCATAATATGGTGTTGATGTTAGTAATCTAAACCCCATCTCTTGAGCAAATTCTTGCATCTTCCTACCAGTAAACACAGAACCTTGGTCTGTGGTTATGCTCTCTGGAAATCCGAACCTATAGATAATTTGTTTCTGTATGAACTCAATAATAGCCTCTTGATCAGCAGCTATTAATGGTATTGCTTCGATCCACTTGGTAAAATAATCTATTCCTACCAAGATATATTTCTGTCCTTTAGACGAAGCAGGATTAATTTCTCCTATTAAATCTAATGCCCATCCTCTAAAGGGCCATGGTTTAATGATCGAATGTAACTCACTTGCAGGAGCATGTTGAATCCCTGCATGTTTCTGGCATTCTTCACACCCTTTAGCAAAGTCTATACAATCTTTGAGCATGCTGGGCCAATACATGCCATATCGAAATAACAACCATTTCATTTTATGACCTGCTTGATGTGCCCCACATGCCCCATTGTGGACTTCTGACAATGCTAAGTATGCCTCACTTTCTCCTAGGCATTTCAGTAATACGCCTTCCTGGGTCTTTTTGAACAATTCATTTCCCATGAGGACATATGATAATGCTCTATATTTTATCTTCCTATCAACATTCAATGTTGGATTTGTTAAATAACTCACAAGTGGACTTCGCCAATCTGCATCTGATAAGGTGTCTATGGCTAGTACTTCGAATCCCTATTTATCAGCACAACCTAATTTTATATTCTCTAGATCTGATGGTATGAGTCTAGTAGCCATAACCCTACCTCTTAATTCGACTAAATCCTCAAAGTTTTTGGTAGAAACTTTATAACCTGAAGCCAACTGTGCTAAGTCATTTGCTTCTTGGTTTTCTATTCTTGGTATATGTTGAATATCCATGTATTTGAATTTTCTAAGTAGCCTGTTAACTATGACAAAGTATGTCATCAGATTTTCCTTTATGCATTTGTACTCCTTTGTTATTTGCTTGACCACTAACTCTGAATCTCCTTTAATTTCGACTCTAGTTGCCCCCAATTCCAACAAAGCTTCAAGTCCAACAATAAGCGCTTCGTACTCAGCTTCGTTGTTCGAGCAACGAGGACCATCTAACTTATACTTGAATTTTATTGGAATTCCTTCAGGAGAAATTATAAGAACTCCAACACCACTACCATCCCTATGGGTCGAACCATCAAAGTATAATTTCTAAGGTTGCATTTCAACGTAACCCATGATAGTCTTTTCGACCAGTGAATGGTCTACAATGAAATCAGAAATTACTTTACCTTTCACAGCTCTTAAAGGCATGAAAGTCAAAGAATATTCTGTTAAGGCTAAAGCCCATTTACCAACTCTGCTATGCATTATTGGTTTCGAAAGCATGTGTTTGATAACATCGAAATGAGATGAAACATAAACATCAACAGGCTTTATATAATACTTAAGTTTCATACAAGAAAAGTACAAACAGAGACATAGCTTTTCTATATTGCTATATCTAGTCTCTGCATCATTCAATACCCTACTTAAATAGTACATGGCTCTTTCGATGCCATTGCTATCTTCTTGTGCTAACATACTACCTATACTAACTTCAGAGGCGGATATGTACAATCTCATAGGCTTTCCCCATGAAGGTGGAGACAAGATAGGAGGCTGAGAGAGATATCTTTTTATCTTGTCAAATGCCTCCTGATGGGCTTCGTTCCACTCGAAGGCTTGGCCTTGCTTCAAACGAAGCAACAGAGAGAAAGCTTGGGTTCTTCCACTTAGATTCGAAATGAACCTTCTGAGAAAGTTAATCTTCCCTAGCAAAGATTGCAGCTCCCTTTTTGATGTAGGTGCTTTCGTCTCCATTATGGCTTTGGTCTTATTTTGGTTGATCTCGATTCCTTTTTTATGAACCACAAAGCCAAGGAAATCTCCAGCCTGCACAAAAAATGCACATGGGGTTCATTTTTAAGCCATGTTTTCTCATTCGTTCGAATGATTGGCTCAAATGATGCAAATGGTTTTCTGCAGATATAGATTTGATGACTATATCATCAATATACACCTGCATAAAGGTTTCAATGAAATCATGGAAAATCGAATTCATTGCACTTTGATAAGTTGCCCCAGCATTTTTTAAACCAAAAGGCATCACTACCCATTCGTAGGTGCCTAAGGCTCCTGGGCAACGAAATGCTGTCTTGGCAACATCTTCTTCAGCAATAAAAATCTGATTGTACCCAGAGTATCCATCTAACATACTTAAATATTCGAATCCTGCAGCAGAGTCTATTAACATTTCTTCCACAGGCATGGAGTACTCATCTTTAGGGGTTGCCGTATTTAAATCCCTAAAATCTATGCAAATTCTTAGAGAGCCATTTTTCTTAATAACAGGCACTATATTTGCTAACCATTCGACATACCTTGTGGTTCTGATGAATCTGCAGCGCAGCAACCTTTCGATCTCAGCTTTGATCTTTGTGAGAACCGCTGGTGCGAATCTTCTAGGAGTTTGCTTGATGGGCTTCTTGCCATCCTTGATTGGAAGTCTGTGCTCCACTAACTCCCTCTTTAAACCAGGCATTTCATCATAGTCCCATGCGAAGCAATCTTTGTTTCTCTTGAGGACTTCGATCACTTCCTGCTTGAGGCATGGATTAAGTTTCGTGCTTATGTAGGTTATTCTTTTCGTGTTCTCGTCCCCCAAATTCACTTCTTCGAGCGGATCCTGCGCCAACATTTTGCCACCTGAGTCTGTGGGGTCCTTCTCGAAGCCTAAGGGTTCTTTATCATAGATGGAATCTAGCCTTTGATCTATTTCGTGTTCTTCAAAGGGTGAGCCTTTCGAACCATTCCCATTTATTTCGTTCACTTCTATAGCCGATTTATCTATTTCAGCCTCTAAGGCCGCTTTCCATTCGTTCTCAGCCATATAGGCCGAAATCCTTTCGAAGAAGGAGGACTCAATCATGAGCAAGGTTGTCGAACTCCCAGCCTGCTGGCCGTCTTTGCGTAATACCTTCGACTCCTTCATCTTCACTGACTATTCTTCTATCCCAATACATGCCATCATGGCGAAGGGTCATATAATAGTGTGCGTTCCTGGTTTCGTTGATTTCGTCATTAGGGGCACAAGGAGCAATCTTGGCCAAGTGTTTGTCATAATTTCTCTTATCAACTAAGTTGACTGCTGTCATGAAGTAGCTTTGGTCAGCTTCTATGTTCTCAACAATGCCATCTTCTCTCCATAATACTAACCTCTGATGCATTGATGAGGGGAATGCTCCAACGCCATGGATCCACTCTCTTCCCAACAACAAGTTGTAGTTGGCTTTGGCTTCGATCACCATGAACATGGTGGGCCTGCAGCTCGATCCTACCGTCAAGTCCAGTTAAACTACCCCTAATGTTTGACCTACTTTCCCTTCATAGTTGGATAGGACCATGTTGTGTGGTTTGATGTCACCCTCGTGTATTCCTAACTTTTTCAGCATGAAATAGGGTATTAAGTTAACTGCAGCGCCTCCATCCACTAAGACCTTATTTACACCATAGGTACCAACCTTTGCTCGAATGAATAATGGCTTCAGATGATTTTTCATAGCTGGCTCTAGGTGCTCGAAGAAAGCATTCTGCTCTTCGACAGCTCCGTTATCCATTACGTAGTAACACACTGGCCTATGCTTCATCAGATCTATTGTATCATCCTCCTCATGCTCTTCGATTTCAGTTTCCTGTCCAAACTCACAAGGTAGTACAAATACCACGTTGCAATTGATATTGAGTGAAGACTCCCCCTCTGATTCGAAGTTGTCCGTTAGCATATCCTCGTCTTCTTCTGGACTTGGTGTGTACTCCTTCGATTCATTTGGTTGTGTTTCAGAGAAGAGTCTCCTACTAACTAGGGGTTTGTCCTCAGGTTGATTATTTGGTGTAGGTTTGTTGGTGCTTGATTCTCCTTGGTTTTTGATCTAAGTTGCTCCTTTATCTGCCATAGCTTCCCTTTCAGCCTTTCGAATTCTCTGTTGCCTTCGCCATTGTGATCTTGACATAGGGTTTCTTCCTTTGTAGTTTTCTAACCTCACTTCTTCCCTCTTCGCCATATTGAACTGCCTTCTATATGTCATGGCGTGGCGTGCGTTTCGTTCATTGTTTCTCCATTTGTCTTTGCCCTTGTCAGTTCTGACTTGCAGCCATATGTCTATTGGTATTTCAGCAGGAATTTTGAACGTTACCCTTCGAGCGCCTTTGGGATGAGGACTGTTAGGCCTTCATTGAGTGTAGTTGCTCTCGAAAAGTTGGCTCATCTGACCAGTCTCTTTGTGGTTCCAGTATGGGGCGAAAGGGATTGTTTCGAAGGCTCCGGCCATATTTTGATCGTACACTGCAGAACACCTTGGGCATACTAGGCATTTGGTTGCCCCTTTGTGACAGCGAACCAAAAACTCCAACAAACTTTCTCCAGCTTTAGGGTAACATCTGAATAACTGGTTATCCTGGCGCCAGTTGATGCCAGTTCGTGCCTTTTGTTTCCTCTCAAAGCTTGCAGCAATTCTCTGGTTGCAGATGATGCTGCATCTAGGGCATAGTATCATTTCGGCATCTCCTTTGTGGCACAACATGAGGTAGTCTTTAAGACTGGCATCCCTAGCATAACTATCCTGCATTTTGTATTTTTCTTTTTCTAAGTATCTTTCCATCTCCTCCATTTCAGAACAAGGTCTCTCCATATCCACCATGTTGACATCTACATCCTCCCCCTTTATGTCATCATCTCCCCATCCTGTAGGTTTGATATCTTCGATTTGGATTTTTGAACTTTCTGGGGCAGAATACTTCACCAAGTAGTCAAACTTTCCATTGGGCTCTCCCAAAGTATCCCATATTTCTTTCTGAGGGGAGGCTGGCTTTGTGATCTTGACTTTCTCCAATTTTAGCCTCAGGCCTTCAGTAACCTGTGTCAACTCTTGCTTTTGGTTCTCCTGGCCTTCAGTAGCCTGGATATCTTTCGAAACAGCCAAAGGTACTGCTTCGATCGAAGCCTCTAGTTGCTTGTGGACGTCCTCGGTGACCCTCTTGTTAACTTCGACTAACACACCGTTTTTATTCTCAGTGCTTTTTTCTCCTAATGGAGTGTCATCTTGATCTGCTTCCACCATATTGATTTCTCCAATGCATGCAGGATCGGAGTAATTGGTGTCTGCAACATCCAAAGGGTCTTCATCTACTTTCATTTTTGGTTTGTCAGCGAATTTCAATCTGCCATCCTTAATTGCATTTTGAATCAGATCCCTGAAAAGAAAACACTGTGAGGTTTTGTGGCCTAGGAAACTATGATACTTACAAAATCCTCTTTTCTTTCTTTGATCTAAAGGAGGTATTTTGACATTCGATGGCACAATTAGTTGGCCATCTTTGACAAGCAAATCAAAAATCTCGTCACACTTTGTTACATCGAAAGTATACACCTTCTTTGGGAATTTGTCACTTTTCTCATTTTCAATAATTTCTTTCCCTTTTGTGGGGACTAGTAATTTACAGGAATAAGGGGGAGCCTGTTTCAATTCAGCGAGATCAATTTCGACCTCTTCGAATTCGGGGTAATCTTCTGCTTCCTCAGTTCCAACATAGGAGACCCTTTCTTTCTTGTTATTTTTAAAAACTCTGGCCTTCTCGGCTTTTAGTCTTTCGACTTGTCGAACCCTGTCTGCTAGTTGGGCCATATCCCTCAAGTGTTGTGTATCTAATTTCTTTCGAATGGAGTAATCCAGGCCGCCAGCAGCCATTTCGACTAACTCATGTTCAGGAACTACTGTGAAGCATCTAGATTTCAAGAGTCTGAACCTATTCAGATAATTATCTATGGGTTCAGTAAATTTCCTCACAACCCTGGCTAGTTCCTTCAGACTTATTTTAGATTGTCCCATGTAGAACTGTTCATGGAATAATCTCTCTAAGAGGGTCCAAGTATCTATGGATCCAGGAGGCAATGTGGTGAACCATGTAAAAGCGTTCTTAGTGAGGGAACTTGGGAAATATTTAATCCTAAGGTTCTCATTATTTGCTATGTCTCCTACTTCGGTCAGATACCTGGCTATGTGTTTGACTGTTGATTCATTGGTATCTCCAGCAAACTTTGTAAACTTAGGGACCTTATATCCCCTTGGTAAATCAGTATGTATTATGTAATCTACTATAGGAGAGGCATAATTTGGCCTTCTAATTCCTGTATTGAAGCCATTTTGGGCCATAATCCTCTCTATCATGGTGGTTAAATTATTTTCTGCCAAGATGTTATCGTTTCGAATTCTGTGAATGACTGCATCAACATCTTGATTTCGACCCACCAAGACAACTCCTCTAGGTTGTTCTTCTCGAAACGCTGGGACTTCTAGCCTTTCGACCCTTGCCCCTGGTTCTATAATTCCCCTTTGTGGTTCCTCTCGAATCACTGGGGCATCTAACCTTTCGATCCTTGCCGCTGGTTCTATAAATCCCCTTTGTGGTTCTTCTCGAATCACTGGGGCATCTAACCTTTGTGCTCTTTCCCCCAAATTAACCCCCTCTCTGACTGGTCTATAGGGTGGGTCATCAGCAATTTGTTCTATGATAGGTATGTTTGCTCGAACCAATGCCTGGTTCTGTCTACGCCTTTCTGGCGGAGCGAAGAAAACTGCTATTCGACTCATGTTATCCGCGTTTTCTCTGTTTGTCACAGTTACATTTTGTACTATTGGGGAAAATATCTCTTGCATAGTTTGTGCTAACACTCCTATCATATTATGGTTACTATCATCCATTAATTGCCTAAAAGCCATCTGATTTTCTGTGGTTAAGATAGGCAATGCACTATAACCTACTGACCCTTGGTTATTTGTCATAAATTGATTAGCCCCAGATCCAGACCCTAATTGTGACGACGTATTCGATGTCGAAGTGTGCAGACCCGCCATAAAAGATGTTGGCATCCCATAAGAGGGATTTCTGGGTCTATTACCATCGAAACTGGGTGGTCTAGTTGGTGTTGGGGTGGCGAAATGGGTTTGTGTCCCTGATGGTGGGACGAATCCCCCAGGATAACCAGTGGTTCCTGTATTTCCTAGGATCGAACTGTTAGTCGACATGCCAATTGTTCCATTCGTGGCTACACTACTGGTAGAGGATGCAACAGACTGTGGGCTTGAAGGGATCGCATTAGATGTTCCCGTCGAAGCAGACATATTAGTGCCTGTTCCATGTGGGGCATTTTGTTCCCCTTGTTGATTGTTTGGATTAGACATCTTATTATTACGTTTTCTTCTGGGTAAGGGTTGGTTGCTATTGGTTATTCTACCACTTCTAAGGTTCATATAACAACAAACTTATCACTCAGAAAGAACTTTTACAATGATTATATCCTAACAATCTTTACTTTGTTTTAAATTTCGTAACGACCAATGACGGTCCCACCAGGTGTGCCAATTTGTTTACAGTGATTTCTGGTAAACAACCGCTAGTACTCCAAACTATCAAATAATCTTAATGACTGTTATTTAATCTCTCTGGTAACTTGCAGGATCGACTAGATTGATCCTATGGGGTATTGGTCGTTTGGATAAATCTAATTGCAAAACTGATATTCATAGTTAGGATTTGTATTTAGAATGTTTTATAGACGTTCAATTCACTTCGATTACCATGTTAAAAGAATCTAATGACATGATCAAGTAAAGAAATACGAAACTGAATTGAATGAATAAAGATTCGATTGCAAAGAAATGTTTAAATGCAGAAATAAGTAAATGACTTTGAATGTAAAGACTTTAATGTAAAAAGCATGAATATAAAAGCATGAAATGTAAAAGAGTTTCTGAAATGTAAAGGATTCGAATAGAAGAAAAGCGTTTAAATGCAAGAAATAAGTAAATGACTTTGAATGTAAAGGTATTTGAATGACATTGACATGAAAATGGAAGATAAACTGGAAAAGATAAAGAGTTTTACTGAATTATAAATGTTTGGTGTTATCATACGTACATTGTTCGAGCATTCGTTTCCCTATCCATGTGGTATTTTGAATGTTTACTGAATTTTGTACAATAGATATGACACACTGAAATCCTAACACTAAGACTTCTATTTATTTTACTTCGACCATAACGGTCTTGCTTATAAGATTTTTCCACGTTCGGAACATGCAGAGCACTGATCCTCTCTAGCTTTCACGCGTCTTTGAACGCTCCAGCGCATATATATTTGAATTCCAACATCCCGCTCGCGTTTGAATTTCAAATGCCTTGGCAATCTTCGCTTCGAACTCATTTCACAGACACAGTCTCGTTACCACTTCGAGGCTTCTTTTAAATATATCTTCACAACTGTCACTCGAAGCTCCAAGCTTTGACATGTCCGTTCGAAGAACCACTTCTACCATTCCGAACTGTAACATTTTGCTTTATTCCAACGAAACATCCATATTGCTTCATTTCGAACTGTATCATCAAAATCTTCAGCCAACACCCCGAAAGGATCATCATTGACAATGGTACAAATCTCAACAACATTATGATCACTGCCTTGTGCGAGCAATTCAAGATTCAACATCATAATTCTTCTCCCTATCGGCCGAAGATGAATGGTGTTGTAGAAGCTGCAAATAAAAACATTAAAAAGATCGTACAGAAAATGACAGTCACATACAAAGACTGGCATGAGATGTTACCATTCGCTCAACACGGATACCGTACCACGACTCGTACATCAACCGGGGAAACACCCTATTCTTTTGTTTACGACATGGAGGTTGTCTTGTCTATTGAGGTTCAGATCCCCTCTCTAAGGATTATGAAGGATGCAGGGTTGAATGAAGATGACTGGATCCAAACTCGACTTGATTAACTGAATTTGATTGATGAGAAGAGACTTACTGTTGTTTGCCATGGTCAAATGTATCAAAAACGGATGATCAAGGATTTCAACAAGAAATTCAGACACCAAGTGTATTAAGTTGGAGATCTAGGGATCAAACACATCATCTTGCCACAAGGTGATCCTAGGGGCAAGTGGACTCCTACCTATGAATGACCATTTGTAATCAAAAACATTTTCTATGGTGGGACAATGATCTTGACCACCATGGATCGTGACGACCTGCCGCATCCTACGAACACAGACATAGTCAATAGATACTACGCATAAGAGACCCGCTAGGTTGACATACCTAGGCAAAACAAGGGCATCCCGGTGAACCGAAAAGGTTCGGGCAAAAATTAGGGATAAAACAAAAAAATCTGTACACCTGGCAAGTTGTAAACCCGAAAGGGAGACTTGGGCAAAAAAGGGTTACCCGGTGGACTAGAAACCCGAAAGGGCGGTCCAGGAAAAAGTTAGGGAATTAAAGCGTATGACTATGTCTCGTTGGATCACTTAATGGACAAACTTTGGCTTCCACTGACAAACTCAGTTTCTGATCAATTCAATCAGCTTCGGACAAGGCAACAAATAGACAAGACGCTCAGAGATACGAAGGCTATAGCAGAATGGAAACCCCATGGGATTGTCACACATATCTATCTTTTCTTTGTGTCAAAATTTTCCTTTTTATGACATCATTCTCTTACTAGAATGTTTGTCTCCTTGTACTAAAATACTTATTCAAAGTCAATACAAAGATATCTCTTTGAAAGTGCAAAAAACTATTTGTATTTTCTTTACGCTTGTTTTGTTTACAAAAATGTCCAACGATTCATTGTTGAGCATTTGCATTTGAATATAATTACTGTTTACAAATAAACGAAATGAAAAGAGACAATTACTGATAGATTGAAAGGATAGGAAAATATCTCTAAGCTATTCCATAATTAAACCCCTACAGTACGTCATTTAGATCACCAGCGGAGCAAAGTTTCAAATTGTGAATCCCCAGTAGAAGTCGTCAAATTTCTCAGGATTCCCCAGTAGGATTTTACAAGAAATACATGGCATTGCCCTTACAACAGAGTTTATTTCTCTCAACAGAAATTCATCAATACTTAGACTTCACAACATGAAGACTTGTACGCCATATCCTCAGCAGTAGCCAGGGATTTATATTCCCCAATCTAACAGCAGTGCAGCAAAAACAGCTCACATACACATACATCACATTCATATATCATAAACATTGATAAGCACGAATGCATACAACATAATCCCATTATGCATACATTTCATGTATCATGACTTGGCATTTTAGATAACATTTTTCCTTTTCAGGATAAGATTAACAACTATCATTAACCATGTTCAGAGTGTTCATATTCGCTCCAGACACGGATGCCATCCTGATACTCATTCAGTTTCAACTTTTGATACAGTTCAGATACGCTCCAGACATGGATGCCATCCTGATACTCATTCAAATTTCAACTTTTTATACAATTTAGATACACTCTAGACACGGATGCCATCTTGATACTCATTCAGATTTCAACTTTCAGAAACAGTTCAGATATGCACCAGACACGAATGCCATTTTAATACTCATTCAGATTCAACCTTCAGATACAACTCAGATACGCTCCAAACACGAATTCCATCCTGATACTCATTCAAATTTCAACTTTTGATACAGTTCAGATACCCTCCAGACACGGATGCCATCCTGATACTCATTCAGGTTCAACTTTCAGATGCAGTTCAGATACACTCCAGACACATATGCCATCCTGATACCCATTCAGATTCAACTTTCAGATACAGTTCAGATACGCCCGAGACACGGACGCCATTCTGATACTCATTCTTTCAGCTTACAAATTACAAATCAACAATCACTCTTGGGTGGCATCTTTAATCCCATCTCCTAAAGCTTTTTATCACCTCTCCAAATGAAATCTTTAAGCCCATCTCTTCTATCATCGCATTACCGAGTGTAAATTTCTGGGCACTCTAGTGTCCAATCATCTTCTACCTTCGAGTCACGAATGGCAAAACTCTCCAATATAACTTTTCAGGTTTAAGAAGATTGAACAGGGGCAGCTGTTGTACCCCAAAATTGGCCCTCTAATTTATCAAGAATTTTCTCACAAGATTTCTTTGACTCAAGACTGCATTAGGGTTTGGCCAGCTCAAGTCACCTCCTCATGCACTGATGACCAAAATTAGGGTTTAAGTTTGCACAAGGATTTTTGGACTATCAATGCTTCATATGACTGTCAAGGATCATTATGGACCCCCAAGATTACTCATGCCAAATTTCAAGCTTTGAATCACATTTTTGATCAGTCAATTGGACAGTTGACCTAAAAATCAGTTGTATTGGGGAAAAAGTAAACCATGGCCAATTTACAGTCAAACTTCATAATTTTCTATCCACATCAACATCTTAGACTCATATGTATCATTTGATTAAGTTTGGACCACAATTCCTCAAGAAATTTGATCAAATCATCAAAAGGGCAAAACTGTCAAAATTAGGGTTTTGACTGAGAAAGGGAAATTTCTGATTTTTGACCTAGAAAATGATCAAATGGCATGGTTCAAAACATTACAAATCCATTGGATTGACAGATGAATTTTTCAGTCAACTGATCAAAAGTCAATTGTACACTGAAAAGTCAAACTTTGACTTTTTGGTCAAATTCAAATGCCAAAGATCATAATTCATAAAAACATGTCAAAAGATGAAACGTGTTCATCAAGAAACCTAGGATTTAAGAATTGGTTTTGAAAAGTTGAAAATTTTAACTTAGAAATTTTTCTAAGTATAGAAAATTTCTTATTTTTTCTCAACTTTAAGCCAAATATTCACCATGATGCAAGATGATTCAAAGGAAACTTCCAACATGAAAGTTGTAGATCTCTATGAAATCTACAACTTTGATTCACACAATTTCTCCTGAAGATGCTTGGATCTCAAAATATAGTTTTGTGAATACATGCTCATGAACTAAAATAACTTAGTGAAATTTTGCCCTAGTTAGGTAGTTTTTCACATAGTTCCAAAGGTAATTTCCAAAAGAATTTCAAAGATGGGTTGTAGAGCACATTGAAAGCTTTACATAATGTCCAAGAACTCCTTGAGATCATTCTTTAGTATGGAGAATCGAAGAGATGAAGTTGGTGATATATCCCTTTGATTTCAAGCCATTTCATGAAGAACAAAATTCAAATCCTCAAGCATGCTGAACAAATCTTACTTTGCAGGCTCCTAACTTGACTTTCACTCCATAATTAAATGTTTTCATAGTTGCTGGAAGCTTTTAGTAAAGCATTGAATGCATTGTACAAGAACAATTCCATTTTTGGCACAAAGGTGCCATTTCCATTTTGATAAAGCACAACTTTTGCAATTTTCCACTCCTTGAGCCTTGCACTTGTTTTCTCTGCACACAAGCAAAGCCAAAACCAAAAGCAACTTTCCTGAAACCTCTACCAAACCAGACCATGCTTGTACAACACTTAGGGACTTGTCAACTCACTTGTCTTCAAAAGCAATTAATAGAGCCAAAAGGCTATAACTCAGAAATCTTGAGAAAGCTTGAGGTCTAACCTTTTCCATACTAATACACAAGTGTATTGCAACCTAACACACGAATTCTAAGACTCAGAAACACTCCCAAACACTTTGCCATTGAAAATCTGCCATAGTTTGACAGTTTTACACCTTACTCAGCCATCTCAAAAACCACTCGTGCGTTTTGAGTTTTAACCACCTAAACACTTAATATACATCATATCTAAGTGTTCCAGACCCATGTCCCCTCACTGTAACTCCTCCTCCTCCATCCACAATTTTCAAATTTCAAGCTTGGAGGTTGACTTGAGTAGGGAGATTCAGGGACTTTCAAGACAAGGTAAGGATTGGAATACACCCAGGGAGGTCCAGGCAAGCTAAACAGATCCTCAGGCCTTCTCAAAACTTGCTCAAACTCCATTAGAGATCTCAACTGAAAGAGGTAAAAACTCAAACTTCTATCTCTTCATACAAGCATCCTTTGGCCCTGATTTGTGAAAGAAAAATGTAGATATCCTTGCCCTAAAGCCAACCATGTTCATAGTTTTCATTTATATTCATTGTGTATAGAGAATTTTGGATTTGAACTTTCTGTAAAAATTAGGTTTCAAATTAGGGCCAGCAAAATTAGCTTTGATCTTTGACTTTTAATTTACATAAGTTATATGGTTGAAATCGTGGGAAGAAACACTATCACTTTCATGTTTGGATTTTTCTTTTTCATGGAGAAATGAGAGAGATACAGCTGGTCCGGCCATGGCTCAAGGTTGAAGATGAAATTTCCTTCAGGGGGCATTTTCTAATATATATTTATCTTTTTGTTTCTATAAACGGATGTACAGCCACCCCAGTGGTAAGGCAGCGCGCAAAAATGCCATAGGTCATGGGTTCGAGCCTTGGCGCCTGCCTTTTGCAATTTTCCCCATTTTTTCCATTTTTTGCTAGCTTGCAGCGCTTTGGGCTTCAGTGCATTGGGCTTTTTTGTTTTTTCTAACATTTCACCACATTGTCTACTTGTATACCCCCTGGTCCATTATCATTTATTTATATATTTTGTTTTCATTTTATTTTCTTAATAATATTTTCTTATAATTAAAAATCATAAAAATATAAAAATGATAGATTTGTATTTTAGTTTTTTTTTCTCAATAAAAAATATTTTATTTAGTTATACA
Organism: Vicia faba; assembly: GCA_948472305.1. Lineage (NCBI taxonomy): Eukaryota > Viridiplantae > Streptophyta > Magnoliopsida > Fabales > Fabaceae > Vicia > Vicia faba. The sequence goes on from OX451736.1 coordinate 47,283,332, forward strand.
CCATCCATTTTATTAATTAAATTTGTAAATTAATTTAGGACTAGTTTAATATTTATTTTTCTTTACACTCGTTAAATATATTATTTTAGTATAAAAAAGGACCAAAAATACCTCATAAATACCATATATTATTTTTAAGACAAAAAAATACTTACTTTTATTAAAGAAATTTATTTCCTTTTAATAAAATAGAATTAGGGTTTAATCAAAATCCTTTCTAAAAATAATTTCTTTCCTTATTTGACTTAAGTTAATCTTGATTTATTTATTAGGTGTAGGTTAAAACTTTTTCATATAAAAAAGCCAAACAAATCTTCTTTGCATTTACATATCTTTGCATATTTAATTCATCTTGCATACTATTTATTCCAATATTTGTATATATTCAATTTGGTTGTAATAGATTAATTAGTTTTACATTATTGCAATCCCCATTCATAAATTGTATACTCCCCTCCCACAAAGTGTTGTAATAGCATAGTAATCTTTAAATTTCGCAATTTATCGCTTTTACATAACATGCTAGTAATTAGGGTTTGTATGGCAAGATGAAACCAATCAAATAGAAAACCCTAAGCCAAGACAAAATCAAGCATGAAAATGACATACTTGCACACAAAACACCCCTAGGGTTACTCCACTTAGTTGCCTTATACAAAAAATGGCTATGTTACGCATGTAAGGTATCTTTGCAAGACAAACAAATACAAGATCATAGACCCTCGATGACGCTATTTAAAGTTGCCTTACAATAATGATCTTAGTCCCTCAAAAATGCTAAGATACTTTACAACATTGCTAATCATGGCTATACGATGACCCACGCCCATCCCGTTTACATCCAAAGATAGGGTTGCTTACCAAATAAATGGTAAGACAACAATATCAAAGGAAAAGAAAATGAACAAGAAAGACATTTGAGTAGGTATATTACTTTTAGTTACTTGCTCCATTTCAAAACAAATATCCTTTCTATTTTCAATAACAAGCACATACACAAACATCTTACAAAACTTGAAAACATTTTCAAAAAGATCAACATCTTTGTATACATTCTTACAAACGAGAATCATTACAAAGATTTCCTAAACAATGGCTTCTTTTACAAAATACTTTCAAAACCACACAAAAGCATAATTTCAAACAAAAGCAAGTGATCTAGCAAGTAACTAAGAGCCCATGGAAAACCATGGATGAAAAGGGTGCTAATACCTTCCCATTTCATATTCTACCCCCCGAACTCAAGAAACAATCTCAAAGGTCTTTCCTGTGCTTTTTCACCTTTCCTTTTGGATAAAAGAAAAGTCGATGGAGACTCTTGCTAATTGCAAAATTTACGATAAAAACGCAAAAACAATCAAGTCAGTTCTCCCACCGCATCACAACATGTCTACTATATTTATTCATTATGTCTTTTATAATGATTTTGATTTACTCACCCTTTCAGTTTGAATGTTGCCTCCATGTGGGTAATATGTAGGTGATCGAGAATAGTCCATAGAAGGATTATAGGATAGATTTGGAGTGTGTTTATTTGATTTTGATAAATAAAGGGAGTCTTGTGCTGATATGTAACATCGGGGTTGTGATCGATTGGTTACGAACCTTGCATATTTTGTTATCTTGAGATTTTGTATTTCTATCATGATTTTTTCCATGTTTTAGGTTATAAAAACCATAAGGGTGAAGATGTTACTAACCTTTGAACTACCTTTCATGGTATTGATATTATTTTATGAAGATATTTAAGACTCATTAATTCTGCAGCGAAGTTCAAAATGAATTAATTGTGATTCTAGAGAGGATATTTAAAGTGTTTTCAAGATATTATAAGTGAAATATATATAGGTTAGAAGGGTGTTACAATAGTGGTATCAGAGCCGCTCGGTCTGTCCAGCCAGATTATTGAGTCTGTAGTGTGTGATAGTTGAATACTTTCAAGATATTTATAACCGTTGTGACTGTTATTGATGTGAAACAGAGAATATCTGGAAGGAACGATATTGCACTTGTTGCTGCTTTGTAGGTTGTTGCTCAAGTTGTGCAACATCAGCCTAATGATGGATCTTATATTTTGGGGACTTTCAGACGAATCATCCACCTGTTTTTAATGGTAGGTTTGATCCTGATGAAACACAAGTTTGGATCAAGGAGATTGAGAGAATATTTTGAGTCATGGATTTATCAGAGGCACAGAAGATACAGTTTTGTATGCATCAATTGGCAGAGGAAGCTAATGACTTGTGGGTTGGAACTTATCAGACACTGACAGCTCTCAGTGAAGTGATTAATTGGTCCTTGTTCAGTAGGTAGTTTCTAAGGAAGTATTTTCCTGAACATGTGCGCGGGAAGAAAGATATTGAGTTTCTGGAGTTAAAATAAGGAAGTGTGATTGTGACTAAGTACACTTCAAGATTTGTGGAACTGGAGAAGTTTTATCCATATATGTGGGTTAAAAGGGTGTTACAATGTGAACCTAATTGTTCACGATATTGGTGGCTCTGGTCCTAAATGGCGTGGATCGGGAGTAAGTGAACTTAATTATTCATGAAGGTACCACATGCATTGAGTTTGTGAGTCAGTCTCATTGCATTCCATTGTAATTAACATAATATTTGAGTTACGAGGTTGGTGTATGTGTTACACGATAATTCGATGATATGTGTTGATGATAGGTGATTTTATAATTAACATGTAATATGATTGTTTTTGGTTGTGTGAAAGCGTGACATATGGATTTTATGACTATGCATGAATATATCTACTGTCTACTTATTATTATACATTTATTTATCTTGTTGTGATATCTCAACCTTTTGTTAGAATGATGCTTTATACGTTATTATGCAGATAGTCAAGAGTACTCTGAGGCTGCAGTGGTCGGAAGAGGTTACTCTTCATTTAATTTTGAGTTGGTGTCTTTGCTCTGATACGTAACACCGGGGGGATGAACGCTTAGTTATGTTATTAATTTTAAATGATTTGTTTGGAGTCTTTTGAACTCCTTATTACTTGAATAAATATTTATTTATGTTTGGATGTTATTGATTTAATTCCAAGTATGATTCTTTTTCCGTTGCTTAATAAGAAGTAAAGTTGAAGACCATGATTGGTTATTTTTGGTTCATACATAGTTGTGTTATGTATCCTATACATGTTATGAGCAAGTTTTGTATGTTTTTGAAAATGTGGAATCCTAATTGTATGTTTATCATGTAATAAAAATTAATCTGATTTTAATAATTATTTTCCATAGGAAATTTTGGTGTTACATAGTGGTAACAGAACAGGTCAGTCTGTCCGGCCAAGTTGTTGAGTCGGTGTGATGAGACAGTTGAATATTGTCGACGTATTGTTTCTTAGTACACGACATGTGTGTGAAACACTGTTGGTGCTTTCTTATTTTTATAATCCCTTGTTTGCAGGAGATAGATTGAAACAAGCGGGGGAGAATCCCGTCGCTTCTTAGAGTTGTTTTAGTTGCAAGATCAGGTACTTGTGTTGTTCGTATCTCTAGGAGTAGAGAGCGATGTTATGGCTAATGATGTTCTAGTTTTGTGTAGGTCCTGATGCTTTTTCGAGGATGATTGCGACTTTCCGTTAGAGAGGAATATTGGATTAACTCGATGTTATCCTTGGGGTGAACAGTTTTCAAATTATGTTGTCGAGTCGATGCAAATTCTTTCGTATGAAGATGTTGTGAATTCAAGGTTCCGGTTTGTTGGAAGAGTTGGGACATCTCTGAGGGAAAATGATCAGTATTATTGATGGTTGCTTCTCAGAGGATAGAGAGAAATATGACTATGTGATACGGTGGGAGAACTGACTTGAGGGTTTTGCGTTTGATCACAAATGTTGCAGTTAGCAAGAGTCGCCACCGACTTTTCTTTTATCCAAAAGGAAAGGTGAAAAAGCACAGGAAATACCTTTGAGATTATTTCTTGAGTTCGGGGGGTAGATTATGAAAAGGGAAGATATTAGCACCCTTTTCATCCATGGTTATCTGTGGGATCTTAGTTTCTTTCTAGATCACTTGCTTTTGTTTGAAATTGTGCTTGATGTGGTTTTTTAAAAGTATTTTGTAAAGAGGCCATTGTTTAGGAAATCTTTGTAATGATTCTCGTTCGTAAGAATGTATACAAAGATGTTGATCTTTTTGAAAATGTTTTCAATTTTGTAAGATGTTTGAAAGTGTATGTGTTTGTTTTTGAAAATAGCAAGGATGTTTGTTTTGAAATGGAGCAAGTAATTAGGAGCAATCTACCTACTCAAAAGTCTTTCTTGTTCATTTTCTTTTTCCTTTGACATTGTTATCTTACAATTGATTTGGTAAGTAACCCTATCTTTGGATGTAAACGGGACGGGCGTGGGTCATCGTATAACCATGATTAGCAATGTTGCAAGGTATCTTAGAATTATTGTTTAGGGACTAAGATCATTTGAAAGACAACATAGATAGCGTCATCGAGGGACTATGATCTTGTATTTGCTTGTTTTTGTTAAGATACCTCACATGCGTAATATGGCCATTTTGTGTAAGGCAACCAAATGGGATAACCCTATGGGTGCTTGTGCGCAAGTGTATTGTTTTCATGCTTGATTTTGTCTTGAATTAGGGTTTTCTATTTGATTGATTTTATTCTTTCCATACAAACCCTAATTACTAACATTTGTATAAAAAGCGATAAATTGCAGAATTTAAAGTTACTACGCTATTACAATACTTGTGGGAGGGGGTATACAATTTGTAAATGGGGATTTCTATAATATAAACCTAATTAATCTATTACAACCAAATTGAATAAATATACAATGAAATGAATAAATATAAAGTACAAATGCAAATGGAAAGAAATGATTTTTGTTTGGATTTTTATGAAAAGAGGTTTTAACCTAACCCTAATTAGAGAAAAAATAATTAACTAAAATTAATTAAATTAATTTAAACTAATTAAGAAAAGAAAATTAATTAAGAAAATAGTTTTGAATAAAACCCTAATTCTATTTAGTTGATTAAAACAAAATAAGTTTAGAAAAAACAGTTTTTTTTTTGTATTTTGTCTTGTAAATAAATTATAGTATTATAAAAATATTTTTGGCTTTTTCTTTATTAAAATAATATATTTAAATAGGTATAAAAGAAAATAAATAATAATCTAGTTTTAATTTAATTTACAAGATAATTAGTAGAGATAAATAAAGTAAGATGAATAAAAATAATTTTTGTGTGAGAAAAATATTTAAATTATGTCAAAACATAAATCTACTATTTTTATATTTTTTATGATTTTTTTAGTATTTTAGAAAATATATTTAAAAGAAAAAATGAAATAAATAAATAAATAAATACAAATGGGCCAGGGGGTGCCAAAAGTAGGCAGGGAGGGTTAGCTAGCAAAAAAAACAAAGCCAGGCCCAAAGGGCCCAGCGCCTGCAAAAAATGTTAGAAAATCAGAAAATATCAAAAAGGGCAAAAGGGTACCACCGGGGCTCGAACCCAGGTCCCTAAGGTTAACATGCGCGCTCTTTACCACTGGGGTGGCTATACATCCGTTTATATAAACAAAACAATAAATATGTAAGGCAAATCAAGTCCTGATGACTTCATCTTCAACCTCCAGCCGGTGTACCTGTAACTTCTTCATTTCTCAACAAAAATGGAAGATGACAAAATGAAAGTTGTTGCATTCTTCCTCACGAATCTAACCATGTAAATAACTAAAGCTAAAAGTCAAAGATAAATGAGAATTTCTCTGGCCCTAATTTGAACCCTAAAAATTTCAGAAACTTCAACTCTAAAATTCTCTAAGCTCATGCCATGTAAATGCAAACTATGGATATGTACAGCTTCGTGGCAATGAGGTCTACATTTTATCTTCACAAATGCAAGCCTAATAATTCCTAAGTAATGAGATAAAAGTTCAAGAAAAATACCTCAAAATGGAAATCGTGAAATGGATTTGAGCTTGTTTCAGGCAGTGTTGATGATCAGGTTAGCTACCTTGGACCTCTAAGAAGCTAATGCAATGGATGGCTTAAGTTGAGGATGGCTGGAATGGTCTGGAGAAGTCCAACTGTGATGCTCTGTTTTTGGTTATGGAAGACAGGGAAGATGGTGTTACAGAAGTGAAACAGGTACAAGGATGAGTTACTCTTGATGCAAGGAAGCTTTAGAAACTAAAAGGCCAAGAAACACATGAGGGAAATGTGAGTTTGAGGTTCAAGGTTAGAAATTGTGCAACAATGGAGGTTTTGGGCAATTTCTTATTTTAGAGAGTTTTGGTGTATTTTAGGGTGTTCAAACTCGTGTCCTAGCTTACAAATAGTGCTTCTATTTATAAACAACAAGTTTGGAGACTTGTTGTTGATCAGAATTTGAATTTGCATCCTTAAGCTAAACATGTGATGTTTTGAGAAAACAAGTTTCAAAGTCTTGTGTACTTGATAAGATATAGTGGTTATGCTTTAAAAACACTTGCTTCTAACTTTGTAGATGAAGTGTGATCAGAGGGAGAAAGTTAGATGCTCAAGAGTGGACTTTATGCACAAAGCTTGCTTTACAAGAATGGTATTGTTAACTTTCTTCCCAAAATGGCAATGTGAATTGGATAAAGCTTAAAAAACTTGGATTATATCTAAAAGGTTTGTGTAATCCATTAATTATGGAGTGACAAACAAGTTTGAGACCTACAAAGAAAATATTATGCAGCCTAACATTGATTTGAATTTGTGTTCATCATGAAAATGACTTATAATTCAAGTGACAAAACACCAACTTCATCTCTTCGATTCTCCCTACTCAAGAATGATCTCAAGGAGTTCTTGGACATTTTGGAAAGCTTGCAATGTTCTCTACAACTCATATTTGAATTTCTTTTGAATATTACCCTTGGAACTATGTGAAAAAATGCCATGAAGTTAGGTCAAAAATCTGCCTATCTAGGGTAAAATTTCACTAAGTCTTTTTTAGCTCATGAGCATGTGTTCATGAAATTATAACTTGAGACCCAAGCACTTTTGGAAGAAGTTGTATAAATAAAAGTTGTAGATTTCATGGATATCTACAACTTTCATGTTGGAAGTTTCCTTTGAATCGTCTTGCATCATAATGAAAAAATTGCTCAAAGTTATGAAAAAATAAGAAATTTTTGACACTTAGAAAAATTTCTAAGTTTAGAAATTTTGACTTTTCAAAATGAAATCTTGATTTCTTGATGAATAAGTTTCCTATTTTGACATGTTTTGATGAATTTGACCAAAAAGTCAAAGTTTGACTTTTCATTATACAGTTGACTTTTGATCAGTTGACTTGCAAAATTCATTTGTCAATCCAATGGATTTGCAATGTTTTGAATCATGTCATTAGGTAAAAATGATGAAATTGGACTCTTGATACCATTCCTTAAACCAATTGACCATTTTCTAGGTCAAATATCAGAAATTGCCCTTTCCCACCCAAAACCCTCATTTTGACCATCTTGCCCTTTTAGAGATTTGATCAAATTTCTTGAGGAATTATGGTCCAAACTTGATCAAATGATACATATGAGTCCAAAAAGTTGATGTGGATCAAAAATTATAAATTTTGACTGTAAATTGGCCATGGTTGACTTTTTCCCCAATACAGCTGATTTTTAGGTCAACTGTTCAATTGACTGATCAAAAGTGTGATCCAAGGCTTGAAACTTGACATGAGTAATCTTGGGGGTCCATAATGATCCATTAGAGTCATATGGGGAATTGGAAGTTCAAAAATCTTTGTGCAAACTCAAACCCTAATTTTTGTCATCAGTGCCTAAGGAGGTGTCTTGAGCTGATCAAACCCTAGTGCAGTCTTAAGCCCAAGGAGATCTTGTGAGAAAATTCTTGATAAGTGAGAGAGAAAATTTTGGGGTACAACAGATGGCTAGTGATATACCAGTGATGTGTACCTTCCAGATATTTTTGGAGATATCTGCTAAGCAAGTAGGATAACTCTTACAAGATAAGGCTCATATGTTGTATGTCTGTGATAAAAGTCATATGAGGTTGTGCGTGAATTACCAATAATTGATTAAGGTAGTGAATGATATTAAGTATCCACTTCAAAGGGATTGACGATTTGATGGACCAGCTGGTAGGCGTGTGTGTCTTCAGCATTATCGACTTGAGGTCGGATTACCTTCAGATTTAGGTGAAGGATAAGAATAGTTAGAGGATAGATTTTAAAACTCGGTATAGGCATTGTGAACATTTGGATCAGTTCATTGGGGACATTCTGATTTATTCAAAGTCAGAATAGAGCATGTGGAACATTTGTGAATTGTGTTGCAAGTGTTGAAATAGAGGAAACTTTATGCTAAGTAGTCAAAGTTTGATTGTCAATTTAAGGAGGTGAATTTCCTTAGACATATTATTTCGGGTAATTATATCTATGGATTCATTCAAAGTAGATCCGGTTCTAGAATGAGAGTCTCTGAAGTTGGTTACGAAGATTAGAATCTTTAAGGGTTTAGTTGGTTATTATCGCGGTTTATTTAAGACAGGGTCATGTGCGATATGTTGTTAGTGAATGAATTGAGGGAACATGATGTTTGGTATAAGGAAGGATATGAAAGTATTGGAGAATAGCATAGAGATGCAGCTTATACCGATTAAGAATGATTAGAGTGACGATGAATTTTGAGGAACAGAGAGGTAATGGTAAAGGAAAATTAAGTTCAAGAGAGATTGGAATCATGTGTGTGATGTCAAAGTATCGACATGTGTCACAGAGAATTTGGGTTGTTTCTATCACCAATCGGATGTGGGGATGGTATTTTTGAGATTACAATTGGAATGAGATTCAAATGTGAAAATATATGGATCCTCGATGTTGTGAGATTTAAAGGAAAACTAAGGATTTATGAAAGTTGTTAAAGTCCTCTACATGGATAAAGACTTCAATTGGAACAAGATGAATTGTAATGTATTTGGTATATTAGAATTATTGAGTTGGAGGATATTTAACATTTGTGAGATGTTAAGTGAGAGTGAAGTAAACTATGTAATATGTTTGAGCGGTAGTGTCTCATCGACGAGATCAAATGAGAAGGAAATTATGGAAACATTTATAAACCTCAACGGAGATTATTGGACCATGGTGCATTAGGTGACTTCAGCGTAATTTCTAAAGAAACGCTATTATAGTTTGGTAATGATGGTTTATGCTCCATCATGGTTGCCGGATACCTATTGAAAAATTGAGGAATTAATCACCCTTAATCTCTTGTTTATAGTAGAGGGGATCACGTTAGATGGGATAGACTTGTCTTGCTAGCTTGTTAGTGTGTAAAGTGATTGGCGTTTTATCGAGAGGATAATCATTCACCATTTCGTGTGAACCTAATGGAAAAGTGGCTAGGAAAGAGTTGTGACTTATTGAACAGTTTGGTCACTTGATTATGGTTATGTTCATGTTCTTATGACGATGTTGTTGTGTGGTGAAATGATAGAGACGATTTTCTTGTCGTAGAACTCTACATTATTATACTATGTTGTTGCCTCGTTTCCTATGGCAAGGGTTCGAGTACGAGTAGCTCATTCCTATGAAGGAAAGTTAGAGAAGTGTTAACTATGGTGATGGTAACAGCCTCGTTGTGTTCAAGTTCAAAAGTGAATGAGATCCTAAGGTAATAGATCATGTATCCCAGGGTGATGGGACAAGGAGTGAAATGAACCTGTGCATACATAAATCAGTAGCAATGCATCTTGTGGGATTATTATGGTTGAATATATGGGGTGTTGGTTAGTGGCATTAAAAATAATGCCAAACATGATGTGGGAGTTGGAGAGTAAAATGCGATAATTTTACCTGGAGCTATGTACATCAGATAACTTTTTAGGACACAAATATTCTAAGAGGGGGAGAGTTGTAACGCCCTAAAATATCACATTTATGATTTGATTGGTTGTTTGTGATTTATTTGATGCAATACATGGTTTGATAATATTATATGTCGGCAAGTGTCAGATTAAAGTAGTAGTTGGCATTATTTATAATTTAAATAATTTAATTAGAAAATATTTGGAATTATGAATAATGGTTAGAGTTGTTTTAATAATTAAAATTAGATACTATGAGTAGAAATAATGAGGGCAAGATGGTCATTGCACGAGGTTTAGCGAGGGTAAGGATGGAATACCATAATAGGGGTCTAAGGGTTAAACTAGTAAAAAGAAAGAAGTAGAGAGAGGAATCATTTATTTGGAACGATCGTAACATTGGAGAAGAGGACGCAAGAAGGTGAGAAAGGGCTAGGGCAAGAATGAATCTATTAGAGAAGCTTGGAAACCATCAATCTAAGGTAAGGGTGGGGTTCCAACTTTCTAAGGATGTTGTATAATGATGGGTATGCATGGATTATGATTCCCGTAATTGTTATGTGTTCTTGTTGATAAATTTGCTCATTTTGTGATTGAAATTAATTTGATGAATTGTTGGCATGTTTGTGGTTAAATTGATGTAACTGATGTCATGGAATGAGTAGTAATGTTGTGTAATATGTGAGTATAAGTTATGGAATTGAAGGACATGATTTTGATTGCAAATTGGTGGTTTTGAATGGCATAGAAACTGCTTTTCATACACAGAAATTGCAAAATTTTGCTAATGCATAGGGTATACCCGGATAGCAACTCTTGCCTAGTTTTTGGGTAACTCGTTACCAGCTGTGTGGACAACAACTTTGTAAAATTTCAAAAACTCATAACTTTCAAACCGTAACTTCGTGGTGTTCTATGTTCATATAAATGTATAGTTTGTGTACCATTTACATGATGATGAGTGGATGTAATTGTATGAGAATTGGGATTGTTTAGGTGTGAGAATAGTGAGTGTTGTATTTTTAAAAATAGTATAAAAACTGATTTTTGTCAGTGGTAACCGGTTACCAGTTTTGGGGTAACCGATTACCCTATAAAACAAAGGCGTGGAGGTTGGGTTACAAGGGTGTAACCGGTTACCACTTTTTGGGTAAGCGGTTACCATATTAAAAGTGTGGCGCTATATTTTGTGTTGCAATGGGTGTAACCGGTTACCAGTATGGAGGTAACCAGTTACCACTGTGTTTTGTAGATTTGTTTCAAAAATTCAAAAATTCATAACTTTTGTTTCAGGTGTCCAATTGACGTGTGGATCGAATCGTTAGAAAGCTGGTTTAACTTGCTTTATCTTAAAAATATTTTCAACACCAGAATTCCAACTATTTAACGCGTGGATATGGGTTTGTTGGGTTTTTATATGGAATGTCACAGATGCATTGTAATACCATGATGTCGTGTTGTTGTAATGTTGTGATGTTGTGTTATTGTCATTGAATATAACATGAAGAGTTGATAATATTCTTGGTGGATTGTAATACCATGATATTGTGTTGTTGGATGTATGCAAATATGTTGTACTATTTTCTATATCATTGTATTACTATTATTGCATGTTTGGAAGATGTTGTTGCATGGTGGTCTATAGTGGCGTGTTACATTAATGGGTGTGGATATCAATGTATGGTATTTTGTTACATTAATGGACATGGATATCAATGTGTGTTATTTTGTTGCATAATTATGTCATATGCATTCATGGTGAGAACTTTGGTCCTGTTGGTGGCCCTGGTCCTAGAGGGCATGGATCAGTACCGATGTAAACGTAATTGTTCACGATATTGGTGGCTCTGGTCCTAGATGGCGTGGATCGAGACTGATGTGAACCTAACGATATTTATGGATCTGGTCCTAGATGGCGTGGATCGGGAGGGAGTGGAATTAATTATTAACGAATGGTACCACATGCATTGAGTTTGTGTGTTGGTCTCATTGCAATACATTGTAATTAATGTCATATTTGAGTTGTGTGGTTGGTGTATGTGTTACATGATAATTCGATGATATGTGCTGATGATAGGTGATTTTATAACTAACATGTAATATGATTGTTGTTGGTTGTGTGAAGGCGAGAGATGTGGATTGTATGACTATGCATGAATATACCTGATGTCTACTTATTATTATACATTTCTTTATATTGTTGTAATATCTCACCCTTCTGTTAGAATGATGCTTTATACGACATCATGCAGATAGTCAGGAGTAGTCTGAGGCTGCAGTGGTCATAAGAGGTTACTCTTTGTTTTATTTTGAGTTGGAGTCTTTTCTATTGATACATAACACTGGGGGTATGAACACTTAGTTATGTTATTAATTTTAAATGATTTGCTTGAAGTCTTTTGAAATCCTTATTACTTGAATAAATGTTTATTTATGTTTGAATGTTATTTATTTAATTCCAAGTATGATTCTTTTTCCGCTGCTTAATAAAAAGTAAGGTTGAAGACCATGATTGGTTATATTTTGTTCATCCATAGTTGTGTTATGTATCCTATACGTGTTATGAGCAGCTTTTGTATGTTTTTGAAAATGTGAAATCCTAATTGTATGTTAATCATGTAATAAAAATTAATATGATTTTAATAATTATTCTTCGGGAGAAATTATGATGTTACAATTAACTCCTAGCCCATAAACTAATTTGAAACCTATGAGGATTTCTTTAATACTCCAAACATTATTCCATCCTCAATCTTCAATGAGAAGAGTATCATCTGCAAATTGAATTAAATGGTCAACTAAACTCCTTCTTTCACATTATAACCTTTTAAATCACCTATTCAGTAGCCTATCTAACAAGACCATAGAGATCTGCAACAATAATAACAAAGATGAAATGGGAGAGAGGGTCTCCCTGCCTAAGACCTCTCCCAACTTCAAAGGCAAGAGTTGGGCTTCCCTTCACCAAAATTGGAATTGGCATATGTCTAGTGAAAATGCAAGCTTCCATCCATTCTCATCCAAAGCATCGAAAAGCGCATTCCTCCTCATCATGTATCTAAGGAAATCCCACTTACCATGTCATACACTTTCTTAAAATCTACTTTAAACATCAAACACTCTTTATTTTCCATAGTGGATAAATCAATAATCTCATTTGCAACCAGGACACCATCCAAAATATGCCTTCCAAGGACAAAGGAAGAGTTGGAAAAGTAGAAATCGAAGACCCAATAAATTTATTTAACCTTGTGGCCATAAGTTTAGTTACTAATTTGTACAGAAAACCTACTAAATAATAGGCCTGTAGTCTTCAAGGAATTGATGGTTAAGGTTATTAGGAATTGTAGGTTTGAAAAGAGGAAGAATTGCTTTTGATAGGGTTGCCTTGCTATGAAATTCCTTCACAAATATAAGAACATCCTCCTTCAGAATATGCCAACAGTTCTTGATGAAAGAAAAGTTGTAACCCATTTAGCCTTAGCCTCTTAAAATCCCTCACACAACTCCAAATTGAATCATTGATTTCCCTTATCAGAGAAAGGTTACTCCAAAGCTTTCAGATAGTTCCTGCTCTAAAGATCTGAAAACTAATCCCTTAAAGTCCAGACTATGTAAATTTCTTCTTTAATTTTTCTTGACGCGAAAGCTATTCGAGCATCTACACGCTCAAAATAGACATAGATGGAATTCTGGAAATTTACAACATATGTCAAGACTGATGTCCCAACACCAAGACATAATGTCAAGATAGATGTTAAGACACCAACAGCTGACAGAACAATTTACCAAAATAGAAATTATGCAGAATTAAATTGCAGAAGGTAAAAGACACAATCAATTGTTAACCCATTCATGTTAGACTACAACAACTTATCTAAAGGGGGGGTTGAATAGATCCCAAATTAAAAACTACCTTTCAAACATATGTATTTAAAAACTTATTTGAAAAACAATATTGAGCAAAAGGTGTTTTTCCTAGATCAAAATAGTAGTCTAATCGAACCTAATTATTGAAAAAAACGGATATGCGCAAGCCATATAAAATTAAAATGATGATAAAATTAATCAACATAATAATATCTCAATTAACAGTTTAATATCAAACACAACGGTTTCTTTTTTTCCATGAAATTAAACAAAATGTAGAATTATGCAATATGTGAAACACTTGGCATACGAACAAATTTTCAGAATTTTTCCTTGAGTTTTGTTAATATGAAAAATAAAATTATATCAAAGTGATTAAAATATAATCAACAACCAATATAAACCAAAACAATTACAGAAAAAATTCGTACGAGTCGATCGATTAAATAATGACATTCAGAAATTGCATAATGAAAGTAAAATGATATATATATATATATATATATATATATATATATATATATATATATATATATATCAAGAGAGAGAGAGAGAGAGAGAGAGAGAGAGAGAGAGAGATAGAGAGAGA